>CM029603.1:62089456-62489456 GCA_017311375.1 Mytilus coruscus | reverse complement strand
AAAATAACATTTTATCAACGGATTTCAAAACTTCGAATTAAAAGGAAACACATCAGTTATATTAAAGTTTATATAAATATTTTTGAAGAAATATTCGTTTAGAGGAAAAAATACTCCATTGATTTTGCTACAGTATAAGAGATATAATTCTTACCTTCCATATTGTACACCAAGTGCATATATTTGTCTGAAACATAAAGCCACACATGTCAACACGATACAAGCCCACAGAAGTTTTCCTATAACATGTTTGTTTGTTGACACTCTGTTTATTCCATGTAAAGTTGTATTTCCTGCCAAATTTATTAAAGTATCTTTTATTCTGGTTGGTAACATTTTCACACAAGGTCTTTATCTATTTTTCCAAACATCCGAACACCTTTCGATATTGTATGAAGTGTTGTAAAACATACAAATATCTGAGGTTTAATACCAATTATCAATATTTAAAATTATTAACAACTAAGAACTGTTTTAGGAGTTGGAAATGAAAGACGAGATTTATTACATTTATCCAAAATTCTCTATAAAACATGATTATTTTATAATCATACTTTGAGACAAAATAACCCACAGAGGACAAATGAGTTACAATTGAAATGTCAATACCATTTTATTGTCGGCAATATAGTTTTATAATTTGTTCTGAGATCGCACTCCAAAGATTTAAAACAAACAAACTTTATACGAAACTCATTAATTAATTTTTCTACGTTTCACTTTTACAATTTATTTAATGAATGGCTATTATTTATTTTGAATTTATTGAACCATAAAATTAATTTTGACTCTTCATTGAATAATCCGCGAAGCGGATTATGTAAAATGAAGAGTCAAAATTAATTTTATGGTTCAATAAATCAAAATAAATTATTGCCATTCATTATAAATAAATTTCTATCACAAATAAGGCTCAAAGAACTTTTATATTATTTATATTAACAATAACAACGTACACACATGTTGGCGTATGAATATACAACGTCAGAGTGGGCATGCGCCATAAAATTGACAACATTGAAAATAAAGGTAATACTTTTAACCAATCAGAAGACAGTAAATACACCAAATTTATTTATTAATCATTAAACATAAAAGACTAAAAATCAAATCATGTATCATGCCAAAACAATTTTACAAATTAAAAAGAAATCAGTTGGATACACATATAAAGATGTTAACAAAATAAGTTGTGAAATAGACAAGACGCTGTCAGACAAACTATCTCTATAAGTTTAAAAAGAATCAAACGCGTCATAGACGCTGAAAGGTTATTATAGGTCGCCGTAGTCAAGACTGTTCGTTGTAAAACCGAATATCATTGAAATTATATACTAGTATAGATTACATGATTACATACAGGAGCTAATACCAAAGACCAAGATTATAATATATCGTCTAAGAGATCGTTAGTTCATTTAGGCAACAAACATGACCCTTAAAGGCAAACACCCGTCACATCCTCTATTTCAATTCAAGTTGCTGTCCAAATTGTTTGTTCTTATGGACGCTTATAAGTGGTGATAAAGGAGGTGAAAATTTCTAGTACTACAAATATGATTGTTTCATGTAATTAATTACATGTTAACGTACTATACATCGGATATTTGTTTCTGCAGAAGCAACCTAATTGGTAAGCTGAAAAATATATACTCTTCCTGAACATGAAAGAAGTATTTGACAACTGACATCAAGCAAACATTCAATTCAGTAGCTGATTGGAGTATATATGTGGTGACAATTTTTTGTTTCGTCTTCTTTCAGTTGTATCAGTATTTTCATTGTCTATAGTTCCTGTTTTATTAATTAATGTAATTATAATTGTTGTTTTACTGTGTATGTTGTGATTTCAGTCATCGAAACTCAATGAGAGATTCTTGACTAAAACAAAATATTTGAATTCCCTATTACATGTATTTTTGAAGACACGAACTTTATCATTAAATAATACAAAATTTGGTGACTATGTTGAACGAATCTATCCCATCGAACTAGAGATAAAGGATACAACAGATATAGTTAAGTCTGCCTCATATCTTGACTTACATCTAGAAATTGACAATGAGGGTCGGTTGAAAACAAAACTTTACGACAAAAGAGATGATTTCAGCTTCCCAATTGTGAACTTTCCATTTCTATGTAGCAACTTTGCAGCAGCGCCTGCATACGGAGTATATATCTCCCAATTGATACGATATTCCCGGGCTTGTGTTTCCTATCATGATTTCCTTGATAGAGGATTGCTGCTCACAAGGAAGCTATTAAACCAAGAGTTCCAAATGGTGAAGTTGAAATCATCCATTCGTAAATTTTACGGACGCCATCACGAGTTGGTTGACCATTATGGAATAACCGTTTCACAGATGATATCGGATATGTTCCTTATGTCGTAACTACAATACCCTTCCCTTTTCACGAATGTGACTTACCGAATTAGACTATTTACCGGATTTGTAATAACATAAGCAACACGACGGGTGCCACATGTGGAGCAGGATCTGCTTACCCTTCCAGAGCACCTGCGATCACCCCCAGTTTTTGGTGGGGTTCGTGTTGCTTAGTCTTTAGTTTTCTATGTTGTGTCATCTGTACTATTATTTGTCTGTTTGTCTTTTTATTTGTGGCCATGGCGTTGTCAGTTTGTTTTCGATCTATGAGTTTGACTGTCCCTCTGGTATCTTTCGTCCCTCTTTTATCGAAAGCAAAAAAAAAAAAAAAGGGTTTTGACGAGAATAAATCGCCTTGAATGTTTTGAATAAATTACGTGCTTTAAATGATCCTTTCTATTCGGTTAACAGTTATCATTTTTCGACCCTCTGCCTTACACTTCTACACGATCTTATCAAACAGAAGCTTCATATTAATATGTTATTAAACAGTCATGAATTTAACAAGCAATACATTTTATGTGCATCCGGGTGCTGGTTTTGAATTTGGCTGTTACTTTTTCAATGTAGTGTAAACAGATATCATTATTATTGTCTACGTGAAAATAAAAGAAATAAAAAAAAAAACTCTTATCTTAAAGATTACAATTTTCCATTACGGATTTTTCGTTTCTCGTTTTTTATATAGATTAGACCGTTGGTTTTCCTGTTTGAATTGTTTTACACTAGTCATTTTGGGACCCTTTATAGCTTGGTGTTCGGTGTGAGCCACGGTTGTTGAAAGCCGTAGTTTGACATTTATAGCTTGGTGTTCGGTACCACGGTTGTTGAAGGCCGTACATTGTTTACTTTTTACACATTGTGACCTGGATGGAGAGTTGTCTCATTGACACTCATACCACATTTTCTTATTACTATTATAAAGAATATAAATATCTAGTCATCGAAACTGAATATTAAGACATGAGTATAGGATCTAGATGTACTTGTAAAATATGCATTTGGAATAACGATCAATCATATTTATTTCAATTTGGTATTCAGCTCATTATACACATTAAATATTTAGCAGCAACTAGCAGATAGTATTGGCAATATTTAATGTACCACGAACAAAAGTAATATTTTTAATCAAAGTTTCTGCATGTGGGATTACACAGTTAATGAACAGATACAAATTATCAGTTGCAACATAATGTATATCGATTGATTAACATGCTAATTATATTGTAATTAATTACACTACACAATTTTGTTTTGATAATGCTTCAAAAAGAAACATGAGAAAGATGTTCAACGTGATTGGATATGCATTTTTTCCCCAAACCATGTTTTAGATTGATTGGTGATTTCTTCAAATCAATTTGGCAATATTACCCTCATTGGAATAAGAATCTGTGTGGTATGTCATTAATGTTTGACGTCCTTGTAGCACAATAGACTATGCCGAGGAGATGAAAATGAAATGTATGACATAAAAAGTGTGGCGAAAGATACCAAAGGGACATTCAAACTCATAAGTCGAAAATAAACTAACAACGCCATGGCTAAAAAGAAAAAAAAAAACACACACAGAAAAACTATAGTACACAAAACACTACATAGAAAACTAAGGACTGAGCAACACGAACTCACCAAAAACTAGGGGTGATCTCAGGTGCTCCGGAAGGGTAAGTCGATCCAGCTCCACACAGCTCTTTCACAAACCACGCCTTTTATGGGGAAATATATAATATTCATAGATATTTTGTTTTGTGTACCTACATGTACTGGTTCCCCTAGTATATGATCTCTATGTTTCATATCAGAAAGAGAAAGTTGGGAATGTTACCAGTATCAATGCACATGGATAGTGGCTACATTTAATTCTTAGGATGACTAACAAGTGAAGGCAGGGTTAGTACAGAATTTTAGTATAAGTTTTAACTCGTAGAAGTTCGAGACATATAAATGTTGAAAATATTCCGCACAGCCCTATGTTTTACCTTAAAAAAAATGGTAGGGCATATGAACATTCCATTCTGAGATATAATTTTTAAGAAACTTATTATAAAAGTGGCGCAGTTTTAGCGGTAAGGGGAGTTCCTATGGGAAATTGCATTGTCTATATTTATAGAAGTGTATCCTTTAGCTCCTTTGACTTTGTACAAACACTGAGGGAATCCTATGAACTTCGAAATCAAAAAGAGTTGAGATCGATGCATCAACAGCATATGAGTCTTTGCTATGCATGCATCACACGCCATATGCATGCGAATCACAATCAGTCAAAATGTCACAAACTTGATGGAACAGAAATGGTAAATTTAGTTTCTACTTAGTATTTGAATATTTATCTTAAACCGCGAAAAGATGCTGCTAGTGAGTTGAGACACGATAAAGCTTAAATGTAACGCAGTTGGTGGTGGTGACTTTAAAACTTCCTATGTGTCCATTTCAGTCACCGATTTTTCTTCAGAATTCTGTACATGTAACCGAATTCGTATTTACACGAGCAAAACACATGTAGAGCCGAATTTGCTAACCGTTGGGGTACACATGAGATAACAGCCGGTTTTTATGTAGGTTCGTGTTGATCAGTCTTTAGTTTCTTTCTAGTCTTTTGTTGAATTTTATTTGTCTTTACGTTCTTCGACTTTTGCAAAGGCGTTGTGAGCTTGTCTTCGACTATTAATATCACGTTTGTATCTTCCGGCTCTTTTTAAGCAGTTTTGTGTCAGGAGCACACCCTTGTGCATGAAGTCGGTACTGTATCAACATGCATGAGCGTAAGGTAGCAATTGAGGTGCGTCAATGCCATACGAATTGGAACATTGACATTGGAAATTTTAAATCATAATGTTACGCTTGTCAGAGATTTTGAAGTCCTCAGTCTATCAATATCAAAGAAAATGCCAAGAGATGTAGCAGCAATTCTAGATTCTGTAGTATCCTTTATCACAAGTTCACTGGGATATATCAAATGTAAGCGCTGACTGAAATGTGGATTATACCTTGGATGGAGAGTTGTCTCATTGGCACTTATATCACATCTTCTTATATCTATATAGACTGAACTTCAAATTAAGGAATTAGCCCAAATGGTTTTCTCTCAGTCTTTGAGAAGCTTATGCATTTCCTATTGCAATAAGAACTGTAAACACCGTTATTTTATGTTGACTTATCCATCATTCGTATCAATAATTATAATGTATAATTATCCTGATTGGTTTATTATCTGTCTTTTATAAGTAAACCAATTGATCTGAAAGAAATTTCTATTAAGGCATTATGTATAACATTTATAAATGATAATTTTGCAATGGTTAACTTCACCTGACAAAATATTAAAAAATATATTAGGATCTTTAAATTTTGCCTACATCTACTTCATTTTGTCTCTGATGGAAAGTTTTCTAATTTGCAATCATGCCAAATTTTATGATTTTATATAAAGTATAGATAAATGACCATTAGCTATTTGTTCGGTAATTATTATGCCTTACAAAAAATTATGTACAAAGTATACATTGTGATAAATATTCGCTTTTTGTTTTTTTTTTTTTTTTCAAATTAGGAAAATACGGTACGCCTTTTTTTTTTTACAGAAATAGAATGAGGAAGTTACAGTTGAAATACCTTCTATCACGGTAGTATATGTGTTCCATGTTTTCATTTTTTAAGTTATTATGGCATTTAAGGAGAGAATAAAAGCAACATGATATATAAGTTTATTTCGTTCAAAGCGATTTTCTGTAATGTTAGTCGTTACGAATGCTTTAACCTAAACATTTGAGAGCCAGGTAATTATGTTTAAAAGTGTAGAAACATCAGGAGTTATAAGACAAAAAGGAACCTAAGGAGAATAGCTAATTTCAAATAAGATTAACGTTGTCTGAGGGAATCTTAATTCATTTATGATTTCTGAATTTATCAACGGAGATTTTGAAGAGAATATGTTATAAATCATGTCATATCCATAGCACTGACTACAGTATAGATGTTACCCTCGAAGATTTCTAAAGAGTATATTCAATGAACTTAAAAGAACTGTTCAGCTTTTTCAAGAGAAAATGGTGAGGGATACCTTAGGTAAAAAAATCGAAGTTCATATGTAAAAAGAAGCCTGACGACCCCATGGCAAGAACAGATTGCAGCAGTCTATACTACAAAACATTTCATAGATTGGGCAAATCATACACCACCAAATACCAGAGGTGATTGCAGGTGCTGCGGAAGGATAATCAGATCCCATCAAATACCAGGGGTGATTGCAGGTGCTGCGGAAGGATAATCATACCCCACCAAATACCAGGGTGATTGCAGGTGCTTCGGAATGATAATCAGATCCTGCTTTTAATGGTGCACTCGATGTGTTGATCATCGCTAGTAAACATTTGATGATTATTTATATCCGTATCGGTCAACCCACTCATGATGTCGTCTGTAATATTTTCGAAGGATTACTTCATCTCTACCACTTTGAACCCTGGGTTAAATAGCGTCTTTATAAGTAGCAACACTCTATCAATGGAAACATTACAGAAAACACATCAATATATCGAACGAGCAATAAATAGATAATTATTAGCCAATTTTGACAGCGAAAAATTGTTTTGTCTCAAAATAGAAAACATTAGTTTAGTATGAACATTCTTTGGAAAGCAAACATAGGTGTCACTGATTTTATACTTTATACGCCCAAAAGTAGTTAATCATAACAAATCTCTCGCCAGTATGGAAAGGCAAATCCGCAAGGGCTTTTTAAACTGATTTATTACTTGAAATTATCAGGACAACATCGGTATTATTCATTTACATAATACATGTAATGTAAAAATAGTAGATTTAAGCTCTACTTAGTGGTTGTAAACATACTCTTTGGGAATTCATATCATAAACACATTCAGATGATTTGCTACTCATTCGACTGCAACACTGATCAAGTATTATTTAGTTATTTTAAATATAGAAATATAATCCAAATTTCACAAATCGTGTGCTTCTGCTTACCATTTAACTACTAAAATAAATAACGGTATTCAGACATTTATTGACCCCTTGATTATTTATTAACATTTTTTTCTATAAAAGGAATTTGTTTATGACTTCTTCAAATGTAGATTGAATAAGATAGCTACGCCTAAGCAAATATGTCTAAACTGGGAAGTTCAACATGTTTCAGTATGTTATTTACTACTTTGGATAGTTTTCAAAATGGAAATTTATAATTCGTTATGTTCTTTTTATTATTTCAATAACAACAATTTTGATTACTGTCCACATTCTTTGAGAACATTTTGATAGATAGTTGTTTGACATGTTTATTAATTGCAGTTTGAGAGTTTTCTATCCAATATAGGAGGATCTCCTAAATGGATTGGAATGTCCGCCATTAGCATTGGGAAATATTAGAGTTATGGTTCTTTCTCCTGAGGAGTATGAAAAGACATAAGAAAATCATAGAGACACAAACTGGCGTGAACTAAAATGAAACTGTTGAAACCACTAAGAAACGAAAATAAATGTGTTAATATTGATAAGTTACTTATCGACGAAAAGAAAGACTATTCTATAAAACGATACATTCGCCTATGATAAAAAAAAAAAAACCAAAAAAAAAAAAAAAAAAAAAAAAAAAACAAACCAGGACCTAGCATTTTCCTGATAGTATACGTCTATTATTGATCCGTCTATAAAATAAACTTGTACATGTTGGATTTATCCTGTATATTGCATCGTTTTAATTTCTGTTTATTTTCGAGGAGACTAGTTTAAGAGATTTGAGGATCTACATGTTGTAACAAACTTTAGTTATCTATTTATATATATTTATTTCATATAGGACTATATTTTATGTTAGGACTTATTTTCACTAACACCGGACTATATAGTCAAGCAGACCTTTCATGTGTATCACGTGATTAGACACCTATTGGAATTTCACAGGTGAGATTCCAATCAGTCGACACATGGTCATTGAGTAAAGCACACGCTTGTGCTGAGTTTTAGAGTTGGTAAAAATAGCAGTTGGGTATCAGAATTGTCAGTTCAGGACATGGATATCCCAAGGCTTATTATAACAACACTCAGGTAAGACATTTATACTTAAATGTTTAAATAGTACATTGAGGTCTGTTTTGCTGTCGAGATGATATTTCTTACTCTCGGTTCAGAATGTCCGAATAATTGCTATATTATGCAAATGTATAGATAAAGTAAGTAACTTTTTGGTTCAATATTTATTTTGAAGGGGTTTTTAGGCCCGATTTTAGTGTGCGTATAGCACGTAGTAAATACCGTCGACTGGTCGGTGATATATGGTGTCGGAGATATAAATGGTGTTATTGTTAATATGGTAACAACTTGATGTTTGCTGATATCAATTACAAAGCCTGACGTCGTTGAAATTATCCGTCAGAAATTTACAAAAAGTCTGTTAAAATACATGTCAAAGGAATCGAGCAGTCCGTGCAGTAATATGCAGTTTAAAGTCGTCATGGTTCATTGAAGTTATTATTGCAGTAAAATTATGTAATCGTGTGTTCTTTTCATCAATTAAAAATCAACCAAAAATGTGTGGAAATTAATTATATCCGTCCGTTTTACGATTAAAGAAAATCCAAGGGGAACAACCCAATTTTATACAGTACGTGCAACGTTCAACCTACCAGAAAGTGTGCAGAGTTAATGGTGTGAAGACTGAAATCATTTTTGTTTCATTTTGTTTATTTCATAACATTATATTTAGATCCGTTTTGTGTGTGTTTATTTAGTTACATTTGTGTTTATTCATTTCATTATTTCATTTATGTTGAATTTACTTTACTTTTGTTTTGTTTACTGAATTTATATTTAAATTTAGTTTTGTATAAAATTGGCCACTTGACAATCCGAAAAACTTACTTCGTTCCACATGTGTGTATTTTCGTTATTTCCTAATTCCCTGAATACAAAAGAATAACCATGCAAGAGATGCTTTAGATTTGTTTCACTCTCAAAAGTTTCGTGAATAAATTGCGAACACGAGATTACAGTATACTGATCGAGCCACTGAACACATGATGAAATAGCATATAATTATATATATATCATGATATGACGGAGTAGACCACATGGAATAATCTATGATAAGTTCATTTACAACCACTGGGTCGATGTCACTGCTGGTATAGGCTTCCTACCCGAGGGTATCACCAGCCAAGTTGTCAATGCATAAGTGTTGACTTGGATTATCATTGATATGGTCATAATTATAAATCAAGTATTTACAAAACTTTTAACTTTTCGTCATACTACGGAATTTCTACCCCAGGAATAGATTACCATAGCTGTAGTTGGCAAAACCTTTCGTAATTTCGGGCCCGCTATGTTATTCAGCTTCGTACCTTATGTGTCTTTTAAAGTTTTTTATTCAAGGGTCACTGATGAGTCTTTTGTAGACGAAACGCGCGTCTTGTGTACAAAATGTTAAGCCTGGTATCTATGATGAATTTATATACATACCTATTTTGCTTTTAATGATTATTTGCAAACTCAGTTTCAGTATATACATGTACCTAATCTATTCTTTCATTCAATGTGAGTTTGAATATTACAGCCTTCGTCTCATCATACCCATTTTGCAGAATGTACACAGGTAAAACAGTCATGATTTGTAAGGGAAACTAGTTTCAACCATTTATGGAATGGACGAATGGAGGTTTCATTTCACGCATGTTTTTTCCAGACTTTAAAAATTAAGAGTTTGATAAATATCCTGCTTGAACCATGCTTTCCTGTGTACATCCTCACTGTAACAAATACGTAGATTTTACCGTGTATTATATATCAGCCGTATAACTGATGTTGTTAGTCCTTGGGATGAAATTAAGTGTGTTTAATATATACGTGAGGCAGTCATTGCTAATTAACCAATGAACAATGTAGATTTGTTCATTTTAGTTTGCAATTAGTCATTGTGTGAGCAAAGTAACACATAATCATTCAGTTGTTATAAAGTTGCAACTCTTAGATGGGACGACATTCTGCACACGGCACGCATATTTGTTTTATATTATCGATCGGTCACAATGAAAATGTATCATTAACTACAAGATTTTAAATATTGGACTGCCCCATTATTGTAAGAAACACATGCGAATGCAAGCCGTTCTCTACACAAATAATGCACAATGCGAAATAAAAACCTATTCTACACGAAATTTTGAATAAAGCTAAAATATACAAGTAATGGTATTTGTGCATTCAATGTACGTATTTTCACGGATTTGACAAATATTTGGTGACATTTTATTTGAATATGGTCGTTCTTAATGACTTATTATGCAGCAACGGATTAAGAGTTGCAGAGACCTTTTTATTTATAGAATGCATGAACAGTTTCTTTTTCTTTTATTGATATTAATTTCAATGCTTTTTACTTGTGAAGTTTCGAAATATTAGTTACAATTTGTGTCTTGTATTTTTACAAAGATCGAATAAAAATTCCCGCCATTACAGGACAGATTTTGTAATGATATAATCTACCCACAAGAAGTACAAAATACAGAAAATATTTCATGTTAAAGCGATTTTCAATCATCGATCGATACATCTTTCTATATGAAAACGTTCTATATTTTTCATGAATGCAAGACTACATTGGATATAAAAATATAAACAAATCGATCTTTCACAATACTCAAAATTACCAAACGAAAGTTGAAATTGAACCATGTGACCTGAAAATTTTCACACAACATCTAGGCTGTGCCTCCTTTCTTTGCCAACATAAGTTGCACTAATTTAAAATTTCCAAAAAGGCGATTGATAAATATGAAAAAAGCATCATTTTGTGTTGATTTTATTTTATAGAAAAATTATTTAAAGACAACTTTTCAAAATAGTAGACAGCAACTTGAGATTGACTTGAAAACGTAAGATCAGGGCAGAATAGAAAACATAGAAATCTCAAGTAAAAAATACAAACCTTATGAAAAATATAGTTACATATGAAATGTGTTACTGTTGTAAAATAATCAATTTCACAACTGAGTACTGAATGACATCAAGCTACATAATTATATGGTAAATGGATAGACTTTTTACTTGTTCCACTCCTCACATTACCTAGTTTGCCCCCCCCCCTTTTTCCAAAATTATGGATCTGCATTAGGAATGAGACCAAGTATATATATACTTAAAATGTAAAAATGTAAATCAATTGCATTATTTTTTTTTCTAAATTTAAAGTTAAAGCAAACACGCTTTACTGCATTAAATCGTTTTGATCAATTTTTAATTTGTACATTTATTATCGTAAATACAGCGATCCGGTTAGGTAGACACATATAAAAATGTGAATAGTAACCTAATGGAGTGTTAGATTTTGTTACTTGTTAAATCAGTTGGGGATATTAGTCGATAGATAGGATGACAGAAATTAATGATTCATTTATAATTTCAAAATGAACAATAGATAAAATTGCATAACTTTAATTTATTTATATAACTTTTATTATCAAAACCAAGTATCATTTTGTACAAATACTCAGCATAAATAAAATATGTTTAAGCTTGCAAACAATGCATTTTAGCAAAGTTTTAAAAAATATTTTATATAAAAGTAATTTCAGATTTTAATCAGCGAGTGCCACTAAACACTTGATCTCTTAATAATCAAATTGATTAATTGTTTGTAACATATCTCAAAATTTAGACCCACATCTATATTGTGCACAAAAAAAATGAAAATAAGAATAAACTTACATTTTACAGTTTTATTTTGCCACATTATTATGTGATCCCACATAAAATTAATGTAAAATTGAAATTACGATAAAAATAGCGTAATTTAATTTCAACAATGGCTTGTATATACAGAATAATTGTCGCAAATGTTTTAAATAATTACAGTTGATGTGACTTTAACTATACTTTGTATGTTTTGGCATTTTTTTTTTTGGTAACTTTAAGTTACTCTGGGAGTTTTGTGGTGACTTTGCGTAAATCTATGGACCCTATTGACCACTAGTATGAAAACGATATGACTAGGATATATCAAGCAATCCGGTCATGATCTGGCGAAATTCAGTATGTCAGAGACATATGTATAAATATAATGTTTCTTACACAAGTGTGGACACCGACTTGTCTTGACTGATGGGCTTATTTTGGTAATGACTTGTGTATGGGTGGATTCTGATGGGTGGCAGCTAGCGCATATGCCACTCCAATTTCTACAATTGTGTTGCATTTTCTTGTGGGCGAACGTGGAAATTGTTTAACATTGGAATAGTAATACAAATACTTAAATTCCAAAACAAAAGAAACACGAAACTCTCAGGAGAACGAACTGAAAATTAATGCATATTTGTATTTAAATTAAAATAAAATTTGATCGAATCTTTGATATATGAATTTAATGCAAGACAAAAATGACCAATTTTTGACATTTTTACCTATTATGTCTGTTTGTTTTGCTCACACATTGTTGTAAATATAATGGAATTTTATGCAACTGTCATACAAGTGAAAGGTTTAGCTAGCTATAAAACCAGTTTTTTCACCATTTTATAATTAAGGAAATGCCTGTACCTAGTCATGATTATGACAATTGTTTTCCATTTGAATGAAATTAAAGATAATAATATCATAGAATAGTTTTTGTAATGATACAAAAATGCAATAAAATAGATTTAGTGTCTGTTTTGGCCAAGTGAGTTTCATTCCGTTTTCACTGGTTAAATGTGATAATATGCAATAGGACTCATCAGTAGACTTTGCATATGAGGTTACAGACCAAAAACTGTTCGAATATAAAAGAGCAAATGGTATCTCCTGCTGAAGATATTCCTATATAAATGTAGTTGTTGAAAATATTGCATGCCTAGTTGACGCTTATCAAAATCACAATTAGTAAATTGTGTGTGTCCGAAACGCTATTCAGTTTTACATTTATCAGAAACGCTGTTACCCATTCATTTGTAAACAATTGATAAATACATATCCGAATACGTTAGGTTAAGACTTTAAGTATAGTTATACACCGTTTTGGTACTAGAAAAGTTCACCGTCGAACGTCTGATCTGGCCTGTCATTTAAAAGTCCGTATACATATGCAAAGGACACATAAGTCAAAAGCTATTTGATTAAAATCAGATTTTCACTTTGCTTATCTCGTAAGGATCTGAAGACAATTAAAACAGAGGCATGATCGGATGATCTTTAAGCATCCAATCAAATTTTGCCTCCAAAATGTTTCGGTATGTTTTACTTTAAACTATCAAAAGTGGCGGGTAGGTCGTTTGTTGATGTGGTTCATAAGTGTTTCTCGTTTTTATATAGATTAGACCGTTGGTTTTCCTGTTTGAATGGTTTTACACTAGTCATTTTGGGGCCCTTTATAGCTTGCTCTTCAGTGTGAGCCAAGGCTCCGTGTTGAAGACCGTTATTTGACCTTTAATAGTTTACTTTTACAAATTGTGACTTGAATGGAGAGTTGTCTCATTGTAAATCATACCACATCTTCTTATATCTATTTAATATTTCAGGATATTACTCGATTTTAAGTTGGCCTCTACTATTACGATCTCTAACATGCATAAGTATTTTTTTCCTTTAAGCCCACATATTTTAAATGGATTATTATTGTTGTACAATAAAAAAAAGTAGTTTCAGGGTTGAATTGTGCCTTCCTATGTACATTCCGTTTTGTGGAACCTTGATATATATTTGTTACATAAACCTTAATAAGATGATTTACATCCGAACATTTAAAAGAGTCAAAAGAACCATCTTGACATCCGTGTCAAAAGAATGAAATAGTTATTACCTTTTTACGTTTACCGTAGCTGGCTGTTGAGTCTCCAAACTGTTTTACGATTTCTGTAGTTATTTTTTGGTGCTCAAAATACAATTCGTTACCCAACATGCACTCAATACCATATCCATTCCTCTCTAAATATTGTTCTTCTATCTTTGAATAGCTGACAGGATTCAAAGTACAAAATGAAACAGCAGGAAAGTAAACTTTCTTGTATCGGATGGAGATTTTAGTGTTGACTAGTTTTCTGTAGAATGAAATGTATAATCAGGTTAGTTGGGGACGTGCTATATGGTTTCTTAGGGTTATATAAGAGCCATTAAAATCAACCATTTAATGATGCCGAATCGTATACGACGAGTGGTACATGTGGCACAGAACAGAAGTTACCACTCTAGAGCACCTGATTAAGTTTTTACTTATGTATATTGTGTTTTTGAAGACTTGTGTTTGGCTTTTCTTCATTTTGTTCGATAGGATTTGTTTTTTTTTTCAAAGGCGTTGTCAGTTTCAATGAGCCATAATTTTTTCTGGAATGCTCCTCTGGGATTTTTAGTCAATAGTAGAAACCTCACTAATCTGACACGTC
The DNA here is from genome assembly GCA_017311375.1 of Mytilus coruscus. Lineage (NCBI taxonomy): Eukaryota > Metazoa > Mollusca > Bivalvia > Mytilida > Mytilidae > Mytilus > Mytilus coruscus. The sequence goes on along the minus strand of CM029603.1, from coordinate 62,474,695 downwards.
CTGAACATGAATTCCAGGTTAAAAAAAACAACAACTTATCAGTCGCATAACGAATACATTTATAGTAGTTGCTAGTACGTCAAGTGAAATTTGCACATTGAAAATAAAATATAATGAAACATTCAAATCATCAAAGTTAACAGGCTTTTAACTTTGTACGCCGGACGCACGTTTCGTCTACATAAGACTCATCAGTAGAGCTCTACTGAAAACAATTACAGGGCTAAATGAAATGATGAAGGCAACTTGTAAAAAAACAAGTAAGAAGACATGAAAGCTGAAAACAACAATCTTCTTTGTTTCAGGACAATAAGTTACATGTTTTGTCAAAGAACCTCGAAGATCTGAATAAGTTAAGACGGCCGAAATCGTCAATTGACCCCGAATAGGAGTTATTGCCCTTTTAAGACGCGTTATGCCTTTTTACGGAATAAATAGCCGATTGATAGAGCCTTTTTAAGCATAGTAAACTGTTCATCAACATAATAACTAGAAATCATTCAACATGGCGAAAATAGTCAAATGACTCCATATAAGAGTTATTGCCCCAGAAAACAGACAATTGACTAAACACAAAAAAACGAAGACGCAGATACTCTCTCCGAATGGGTTAAGGATGTGAGCTCATATTAAAAAATTATGATTAAACACTGAATGAAACTATGATTTACAAGCTACATCTATCTTCAAAGACCCAAATCTTGCTAAGCACCTGTCATACCTCCATGAGAAATATTCTCTTATCCCCGCAGATAAAGCCCTATCGTTTTTGTGTGTAAATCACATTACATAAACTGCTTGATAAAGAGGTTAGGTATTGACATCTCACTTGGAAACTCCACATTTACCCCCACGACACTTATCGAGGAAGAAGTCCTGCAAATATCATAGGTCTGTTATGTGTTCCTTTTGGCATTTCAACCACAGATGAAGAACTGGACTTTCCTTCATTGTATTGGATCCTTACATTACATAAGTGTTATAGTATTGGGTCTTTCATGTGCTCAACGAAACCTCTTTCTAATTTATTAAAATCAATTGTATCAGTAATGAAAGACGATCTTTAACGATATTGTGAAACGACCTACTCTAGGGGCAGCGTGAATCAGATGTGGATACTTAAAAATTCGAAAGATCTGTTAGAGTAAATACAATCTTAGTCGCCTTTTTGTTCATATAGTATTGAATTATTATACTTTTTATCATTTACACATTTCAAGTATTCCAAAATGCAAACTGAAAAACAAATTGAAAGAACTGGTCCTGCTTTGTTTAATAAAAATCACTCTGAACCTGACATTATCAAGATGTTTGATTTCTTTATTGACAACATATTTGTTAGATTTGAAAGGCGTGTTTTTATGAAATAATCGGAACTAATTGTGCTCCTCTTCTTGTTGACTTGTTCTTTTATTCACATGAGGCTGACTTCATACAGGAGCTTCTTAGGAAGAATGAAAATAAGCTAGATATTCAAGAGCTTGCAGATGCTACTCAGACTTTGTAAAGCGTCATCAGTGTCTGAACTAATGAGCCAGGGTTTTGTCAAATAATGTCTCGTCCTTTTTCACAAAATAATTTCATCGGAAAAAAACAAAGACCTAGTAGATAAATATTCATTGTCTACTTAAACAAGATGGTCTTGAGTTATAGATTCTAGATGCTGACGTTGTGTATCTTTCTATTTACTTTACACTTTTCTCTTTATTTGTGTATTTTGTGTATTTTGGTAGTATGAATGTTGACGCGACTCCGTATTTATGCATGACGCTTTCCTCTTTTTTTTACTTTGGGTGTTCTTAGTGTAGGTAGGTCCCAATGTGCGATCGGACACAAGATGTTTTAAGTATTGTTTCCATTTTCTTTATCTTTCCGTTTACGTTTTATTTAAGTTGTACTTTATGAAAAAAGTGTATATTATATACGGTATGTACTATCAACAACAACAAATATTTTACCGGCATCTTTGTCAATTTTCAATCACCTGTAAAAACTTTTTTCTTGGCGTCTTTGTCACACATATATTATCAACTACAACCTTTTTCCAAGTGGTGAAGTTCATGCAGATGATCCATTCAAAAAATTACGGACGCCATCACGAGTTTATTGGCCATTATGGAATATCTGTTTCACAGATGACGACTGATATGTTCCAATTGTTGACTGTCGTATTGTCCTAGATTGTGAACGACCGAATTAGACTTATCACCAGGTTTATACTTATATGACCACAGGACTGGTGCCACATGTGGAACATGATCTGCTTACTCTTCCGGAACATCTGAGATCGGACTATTTGTTGATCTCTCTCTTTAACGGCAATGTTTTTCTATATCATGGACTTGAAACATGATACTCGAAAATATTAGGCAATGACGCCACGTCAGATTACAGCAACGTCACTCGTTCACATCCACCCGCCTTGGCTTCATTCATACAAGCGACAACTATCACTACGTTTCTACGCTAAAAAAAAGATTTGCTTACTTTTTCATTTTATATCATATTATCAAACAAAAAAACATATTTTTAAGACAAAATAACCGTTTAAAGAATAGTAACATTATATATTTTTATATACTGACTGCATCACCTCGAAAATAAGCTCGATCCGGCGGGCTCACTTGATATTCTTGCTGATAAAGTCAGTATAAAAAAATGCCATTATTCTATATTTATCTGGTGGTAACAAGTGTCGTTGTGTTGATGCCTCCGTAACATTTACCTTACATCCATCTTTGTTAAATTATATTTCTAAAATAACATTTTATCAACGGAATTCAAAAACTTCGAATTAAAAGGGAAACACATCAGTTATATTAAAGTTTATATAAATATTTTTGAAAAAATATTCGTTTAGAGGAAAAAATACTCCATTGATTTTGCTACAGTATAAGAGATATAATTCTTACCTTCCATATTGTACACCAAGTGCATATATTTGTCTGAAACATAAAGCCACACATGTCAACACGATACAAGCCCACAGAAGTTTTCCTATAACATGTTTGTTTGTTGACACTCTGTTTATTTCATGTAAAGTTGTATTTCCTGCCAAATTTATTAAAGTATCTTTTATTCTGGTTGGTAGCATTTTCACACAAGGTTTTATCTATTTTCCCAAACATCCGAACACCTTTCGATATTGTATGAAGTGTTGTAAAACATACAAATATCTGTGGTTTAATACCAATTATCAATATTTAAAATTATTAACAAATAAGAACTGTTTTAGGAGTTAGAAATGAAAGACGAGATTTATTACATTTATCCAAAATTCTCTATAAAACATGATTATTTTATAATCATACTTTGAGACAAAATAACCCACAGAGGACAAATGAGTTACAATTGAAATGTCAATACCATTTTATTGTCGGCAATATAGTTTTATAATTTGTTCTGAGATCGCACTCCAAAGATTTAAAACAAACAAACTTTATACGAAACTCATTAATTAATTTTTTCCACGTTTCACTTTTACAAATTTATTAATCATTAAACATAAAAGACTAAAAATCAAATCATGTATCATGCCAAAACAATTTTTACAAATTAAAAAAAAAATCAGTTAGATACACATATAGAGATGTTAACAAAATAAGTTGTGAAATAGACAAGACGCTGTCAGACAAACTATCTCTATAAGTTTTAAAAAAAGAATCAAACGCGTCATAGACGCTGAAAGGTTATTATAGGTCGCCGTAGTCAAGACTGTTCGTTGTAAAAACCGAATATCATTGAAATTATATACTAGTATAGATTACATGATTACATACAGGAGCTTAAACCAAAGACCAAGATTATAATATATCGTCTATGAGATCGTTAGTTCATTTAGGCAACAAACATGACCCTTAAAGGCAAACACCCGTCACATCCTCTATTTCAATTCAAGTTGCTGTCCAAATTGTTTGTTCTTATGGACGCTTATTAGTGGTGATAAAGGAGGTGAAAATTTCTAGTACTACAAATATGATTGTTTCATGTAATTAATTACATGTTAACGTACTATACATCGGATATTTGTTTCTGCAGAAGCAACCTAATTGGTAAGCTGAAAAATATATACTCTTCCTGAACATGAAAGAAGTATTTGACAACTGACATCAAGCAAACATTCAATTCAGTAGCTGATTGGAGAATATATGTGGTGACAATTTTTTGTTTCGTCTTCTTTCAGTTGTATCAGTATTTTCATTGTCTATAGTTCCTGTTTTATTAATTAATGTAATTATAATTGTTGTTTTACTGTGTATGTTGTGATTTCAGTCATCGAAACTCAATGAGGATTCTTGACTAAAACAAAATATTTGAATTCCTATTACATGTATTTTGAATACACGAACTTTATCGAAAGCAAAAAAAAAAAAAAGGGGTTTTGACGAGAATAAATCGCCTTGAATGTTTTGGATAGATTACGTGCTTTAAATTATCCTTTCTATTCGGTTGACAGTTATCATTTTTCGACACTCTACCTTACACTTCTACACGATCTTATCAAACAGAAGCTTCATATTAATATGTTATTAAACAGTCATGAATTTAACAAGCAATACATTTTATGTGCATCCGGGTGCTGGTTTTGAATTTGGCTGTTACTTTTCAATGTATTGTAAACAGATATCATTATTATTGTCTACGTGAAAATAAAAGAAATAAAAAAAAACCTCTCATCTTAAAGATTACAATTTTCTATTACGGATTTTTCGTTTCTCGTTTTTATATAGATTAGACCGTTGGTTTTCCTGTTTGAATTGTTTTACACTAGTCATTTTGGGACCCTTTATAGCTTGGTGTTCGGTGTGAGCCACGGTTGTTGAAAGCCGTAGTTTGACATATATTTGTTTACTTTTTACACATTGTGACCTGGATGGAGAGTTGTCTCATTGACACTCATACCACATTTTCTTATTACTATTATAAAGAATATAAATATCTAGTCATCGAAACTGAATATTAAGACATGAGTATAGGATCTAGATGTACTTGTAAAATATGCATTTGGAATAACGATCAATCATATTTATTTCAATTTGGTATTCAGCTCATTATACACATTAAATATTTAGCAGCAACTAGCAGATGATATCGGCAATATTTAATGTACCACGAACGAAAGTAATATTTTTAATCAAAGTTTCTGCATGTGGGATTACACAGTTAATGAACAGATACAAATTATCAGTTGCAACATAATGTATATTGATTGATTAACATGCTATTTATATTGTAATTAATTACACTACATAATTTTGTTTTGATAATGCTTCAAAAGAAACATGAGAAAGATGTTCAACGTGATTGGATATGCATTTTTCCCCAAACCATGTTTTAGATTGATTGGTGATTTCTTCAAATCAATTTGGCAACATTACCCTCATTGGAATAAGAATCTGTGTGGTATGTCATTAATGTTTGACGTCCTTGTGGCACAATAGACTATGCCGAGGAGATGAAAATGAAATGTATGACATAAAAGTGTGGCGAAAGATACCAAAGGGACATTCAAACTCATAAGTCGAAAATAAACTAACAACGCCATGGCTAAAAAGAAAAAAACACAGATAAACTATAGTACACAAAACACTACATAGAAAACTAAGGACTGAGCAACACGAACTCACCAAAAACTAGGGGTGATCTCAGGTGCTCCGGAAGGGTAAGTCGATCTTGCTCCACACAGCTGTTTCACAAACTACGCCTTTTATGGGAAATATATAATATTCATAGATATTTTGTTTTGTGTACCTACATGTACTGGTTCCCTAGTATATGATCTCTATGTTTCATATCAGAAAGAGAAAGTTGGGAATGTTACCAGTATCAATGCACATGGATAGTGGCTACATTTAATTCTAAGAATGACTAACAAGTGAAGGCAGGGTTAGTACAGAATTTTAGTATAAGTTTAAACTCGTAGAAGTTCGAGACATATAAATGTTGAAAATATTCCACACAGCCCTATGTTTTACCTTCGAAAAAAAAATTGTAGGGCATATGAACATTCCATTCTGACGTAAAATTTTTAGAAACTTATTATAAAAGTGGCGCAGTTTTAGCGGTAAGGGGAGTTCCTATGGAAATTGCATTGTCTATATTTATAGAAGTGTATCCTTTAGCTCCTTTGACTTTGTACAAAAACTGAGGGAATCCTATGCACTTCGAAATCAAAAAGAGTTGAGATCGATGCATCAACAGCATATGAGTCTTTGCTATGCATGCATCACACGCCATATGCATGCGAATCACAATCAGTCAAAATGTCACAAACTTGAATGGAACAGAAATGGTAAATTTTGTTTCTACTTAGTATTTGAATATGTATCTTAAACCGCGAAAAGATGTTGCTAGTGAGTTGAGACACGATAAAGCTTAAATGTAACGCAGTTGGTGGTGGTGACTTTAAAACTTACTATGTGTCCATTTCAGTCACCGATTTTTCTTCATAATTCTGTACATGTAACCGAATTCGTATTTACACGAGCAAAACACATGTAGAGCCGAATTTGCTAACCGTTGGGGTACACATGAGATAACAGCCGGTTTTATGTAGGTTCGTGTTGATCAGTCTTTAGTTTTTTCTAGTCTTTTGTTGAATTTTATTTTTCTTTACGTTCTTCGACTTTTGCAAAGGTGTTGTGAGCTTGTCTTTGACTATTAATATCACGTTTGTATCTTCCGGCTCTTTTAAGCAGTTTTGTGTCAGGAGCACACCCTCGTGCATGAAGTCGGTACTGTATCAACATGCATGAGCGTAAGGTAGCAATTGAGGTGCGTCAATGCCATACGAATTGGAACATTGACATTGGAAATTTTAAATCATAATGTTACGCTTGTCAGAGATTTTGATGTCCTCAGTCTATCAATATCAAAGAAAATGCCAAGAGATGTAGCAGCAATTCAAGATTCTGTAGTATCCTTTATCACAAGTTCACTGGGATATATCAAATGTAAGCGCTGACTGAAATGTGGGTTATACCTTGGATGGAGAGTTGTCTCATTGGCACTCATATCACATCTTCTTATATCTATATAGACTGAACTTTAAATTAAGGAATTAGCCCAAATTGTTTTCTCTCAGTCTTTGAGAAGCTTATGTATTTCCTATTGCAATAAGAACTGTAAACACTGTTATTTTATGTTGACTTATCCATCATTCGTATCAATAATTATAATGAATAATTATTCTGATTGGTTTATTATCTGTCTTTTATAAGTAAACCAATTGATCTGAAAGAAATTTCTATTAAGGCATTATGTATAACATTTATAAATGATAATTTTGCAATGGTTAACTTCACCTGACAAAATATTAAAAATATATTAGGATCTTTAAATTTGCCTACATCTACTTCATTTTGTCTCTGATGGAAAGTTTTCTAATTTGCAATCATGCCAAATTTTATGATTTTATATAAAGTATAGATAAATGACCATTAGTTATTTGTTCGGTAATTATTATGCCTTACAAAAATTATGTACAAAGTATACATTGTGATAAATATTCGCTTTTTTTTTTTTTTTCAAATTAGGAAAATAGGGTACGCCTTTTTACAGAAATAGAATGAGGAAGTTACAGTTGAAATACCTTCTATCACGGTAGGATATTTGTTCCATGTTTTCATTTTTAAGTTATTATGGCATTTAAGGAGAGAATAAAAGCAACATGATATATAAGTTTGTTTCGTTCAAAACGCTTTTCTGTAATGTTATTCGTTACGAATGCTTTAACCTAAACATTTGAGAGCCAGGTAATTATGTTTAAAAGCGTAGAAGCATCAGGAGTTATATGACAAAAGGAACCTAAGGAGAATAGCTAATTTCAAATAAGGTTAACGTTGTCTGAGGGAATCTTAATTCATTTATGATTTCTGAATTTATCAACGGAGATTTTGAAGAGAATATGTTATAAATCATGTCATATCCATAGCACTGACTACAGTATAGATGTTATCCTCGAAGATTTCTAAAGAGTATATTCAATGAACTTAAAAGAACTGTTCAGGTTTTCAAGAGAAAATAGTGGGGATACCTTAGGTAAAAAAATCGAAGTTCATATGTAAAAAGAAGCCTGACGACCCCATGGCAAGAACAGATTGCAGCAGTCTATACTACAAAACATTTCATAGATTGGGCAAATCATACACCACCAAATACCAGAGGTGATTGCAGGTGCTGCGGAAGGATAATCAGATCCCATCAAATACCAGGGGTGATTGCAGGTGCTGCGGAAGGATAATCATACCCCACCAAATACCAGGGGTGATTGCAGGTGCTTCGGAAGGATAATCAGATCCTGCTTTTAATGATGCACTCGATGTGTTGATCATCGCTAGTAAACATTTGATGATTATTTATATCCGTATCGGTCAACCCACTCATGATGTCGTCCGTAATATTTTCGAAGGGATTACTTCATCTCTACCACTTTGAACCCTGGGTTAAATAGCGTCTTTATAAGTAGCAACACTCTATCAATGGAAACATTACAGAAAACACATCAATTATTAGCCAATTTTTGACAGCGAAAAAATTGTTTTGTCTCAAAATAGAAAACATTAGTTTAGTATGAAAATTCTTTGGAAAGCAAACATAGGTGTCACTGAATTTATGTTTAACTCTAATATTATCTTTATACGCCCAAAAGTAGTTAATCATAACAAATCTCTCGCCAGTATGGAAAGGCAAATCCGCAAGGGCTTTTTAAACTGATTTATTACTTGAAATTATCGGGACAACATCGGTATTATTCATTTACATAATACATGTAATGTAAAAATAGTAGATTTAAGCTCTACTTAGTGGTTGTAAACATACTCTTTGGGAATTCATATCATAAACACATTCAGATGATTTGCTACTCATTCGACTGCAACACTGATCAAGTATTATTTAGTTATTTTAAATATAGAAATATAATCCAAATTTCACAAATCGTGTGCTTCTGCTTACCATTTAACTCTAAAATAAATAACGGTATTCAGACATTTATTGACCCCTTGATTATTTATTAACATTTTTTTCTATAAAAGGAATTTGTTTATGACTTCTTCAAATGTAGATTGAATAAGATAGCTACGCCTAAGCAAATATGTCTAAACTAGGAAGTTCAACATGTTTCAGTATGTTATTTACTACTTTGGATAGTTTTCAAAATGAAAATTTATAATTCGTTATGTTCTTTTATTATTTCAATGACAACAATTTTGATTACTGTCCACATTCTTTGAGAACATTTTGATAGATAGTTGTTTGACATGTTTATTAATTGCAGTTTGAGAGTTTTCTATCCAATATAGAAGGATCTCTTGAATGGATTGGAATATCCACCATTAGCATTGGGAAATATTAGAGTTATGGTTCATTCTCCTGAGGAGTATGAAAAGACATAAGAAAATCATAGAGACACAAACTGGCGTGAACTAAAATGAAACTATTGAAACCACTAAGAAACGAAAATAAATGTGTTTATATTGATAAGTTACTTATCGACGAAAAGAAAGACTATTCTATAAAACGATAATCGCCTATGATAAAAAAACAAAAAAAAAAAAAAAAAAAAAAAAACAAACCAGGACCTAGCATTTTCCTGATAGTATACGTCTATTATTGATCCGTCTATAAAATAAACTTGTACATGTTGGATGTATCCTGTATATTGCATCGTTTTAATTTCTGTTTATTTTCGAGGAGACTAGTTTACGAGATTTGAGGATCTACATGTTGTAACAAACTTTAGTTATCTATTTATATATATTTATTTCATATAGGACTATATATTATATTAGGACTTATTTTCAATAACACCGGACTATATAGTCAAGCAGACCTTTCATGTGTATCACGTGATTAGACACCTATTGGAATTTCACAGGTGTGATTCCAATCAGTCGACACATGGCCATTGAGTAAAGCACACGCTTGTGCTGAGTTTTAGAGTTGGTAAAAATAGCAGTTGGGTATCAGAATTGTCAGTTCAGGACATGGATATCCCAAGGCTTATTATAACAACACTCAGGTAAGACATTTATACTTATTTTTAAAATAGTACATTGAGGGCTGTTTTGCTGTCGAGATGATATTTCTTACTCTCGGTTCAGAATGTCCAAATAATTGCTATATTATGCAAATGTATAGATAAAGTAAGTAATTTGTGGGTTCAATATTTATTTTGAAGGGTTTTTAGGCCCGATTTTAGTGTGCGTATAGCACGTAGTAAATACCGTCGACTGGTCGGTGATATATGGTGTCGGAGATATAAATGGTGTTATTGTTAATATGGTAACAACTTGATGTTTGCTGATATCAATTACAACGCCTAAAGTCGTTGAAATTATCCGTCAGAAATATACAAAAGTCTGTTAAAATACATGTCAAAGGAATCGAGCAGTCCGTGCAGTATTACAGTCCGTGTAACGTAAAGTTAACAATACGAACGATGCCCGAACCATGTACGGACGATGCCCGAACGATGTACGTACGCTTCCCGAACGGTGTACGAATGCAAACGAAACGCTGACCGAACGTTGTACGGACGCTGAACGAATGATGTACGAACGAAACCATGTACCATAAACCATACCATAAACGATAACATAAGCGCCCTTTATCGTACATCGTATGGTTTAGCGTACATCGTTTCGTTTAGCGTATACCGTATCGTTTAGCGTACATCGTATCGTTTAGCGTACATCGTTTCTTAGCGTGCATAGTTTCGTTGAGCGTTTATGTTTTTTTTAATATAAAACATGAATTGTGTTCTGTTAAATCTTTTTATATAGGTGATAATATACGTAAAATTTAGATTGGATGCATGTTTCAGTTTTTAATTAATAATATAATTTAATAAATTATAATTTAATCTGACTCGATGTTGATCCAACATTATTTACATAAAAAGTTTGAAAAATAAACACTGAAATAAATTTAAACAAATTAAAAGATACAATTATGATTTTTTTTTAGCCGTAGAAATACGTACTTGGTGAATGTGCGGGTAAACTACAGTCTGCAGAGTATTCAGTCAACATTTTTTGAAAATAGACTAAGGTATTAACATTTTTTTTCCAAATGAACAATTCGGCGTTTTGCATTTGCGCCAATTTTTTTTTTTTTTTCATTTGCGCCGATTTTTTTACAGGTAAATTACAGGTGAATAGATATAAGAAGATGTGGTATGAGTACCAATGAGAGAACTCTCCATTCAAGTCATGTTATTTTTCATTTATCATTATAGACCTCTTCCATTAGCCACTTGTACAAATGTAATGAATTGTCAATCATAACATGTACATAGCTGTTGTCCTCTGCTCACCACGGGGAGACGGAAGAAGGCCTACACCTCCAGACTTTTTCCTTGACAGTACCCGTAGTTATTTAGCCTCTGTCTTTCGAACATCTACCACATGGTTATGCTCGATCTGTGTTTTGACAATAGAATCCGTGGTGACTCTGGCTTTACACGATTTTATGGTACATTTGTAAGATATGTTGTTATGTTTCATGACACTAACCTTCCGATATGTATGGCCCTCGATGATTAAAGAATTGACTCCTCGGCTCGTTTCAGTGTGCAATATGTCCATCATGTTACAACGAAGTTCCAGAACAATATGAATCAAAATTAACTTAAACATAAATGAACAACATTTATAACCAGGTTTTACCGATGGTATAGTACAGTACATGTACAAGTATTAACTTACGGATTAACTTACCTGTAAATCTAATTAGGAGCAAATACAAAATCGGCGCAAATGAAAAATGAAATCGGCGCAAATGAAAGAATGAAAATTTTCAAAATCGGGACAATTGTCATACGCCCGAACAATTTATTTTAGATGGAATTCGGAATTAATCTAATGTTCTTACAAAAGTATATTCGAGTCTTAAGGTTGACCTTTTGTTCAAAAGGTTTGTTAAATATTGTTATGTATTCTCTTTTATAGCATGTATTTTAAAATCGACTGAATAGCAGTTTTATCTATTTTATATTTATAACATTTAAAATGTCCTCCTAATGATACATCTAATAGTTACCACTGGACATTAAACAGCTAACTATAAATTCATTCGTCATATTCTTAGTTTTGTTATAATGTGAAAATCAAATAACATGATGAAACAATAATTATTGCAGATTTTCACTACGGAAATAATGGGAAATAATTGTAAACAAAACCACTCAATCACATCCCTACGCCACAAATTAAAGTCTAGCCTTTTCACATTAAAATACATTATTTTCATAAATCTATTTCTAAATAATTTTAAACAATTTTAAATCAAACGGTCATTTTCTATTTGCAACTAGTCTGAATGACTCAAGTACATAATTATATGGTAAATGGAAACTTTTATTTTTCCTAATTAAGTTTGCCCCGCCCCTTTTTCCAAAATTTGGACTATTAGGAATAGACCGTTATAAATTAAAATGTAAAATGTAAACAATTTTATTTTTTTTTTAAATTTAAAGTTAAAGCAAAAGCTTTATATTAAATCATTTTGATAATTTTTAATTTTAATTTATTATCAAAACAGGATCCTTGGTAACACATAAAAAATTGTAGTAACCAATGGATTTAGATTTTTTATTTTAAAAGTTAATTTCGATAATAGGATGACAAAATTTGATTCTTTATAATTTCAAAATGAAAATGTAAAAGATCTTTAAATTTAAAACTTTTATTTCAAAACCGTTCAGTTTGTACAAATACTAGCATAAATAAAATTGTTTAAGCTTGCAAACTCATTTTCAAATTTTAAAAAATTTTTATTTAAAAGTTTTGTTTTAATCCGGTCCACTAAAACTTGCCAAAATCAAAGTTAAGTTTAAAACCAAAATTTAAACATTATATTGTGCACAAAAAAAAAATGAAAATAAGAATAAACTTACATTTTACAGTTTTATTTTGCCATTATTATGTGATCCCAATAAAATTAATGTAAAATTGAAATTACGATAAAAATAGCGTAATTTAATTTCAACAATGGCTTGTATATACAGAATAATTGTCGCAAATGTTTTAAATAATTAAGTTGAACTTTAACTATACTTTGTATGTTTTGGCTTTTTTTTTTTTTTGGCTTTAAATCTATTTTGGACCCTATTGACCACTAGTATGAAAACGATATGACTGGATATATCAACAACCGGTCATGATCTGGCGAAATTCAGTATGTCAGAGAATATGTATAAATATAATGTTTCTTACACAAGTGTGGACACCGACTTGTCTTGACTGATGGGCTTATTTTGGTAATGACTTGTGTATGGGTGGATTTGATGGGTGGCAGCTAGCGCATATGCCCTCAATTTCTAAATTGTGTTGCATTTTCTTGTGGGGAACGGGGTTGTTTAACATTGGAATAGTAATACAAATACTTAAATTCCAAAAACAAAAAAGGGGTCACTCAACATTAACAATTAAAGACAACTCTCAGGAGAACACTCGAAAATCACCATGACAGATGTGGTTCGAAAATATAATGCATATTTGATTGTGTCCTGCCTAAACTTCCAAGAACGAACTGAAAATTAAAGTATTTAAATTAAAATAAAATTTGATCGAATCTTTGATATATGAATTTAATGCAAGACAAAAATGACCAATTTTTGACATTTTTACCTATTATGTCTGTTTGTTTTGCTCACACATTGTTGTAAATATAATGGAATTTTATGCAACTGTCATACAAGTGAAAGGTTTAGCTAGCTATAAAACCAGTTTTTTTCACCATTTTATAATTAAGGAAATGTTTTGGCCATGTGAGTTTCATTCCGTTTTCACTGGTTAAATGTGATAATATGCAATAGGACTCATCAGTAGGACTCAAATAAAATTGAATCAAAGCTGATCGAACTAAAGGAATCGAAATGAAACGAAAAGATAGCTGACGAGGGCTTTTACGGTGTACATTTGATAAATTTGAATTAGAAATTAGCGTTATTAAATTTTATGTGGGAAACGTTTCTAGTGTTCTTAGTGATAAACTACTGAGGCTGATATCCAGTTGAAAAAAAAAAAAAACGAAATGGAACTCTTTATAAGAGAAGATAAACATGGCCAAGTTGGTATATTTGAATTGTTTACATCTTTTTCTATGGCCTTTGAAAGTTTAATGTAGTTGCATAATTTAGGATTTTTCGCATTGTGTATACGTGTTGAAACTCAAACTATAGTATAAAGCTTAGAGATATTTGTAATTTTAATTAAAGACATATTTTCACAAAACAGTCGATTCTGGTTGTTGCAATGTTTAATATGCTTACGCATAAACTGCACCAAAACAAATTCCACAGACAGGTAAAAGATTGATCTTTTTGAAGCATTAAGTTGCGTTTCTTCCCCCTGCAACAGGTTTTTTGGGAAACAATTCTCACAATGGGCAATAAGCTTATCGAAAAGAGAAAGTCGAAAACACCTTTTTACGGTCAGGCGTGTTTGAATTGACTGTTTTGTCCTAGAAACGTATAAAGCAAACATATTTGAAACATCATCTTGCTTCAGATTTCATTATTTTTATCAATTTAGGGTACATGGTGATATTATTACATTAAAAATGCACAGTACATAAAAATATGGGTCAAGTGAAATACCTGTCTGATGAGTGATAACAACAGAGTATATTTGTTTGAATAATAACAGCGTAGGTTTGTTTGAATAGGAACACAGTAGGTTTGTTTGAATAACAACAGACTGAGTAGGTTTGTTTGAATAAGAACAGAGTAGTTTTGTTTGAATAACAACACAGTAGGTTTGTTTGAATAACAACACAGTACGTTTGTTTGAATAACAACACAGCGGGTTGGTTTGAATAAACACAGAGTAGGTTTGTTTGAGTAACAACAAAGTAGGTTTGTTTGTATAAAAACAGATTAGGTTTGTTTAATAACAACAATAGGTTTTTTGAATAACAACAAAGGTTTGTTTGAATAAAAAATTAATATTTTGTAAGAAAAGTAGGTTTGTTTAATAAAACCATAGGTTTTTTAAATCCAAACAATGATTTGTTTAAATCAACAAGGGTGTGTTTAAATAACAAACAACAGGTGGTTTGTAACCCAAATGGTTGTTTGAAAACAACACATTGGTGTGGAAAAAACACATAGGGTGTTTGAATAAAAAGTGGGTTTTGAAAACCAGATATTTTGTTTGAAAAACAAGAATAGGTTGTTAATAAAAAGAGTAGCTTGGATTCTTACAAATTTTAAAAGTTAATGTATTTTACTTTTATCTTTTTAATTTTCTTCAATTTTAAAAAATTTGGCTATTAATATCTTATTCATAAAATTAAAAACAGGAAATTGCCATTTCCTAACCCCTTTATTTTTACTAAAATTTTGGGACCTTTTCTTGTGGATTTAAAAAAATCATTACTTAAAATAAAATTAATTAACAGCTTTGTTTGTTGGTCTTTTTCTTTTTACCAGGCATTTATTTATTTTCGATTATAGTTTGAAGTCCTTTGGTATTTTTGCCTTCTTTTTACTTCAAATGGCAATATTATGAAAATGCAGCAAATTTTAATAATGCAGTCCTACTTATTTACCAAAAACTACAAGTCATGAGAACTTGAAAATTTTATAATTTTAACTACTAACTTTTGAAAAAAAATAAAATATGGTTATTGGAAAAAATTTTCCAATTTCTATTTTGCCTTTTAAAATAAAAAAACTCCCCTAAAAAAATCAATTTTACACTTCAAAAATTATTCAATTAGGGTTATCATTTAAAATGTTTTCCCAGGCGGCCCCAACCTGATGTAGTTTAGCTATTATTTTCATATAAAACAAACTAAAATTTCATTTAAGAAATCTACTGATGTTAACAAAATGTTTCGCTTGAAAGAATTTTATTGCAGAATGTTATTGCTTATTTTGGAATATATCTTTATATAAACAATCTACCATCGGTACAGAAAGAAAACAATTGTAAACGCATAATTAAATACATTGAAGAAGGCCAATTAAACAAATCATCCTGGAATTTAACCAGGTGACAAAACATTTATTTACAAATCAAATTTTTAAGGTGTTCACTGTTTCAAAAAAAACTTTTAAAAGATTTTATAAATTGATAATAAGTAAAAAAGGAACTAAAAACAGGAAAAATAAATTTTTTATTTTCAATTTAATTAAAACGGAAATGATTCTCTTTTTTCAACTTTACAGGTCCTTTTTTTTAAAACATTGAAAAAATCAAGGTTTTATAAGAAAAAGGCCAAATTGTGAATAAAATTATGAAAAGAAAATAAGGGTAACACTATGTGAAATACCCATAAACCAAAATATGCCCATTAAATTAGGTCTATTAATTATGGTTACATTTAATGCGGAAATTTCCATTTTGATCGTTTTTTAAAAAATTGAAATTAACCCAAATAAACCATGAAACTTGGAATAAGGCTTTTTTAGCCCTTAATTTATTCATATATTTAAATATATATATTGGGATAATTAACCAGAAATGGCCTTGAATTTTACCATGGAAACTAAATATAATGGCCATTAATTTCTATTTTAATTTTAAAGGCATGAATTATGTTTTCAAAATTTTAATGGATTAAATGTAAAAAATTAATAGCACCATTATTTCTATGGGATGTTTAAGGAACTGCATTTTAATGGCAATTAAAACATTGTAGTGGGCTTAAAAATAACCTTAAAGGATAAAAAATGGTCCCTATAAAATAATTTAATGACTATTATTATCTCTCGATGGTCATTTCTTCTTTAATTGGTTTGTCTTTAATGGAGGTTTGTATTTTAATGGGCTTTAATCTTTAATGGGTCTGGTTTTTTAATAATAAAACACTGAATCTTGTTTCTTTAAGGCTTATGTTCCGATTACATAGATAAATCAATAAACGCAAAAATATAATTCACCTTTCTTAGGGCGTTCCAGAAAATTTATGGTTGGGGTAAGGACTCCAGAATTAATTTGGGGTGGGTGGGACAAACATTCTATTTGAATTTAGGGTGGTTTATTTTAGAAAGTAACCTGAGCTTAAAGGAAATATCCAATTACAAATGTATCATTTTAGGTGTAAAGTAATTGGTATTTGTAGGCCTGTTTAAAGAAAATGGTTCAAATTCCCTTAAAAAAATTCCTTTTTTAATGATCCAAACTTCCATAAAATTGAATTTGATTAGAAAGTTCCATTTCAATGGGTTATTTTAAATTTCAATTAAAAATGGTACCTCCCCTTCCCCCCGTAAGTTCCCAAAATTAATCATTTATTCTTAATTTAATGGATACTCTTGATACCATGGTTAAGATCTGTTGATTTCAAAATTTAATATTAGATTATTAATAAAAATTTTTAGTAAAAAACATGTAAATTTCCCTTTCTGTAATTTAGCGCTCTGTAAAATGTATTGCTGAAAAAAATAACTGGATCTGCATGAATTGAAACATTTTGGCAGCTCCATTTAATCATTTTCTCTAAAATATAAAAAATCCAAAAGAACTTTTCAGACTTTTAAAATAAAAATAGAAATATTATTGATGTTTATCTTCAAAGTTTGAAAAAAAATTACCCTCCCCTTTTAGTCATGGTGAAAGGAATAAGCTTTTTCATATTGGGTCATGTTTCCGTGGTGTTAACTTTTTAAACATCCTCCTCTGAAATACTAGGCCAAATTTAAAAATTGGAAATATCGGGTATCTAATTTAAAAATGTGTCCGAAGAACCAAATTTGGCCATGGTAAAAGAGAACTGGGTAAATGAGTTTTGGCAATATCTTTGAAATAAACATTTGAATTTAGACAAATTACAGGGGTAAAATTTAAGGTTTAATTATTGTTGAAAGGTTATAAAAAGGCCATTTGGTGAAGGGACAAAAATGAAATAAGGTGGTTCTTTATACAAAACATATTAGTTACGTTATTTGTTTAAGAACATGTAAAATCATATTTTGTGCGTCATTAATGTATAAACAATCAACCGGAAAAAATGTAAATTCTTTTAAATTTACTCTTCCTGGTTAAATTTTGCATTGGCCAAGGTCGACCAATTAATTTTTTTATTTTATTTTTGAACTTTGATATTTGAACAATATTTTGGTGAGGCCTGTGCCACTCAAAATTTAATTTGCAACGAAATTGTTCAAGGCCATATCCGGGTAATAATTCTTGCAAAAATTACCAGAACTTGCACAGTTGCATAAAAGAAAAATTCATTTTTATTTTCTTATTTTAATTAACAAACAAAAAGAAGAAAATGGAATAAAAGTTTTGTTTTAGCAATTGTTAAGACGATCCGTCGAGGTTTTTAAACAGGATGATAAATCTCCTTAACTGTTTTTATTAGAAAAAAACAAATTGGTGGAAATAAAATTATAATTTGCAAATTATTTTAAATTATTTACGTTATTTTTGATAAAAGGGCTGTGCTATGCAAACAAAATTGCAGTTTTAAATTGACCGTAGTTTTTTCCGTAAAATTTACATCCGCAGTATATGGGTTCAAAAAAAAAATAATTTCATTTTAGATACGTAATTTTGTTTTTAAAGGTCGTCGAAATGAAACTCCCGGAAGAATTCATGTTACGCTTTGATGAAGGCTTTCTTTAGTACTATATGAGGCACAATTAACATTTTAAATAATTCTTATTGTAAATAAATTCGCTAAAAATAAAACTGAAAATGTAAATAAGAAAACCATGAGAAGAAATATTGCCAGTTTAAATAATTTTAATATTTTTTAATTAAAATAACAATTAGTGGAGGGCAGGTTATACGTGTAATTCAAAAAATTTTGTTTTCAATGAAAACTGAAATAAAATGAAAAAATTAAATATCCCCAATATAAGCTTATAATTCAAAAGAACGAAACCAAATAATTTAGAAACATACAAGGAAATTGTTTTGTTCCTTTTTGGGGCCCTTTTAATTTGAGGAATGCGGTAAAAACATGGCTCTTATATCGATAAACTCATAGAATCTATATATTTTGTTTTTCGTTTTTTTGGCCAGGTTCTTTAATCTTCTACCTGTTTTTATATTTTTATTGTTTTTTTTTTTCGCCTCTAAGTAATGCATGGTGTTTAGATTTTATTGGTCTTAGATTCTTTATTGCCCTCCCTCCCCTTTGAAGAATTTTCTTTATGTTCAAACAACACATGCAATTTCTTGTTTCCTGTTTGAAAAGAACTCCTTTATTGTTCCTCATTATGTATGAAGTTTTGCCACTTGCGTTCGTCAAACAACTATCAATCATATCTCCTCTAAAGTTACAGAGTACAATTGATTTTAAACATAATTAGATAAATAATTAATAATTTTAAAATCTTTTGAGAAATATTTACGCGTCTATCATTTCACTTTTTAAAAAGAAGAAAAAAAAAATATTGAATATCAAAGAAACACACCATTTTACTACATGAGATGTTTGTCTCATAATGATGGATTACTGTTTAACGTCCAGCGACAAGCTAGATGCACATTCCGCACGAGAACATGTTAATTTGCGCACATTGCCTCTAGACTATGGTTTCTAAGGTATACAAACATAATCTGGATATCGCACATGGGTCCAAATTTAGGGCTTCTCTTGAAGATGCAACATTTTGCCATGGACGAAAGTGGCAGTGAGCAGACTGTAGTTGAAGAATAGAATATTAATCTCATCATTAAGGTAGCTGTCACATTGACGTTTATCTCAGTATTCCTCTTGCTCATCTTTTGAAAGTTATTAACCTATTTGTTTTATCGCTTTTGCAACTAAGCAAACTTTTGAAAACTCTTAAACATTTTACAGGTTAATATAACATATCCATGAGAAATAGTTCACATTTCATTTCACTTTAAAGAAAATAAACATTGTGGAGGTTGTCTCATTGGCAATCATACCACATCTCCTATTTATATATAGACGAAAATAATTGATCTTATATATTAATTATAGTTATAGATAATACATTTATTGAATGGACGCAGCTTACATACACATAAATATCGTTACAATCAACAAGCCAAATAAAAAAACTGATATTCATGGATTTCTTTTAGTTTTAAAATGAATCCATGCACGTCATTCGGTATCTGATTGAAAGTTGTCTTCTTTGCAATGATATCACATCTTTTTTTTTTCATACGGATTGAGGCATGAATCTGTTTAATTTGACCAAATGATAATAAAAATAATAACAAAGTACACTCAAACTTTTTTCGATATAAGAATGATAATTGTATGTGGAATACCGGAACACTTTAACCACGAGCAAGACAAGTTAAGATTACAAGGTAAAAGCTAATTAAGAATAAATTGACAATTGTGAGAACCTTTAAAAAGAATTTTAGTTTAAAACTTAATGGGGCATTAGATGTCAAATTCATGTTCACCAATTTGACTCAAATTCTCATATTCGACTTATAACATACTAAAACGTATATCCAAATTAAAAAAGTATAAAATAAACAATTTACGATGCATAAACTTGATAGTATGTATCAGCATTTCGTGTGTATTTTAGTCTAAACACCATCTAATTAACCATAGAGGCGACCTTTTGAAGACTGCCGACGGTCATCTTGACCGATATAAACATAAACAAAGATATAATTAGATAGCAAACTCGTGCAATTTGATTTTTCTAGGTCTGTTTGATTTGATATTATAGGTTAAATCAATATGTTAATAATTGTTTTTATCTGTATAAGAATGAGTTTTTGTCGAGCATTCGACTTTAGTCGAAAAGCGAACAAACAATTCCGTCGCGTCGTCGTCGTCGTCGGCGGCGCCCAAATATTCACTCTGTGGTTAAAGTTTTAAAAATTTAATAACTTTCTTAAACTATCCTGGATTTCTCCAAATTGGACAGAAGCTTGTTTATGATCATAAGATAGTATCCAGAAGTAAATTTTGTAAAAATAAAATTCCATTTTTCTATTTTACTTATAAATGGACTTAGTTTTCTCCGGGAAATATTACATTCACTTTGGGTTAAATTTTTAAAATTTTATAACTTTCTTAACTATCCTGGGTTTGTACCAAACTTGGACAGAAGCTTGTTTATATAAGATAGTATCTAGTTAATTTTGTAAAAAATAAATTCATTTTTCCTTATTTTATTTTAAATGGACTTACATTTTCTGCTGAAAAACAATTACCTTTTAAAGTTTTAAAATTTTAATAACTTTCTTATTTTTTTTTTTTACCAAACTTGAAGAATTGTTTATTAAATTGTTCTAAGGAAATTTTTTTTCTTCAGTTAAATTAACATTGGTTAAATTTTTAAACATTTGGTTAAAACTTTCGGTTTTACAAATTAAGAAGTTCAAAAAAAATATATAAAATATTTTTTTGATTTCTTTCCCAGTTGAGCCTGGTTCGAAAAATAGGGAAATGGGTTCCAACCCCAATTTTGTAACCTTCAACCAAATGGTTTACCCTTTTTCCTTAATTTGACATTTTTTTTCCTGAACCCCTAGTTAGGTAAACTTACTAAGGGTTTAATTGAATTCACTGAATAATTTAATAGGCGAATTTCCCTTGCAATGAAAACTAACATTTTCTGCTTAGCAAAATAAAAACTTCAAAACAATAATTATTTACAACTTTTTTATTAACAAAACAAATTTTCCTAACCGAGTAATTTTAACAAAACCTTAATTAAATTTAAAATGCAAATGAAATTGTAAATGGCAATAAATTAACTGCAAATTTTGAAATAGGATTTTTTTTCCGGGCCCGGAAAAGTGAATTTTTATTTTAGTTCTTTGAAAAATGAAAATTTTAATGTTACTTTAAAAATCAAATTATTGTCCTAAAAGAATAAATTAAATTTTGAATTGTTGAATAAATAAATTAAATATTTAATCATTAATTTTTAAAAAATTTATATCCAATAAAATAAGTTTGTAAAAAATGAAAAAAAAACTATTAGCATCATTTGTAAATGAAATCTAAAAACATTTAGTTAAAATTCAAAATGTTAATTAATTAGTGAAATAATTGTATTTTAAATAACTGTAAAAAAATAAAACAAAATCTCTGCTACGATTTGAAAAAAGGATAATTAAAAATTCCCTACCAAAATAAAATGTTTAAATTAAATTTAGTTTTGAAAAAAGTTTTTGAAATATTGAAACAAAACTTTTTAGGATTTTCCCTTACCGAGATTCAAAATAGCATTTTTCAATTTTGGGGAGGAAAATGCCATGCCTTTAAATTTAATATTTAGAAAAATTTGGAAAAAATATAAAAGGATTATTGCCTTTAAAGTTATTTTCTTTTTTCAATTACTTTTATCTTTATAAATTAAATTTTGTTTGGTATACGTTTTCATATTAATAAATATGAAGTACATATTTCATGTACTCCTTCCAAGTTTATTTTACGGTTTTTCATCTTTACTTTCAAAAAAAACTTTTCTTGTTTAAAACCTTTTCTTTATTACAAATAAGATATGGTTGTACTATCCTCAATTTTTCGTGACTTCCGAAATATTTTCCTTTAATTAAACCTTTGCCCAATAAAAACTTATTTTAGTTTTAAATTTTGTTTTGATTTAAAGTATAGAATTAGTTTTTTAAATCTTGAATTTTATTTGTAAACTAAGAAAACATTTCGGGCCCATCAAATTTAATTGAACCTTTGTCCTTAAACCCTAAAATTATAAATTTCGTTAAAATAAAAAAAATTATGAACAATTAAGAAATATTTAAAAAAATCGTTAAATTGAAAAAGTTTTAAAACTTTGCAATTTTAAAGGAAATCAAAAACCGTTTGGTTTTTCTGCCCCTGGAAAATTATAAAATAAGAAATTAAGTTTGTTTTATGAATCCTAGTTATGATATTCTGTAATTTTAATTTCAGAAGGGGTTTTAATTCGTTCCCCTTTTCAAAATTCAAAAACCCTTTGGGTTTGCCCTAAAGTAAATTTAAAAATTTTCATTTTTGTTTTTCAATTTCTTTAATATAGAAATTTAAACAAATAAGCACAAATAAGATTCAAAAAAGTCAACAAACCAAAACAATTGCCCTTTAAAATTGCCCTTTAAATCAATTTTCTTTTTCGAATTTTGCATTTTAAAAATCTTTTTGAAAATTTAACAAATTTAACCAAATGGCCAAATCACATTAGGAATCGTTTAAATGGTTGTGCCCCATAAAAAGAAATCTAAAAATAAAATAGGGTAAAATGAATTTTTATTTCGAAATAAAAATTTACAAATTGTAATGGGAAAATGTTAAGGTTAAATTATTGCCCTTTTAAAAATCAAATCCATTTTTGTAAATTTAATTTAAGGAAATTTTTTATTTAATTTATTTAAATAGGGATAAACTTAAACACAATTGTTAGAAATGATTAAAATAATCAGCATGCCAAAAAAAATTGCCCCTTAAAATTGCCCATAGTTTTTTAAATTTTTGAAATTTTTTAAAAATTTCAAAATTTCCCATTTAACTATTAATAAAAAACTTAGACAATTTTAGTAGGGATCTTGTTTAAAATTACCTACGCCATAACCAACTGGCCCCTTTCAAAATGGACATATTTATATGAATTTAAAATTTTAAAAAATTTCAAACACAATATAACATAAAAAAATTTTGGGCTTGTTTTTAAGATAACTGGGAACCTTTTTTAAAAACCCCAAATTAAACCAAATTTTCAACATTATTGGGTATTAAATATTTATTTATTTTAACCTTATTTTCAGTTTAAAACCCAGAATTTCGGTGGGAAAGGCTTTTACCTTTTGTTTTTTACCCGAAATAAAACTGTCCAATATTTTTACCAAAAACCTTCAACTTTTAATTTTCATACTAAGAACCGTTTTGGAAACAATTTTCATTTATTTAAAACAAATTTATTTTCTTTTATCGCAATTTTGAGTTAAAAAAAAAAAAAAAATTTTTTTTAAAAAATTTTTTTCATAAAAAAAAAATTTTAATTTAAAATTTTAAACCTTTTGAAAAATTTCAAAGAAAAATTTTTTTTTTTGGATGGGAAATTTTTTTTTAATCCCAATTTAAAACAAGGAATTTGTTAAAAATAAGTTTAAAAATTTTTTTTTAAAAAAAAAAAAATTTTTTTGGGGTTTGGCCTTGGGGTTTAAAAAACCCAACCTTTCGTTCAAAAGGGGGGTTTTTAATTTTAAATTTGAAAACAAATTTGTCAAAATTTTAAATTTTTGAATTTTATTTTTAAAAATTTTTAAAAAAATTTTTTTGGGAAAAAAATAATTTTTTAATTTGGAAAATTTTGGGTTTTTATTAAATGATTTAATAAAAAGAAATTAAATTTAATTTGGGAAAAATTTTAAAATAATTTTTTAAATCCCAAATTTTGGGCTTTAAATTTAAATTTTTTTAAAACCCAACCTTTTTTAAAGGGTTTGGGAACAGGGTTTTAAAATAAAATTTTTAAACAAATTTTTTCTTAATTTTCTAAAATTTAAAAATTTTTTTTAAAATTTTTTTTTTATTTAATTTTTTAAAAACTAGGGGAAACCCCAAAAAATTTTTTTTTTTTTTAAACAGGAAATAATTTTTAAAAACCAAAACAAACTTTTGAATTTTTTTAAAAAAATTTTTAAAAATCTAAAAGGGTAATTTTAAAAATTTTTTTAAAAAAAATTTTTTTGGGTTTTTTTATTGAAAATTCTTAAAAATTTGAAAAAAAATTTTAAATGCAAAAAATGATTTTTAAAATTTAAACCAAAATTTTTTTTTGGGGAAAATTTTTCCCATTATGTTTTTCCTTAAAAAGGGCTTAATCCTAAAGGTTTAACTTAAATAAAAACTTGATTTTATAAGTTCTAGCAAAAATTTATTTTGTTTCATAAATTATCAAAATTCATTATTTTAGAACATGTTTCAAAATAATAATTTTCACTAATTAAATAAATAAGGAATGTTAATAATTTAATACCGAAAAAATTAATTAAAAGAAAATAATTGGGTCAATAATTTTACTTCAAACAATTTCAAAATAGCCAAAAACAAAAGTTTTAGTAGATTAAAAACAATGATTACATTATATAAATTTGTAAAAGAATGATTAAATTAAAAAAATTATTGATAAAATTTATTCCGTAAAATAAGGCTAAATTATTAATTAAAGTTAAATTGGATTTAAGGTTTATATAAAAAATTAAAAAAAAAGGGGAAAAACATGAATTTTTAATTTTGATTTTTTATAACCTAAGGGTAAATTTTTTTGAAAATAATGCAACAAAACCCATGCCATAACTATAAAATTAATTTTTTAAGAAAGTTTATTTCATTGTGCTTCCATTAACTATTTTAATGCTTATCCAAAAAAAAATTTTTTCCTACCATTATTTGTAAATTTTAAAGAAAATGAAAGACATGACACATGTCAGTGTTGGTACTTGGATGATGCGACCTAATAGTTTTGTTTTACACACCATCCTGAACTACTATCTCTAGTGACTGTTCAGTATTATGAATACAGAGATGAAATGCTGACACTTTCAATTTATGAGGAAATTTTTTTTCATTAATGTTTTCCAATATTATTGCTTACATTTGCGGTCCTATTAAAATGTGCACAGGAGCGCCAGGAGAAGACATAAAGGCGCCAGGTACAATCCATCACAACATTTAAAACAACTTATTTATAATGCAGCCTTATAGATTTACAAATTAAAGTGCACATATGGTCAGTTTTGGTTAAAGCGTTCAAATAATTTTGTTGTACAAGTCAGCATGAGGTATCAAAACTACTGAAATTTTGTTACGTATCAATATTTTGAATAAAAGGAGGACATGCTGGCACCCTAATTTATGCGAACAAAATTTTGTTGTTATTGTATTGCAATATTGCTGTCCATTGTATTATACATTGAATCCTGACATAAAAAATATGGCTGATAAACTATGCAGGTATATAGATTTACAAATTAAAGCTACATATGGTCAGTTTTGGTCGATGCGGTCAAATAATTTTGTTGTACAAGTCAGCATGAGGTATCAAAACTACTCATGCTACTGAAATTTTGTTACGTATCAATATTTTGAATAAAAGGAGGACATTCTGGCACCCTAAATTTATGCGAACAAGGTTTGTTGCTATTGTATAGCAATATTGCTGTCATGTGTATTATACATTTAATCCTGACATAAAAAATATGGCTGATTTACTATGCGGGTATATAGATTTACAAATTAAGTGCACATATGGTCAGTTTTGGTTGAA
This sequence comes from Mytilus coruscus, assembly GCA_017311375.1. NCBI lineage: Eukaryota > Metazoa > Mollusca > Bivalvia > Mytilida > Mytilidae > Mytilus > Mytilus coruscus. Next base: position 62,448,516 of record CM029603.1, on the reverse strand, counting down.
GCGGTCAAATAATTTTGTTGTACAAATCAGCATAAGGTATCAAAACTACTGAAATTTTGTTACGTATCAATATTTTGGATAAAGGAGAACATGCTGACACCCAATATTTATGCGAACAAAATTTGTTGTTATTGTATTGCAATATTGCTGTCCATTGTATTATACATTGAATCCTGACATAAAAATATGGCTGATTTACTTTATGGGTATACATGGTATACATGGTATATAGATTTACAAATTAAAGTGCACATATGGTCAGTTTTTGTTGATGCGGTCAAATAATTTTGTTGTACAAGTCAGCATGAGGTATCAAAACTACTCATGCTACTGAAATTTTGTTACGTATCAATATTTTGAATGAAAGGAGGACATTCTGGCACCCTAAATTGATGCGAACAAAGTTTGTTGCCATTGTATAGCAATATTGCTGTCATTTGTATTATACATTTAATCCTGACAAAAAAAATATGGCTGATTTACAAATTAAAGTGCACATATGGTCAGTTTTGGTTGATGCGGTCAAATAATTTTGTTGTACAAGTCAGCATGAGGTATCAAAACTACTCATGCTACTGAAATTTTGTTACGTATCAATATTTTGAATAAAAGGAGGACATTCTGGCACCCTAAATTTATGCGAACAAGGTTTGTTGCTATTGTATAGCAATATTTCTGTCATTTGTATTATACATTGAATCCTGACATAAAAATATGGCTGATTTACTATGTGGGTATATAGATTTACAAATTAAAGTGCACATATGGTCAGTTTTGGTTGAAGCGGTCAAATAATTTTGTTGTACAAGTCAGCATGAGGTATCAAAACTACTGAAATTTTGTTACGTATCAATATTTTGAATAAAAGGAGGAAATGCTGGCACCCTAAATTTATGCTAACGAAAATGTGTTGTTATTGTATTGCAATATTGCTGTCATTTGTATGATACATTTAATCCTGACATAAAAAATATGGCTGATTTACTATGCGGGTATATAATTTTACAAATTAAAGTGCACATATGGTCAGTTTTGGTCAATGCGGTCAAATAATTTTGTTGTACAAGTCAGCATGAGGTATCAAAACTACTAAAATTTTGTTATGTATCAATATTTTGAATAAAAGGAGGACATGCTGGCACCTTAAATTTATGCGAAGAAAAGTTTGTTGCTATTGTATAGCAATATTGCTGTCATTTGTATTATACATTGAATCCTGACATAAAAAATATGGCTGATTTACTATGCGGGTATATAGATTTACAAATTAAAGTGCACATATGCATGGTCAGTTTTGGTTGATGCGGTCAAATAATTTTGTTGTACAAGTCAGCATGAGGTATCAAAACTACTGAAATTTTGTTACGTATCAATATTTTGAATAAAAGGAGGACATTCTGGCATCCTAAATTTATGCGAACAAAGTTTGTTGCTATTGTATAGCAATATTGCTGTCATTTGTATTATACATTTAATCCTGACATAAAAAATATGGCTGATTTACTATGCGGGTATATAGATTTACAAATTAAAGTGCACATATGGTCAGTTTTGGTTGAAGCGGTCAAATAATTTTGTTGTATAAATCAGCATAAGGTATCAAAACTACTGAAATTTTGTTACGTATCAATATTTTGGATAAAACTAGAACATGCTGACACCCAATATTTATGCGAACAAAATTTGTTGTTATTGTATTGCAATATTGCTGTCCATTGTATTATACATTGAATCCTGACATAAAAATATGGCTGATTTACTTTATGGTATACATGGTATATAGATTTACAAGTTAAAGTGCACATATGGTCAGTTTTTGTCGATGCGGTCAAATAATTTTGTTGTACAAGTCAGCATGAGGTATCAAAACTACTGAAATTTTGTTACGTATCAATATTTTGAATAAAAGGAGGACATGCTGGCACCCTAAATTTATTCGAACAAAAATTTGTTGTTATTGTATTGCAATATTGCCGTCCATTGTATTATACATTGAATCCTGACATAAAAAATATGGCTGATTTACTTTGCGGGTATACATGGTATATAGATTTACAAATTAAAGTGCACATATGGTCAGTTTTGGTTGATGCGGTCAAATAATTTTGTTGTACAAGTCAGCATGAGGTATCAAAACTACTCATGCTACTGAAATTTTGTTACGTATCAATATTTTGAATAAAAGGAGGACATTCTGGCACCCTAAATTTATGCGAACAAGGTTTGTTGCTATTGTATAGCAATATTGCTGTCATTTGTATTATACATTGAATCCTGACATAAAAATATGGCTGATTTACTATGTGGGTATATAGATTTACAAATTAAAGTGCACATATGGTCAGTTTTGGTTGAAGCGGTCAAATAATTTTGTTGTACAAGTCAGCATGAGGTATCAAAACTACTGAAATTTTGTTATGTACCGTATCAATATTTTGAATAAAAGGAGGAAATGCTGGCACCTAAATTTATGCTAACAAAATGTGTTGTTATTGTATTGCAATATTGCTGTCATTTGTATGATACATTTAATCCTGACATAAAAATATGGCTGATTTACTATGCGGTATATAATTTTACAAATTAAAGTGCACATATGGTCAGTTTTGGTCAATGCGGTCAAATAATTTTGTTGTACAAGTCAGCATGAGGTATCAAAACTACTAAAATTTTGTTATGTATCAATATTTTGAATAAAAGGAGGACATGCTGGCACCTTAAATTTATGCGAAGAAAAGTTTGTTGCTATTGTATAGCAATATTGCTGTCATTTGTATTATACATTGAATCCTGACATAAAAATATGGCTGATTTACTATGCAGTATATAGGTTTACAAATTAAAGTGCACATATGGTCAGTTTTTGTCGATGCGGTCAAATAATTTTGTTGTACAAGTCAGCATGAGGTATCAAAACTACTGAAATTTTGTTACGTATCAATATTTTGAATAAAAGGAGGAAATGCTGGCACTCTAAATTTATTCGAACAAAAATGTATTGTTATAGTATTGCAATATTGCGGTCATTTGTATTATACATTTAATCCTGACATAAAAAATGTGGCTGATTTACTATGCGGGTATATAGATTTACAAATTAAAGTGGACATATGGTCAGTTTTGGTTTTAACCAAGATCGTTTTTAATTTATAGATTGGCAGATACAAGCGGATAAAGCTAAGAAACAACAAAAATAAGTTCAATCTAAAACTATAGTAATTGAATGTTATTGCACATTTCAAAAGAGGTTATTTGAAAGATGACAAATTCTGAAGTTCTGGTATAAGGTTAGTATTAGCCAGACTTCAATCAACCTACGTTTGAATATTGTGATTAGGAATAAAGATTGCACTGCATTAGTAGATGACAACTGTATTTATCCGCTTTGGGTCCTTTGTGTGGCAATATTGTCTTTAGCTTGTCAAAACATTGTTAAACCAAGAACGAATAGGAATCCGGTTACACTGTTAAATCTTCGGAATATCGTGGGTTGATAACTGTTCAAAATAGTAAGATGCAAATGATATATCGACAGTAAAGTTTAAATAAACCGCCCTCCTACATAACAAAGCATTTAACATCATTAACAATCAGAATCTGCTAGATACATAAAGTGAACTACATGTAGTAACTGTGAATGCTACTTTTATATTGTGATATATTTGAGTCCTGAGTATGATATCGTCTTTATTTTTCTTTTATGTTTTGATATTTGTAAAGGTACTTTGCTACTGCCAAGCAATAATGAATTTGAATCTAGCACCATTTAATTTAAAAACATCATTTATTCAGATGGTGTTTATATGGGCAAATATAATTAGTAGTCAGTGCACCAGTGACCCATGAATATTGCCATGATGGTATGTTTTGAGAACTGTGGACTACATGTTGTCTTATTATAATCGCTGATATCACGTGATCTCGCACAAGTTTGCTCTCTTCTATAACTTTATTCGGTGGAAGTTCTTACACAAAGTACACTTTCAGCTATTACAGATCTGTAAAACAAATAACATTGTTACAAAATAAACATGTATATACAATTGTCAATGCAAATTAAAATGCAGCCGAGCAAAAGTTCTTAGTTCGAACAGACGATGTTAGGGATCACCAACGCTAAAAGTGACACACCTGTTATATCAATTAAAAGGGAGCTATCAAAACAGCATGATCAGACAAAGTGCAGACGACACTAAATATCCATATCCATGGTGGAATATTTTTGTCGGAACCTCGTCTGGTTCTCTTGTATGATTTGAGAATCTTCACAAACGATATTCAGTCTGTTATTCAGTACAGCAGTGAATAATTTCCTAAGACAGCTGACAATAGTAATGGGTTAATTTTGGTACATTGACATCGCCTTTCTTTATAGAATGGTTTTATTATGCCAATTACACAACTTTGTGGTACAAGGACCTTTTCAAATATCAAATTGAAAATCTGTTCATATGTGTGCATGATTTTATATGGATTTTATATAATCGTTGAGAAGTTTGTCCTGTACACAAACTTTGCCATTTTTAAATGTTTAAGAAAGCTTATAATTTCTTCTTTGGTAATTGCGGGGTTGATCGTTAAACTGTTCAGTATGTATACGGTTGACTATTGATATTTTTTCTTATTTCTTATTTTTTGTGCCTATTTAAAATCTTCCAAAACTCTTGAGGGTTAGATTTTTTGTTATTTTGTAATTCGTCAGATAAATGCTTCTGGGATAAATTTAACTTATTATCTAAAGTGATTTGTATAATATTTCAGCATTCTTCATTTCTTTGTGTCGATCCTTTGAATCTTTTGACTTAAATGTTTTCTTTAATTTTTATATTTTTGTCTTGCCGCCCTAAACTCGCCATCAAACCATGACATGGTTTATTCATTTTAACCGTTCTATTTTTATGTGCTTTGAAGATATTTGTTCCAAAAATTACTCGAGGGGAGTTGCCAAAATCCAACTTAAATTATGTATTATGTATATATAAGTAGTATTTCGATCTACCGTACCTGGTTCTAAAGTATTAATTTATAAGTAAATTCATTTATCTCTTCCCAATTATTTTTTTTTTAAATTTTACTGCTTTCTTAGCTTCCCATTTATTGAATTTCACTACATTTTCATTGTCCTCGAGCTGTCCCTTTTTACCCATTCCATCTGCTGTCATGCTAGAACTGTTGTTTAGTACGGTAAAATAAAGGTAAGTGGACATAAGAAAATAGTTTACTGGACTCTAAAATTTCAAACCTGCTACAAATTTCAAATGATCTGGGGTACATGAGCAGTAATCCACTAAAATTGCATCACAGTATTTCTATCCTTTCCCATTTGTCCATTTAATATAAACGTATCAATGCCCTTACAGAAATTTAACAATCAATTGCCCCACCTGTTTTCGCTTTTATCCAGTTTTTTTTTTTTCGTTTAACAGGCAGCCCTAGTTCAATAAGCTGATTTGTAAAATTATTAAAACATTCCATAAAATTATTTTCACCCTTTTCAGTTTCGTCGATAGACACAAAGTCATCCTCGCAGCAAGTTCTGGCATTAAAATCACCTCAAAGACACATACTTTTTGAAGTATTCGAATATTTCAAAATGTTTGTTTGATTTCATGAAGAACCTCGTTAAATGAGTATTTGATATATTTCGGTGGCACATAACCGACACCAACAATAAAATTAATTGACTTTATTTTTGACTTTTGTGTCAATTCTAACCAATAGAACATGTTTACTTGGCGTATCTATTATTTCTATATTTTCTTTTAAGTTATCGTTAAAGCATACGTTTATACTCCCGACCTCGTTCTTGCACCTTTTTTCTTGTTCTTCATATTAAATTGAGAACCAAGGAAATATATAACATCAATATCATCGGTTTTGAAATTCATAATAATTTATGCAACACTTAATACCACAGCAGTTAAAGTATTAATTTTTTAGATCACTGCCATTTTAGACGCTTTTGCTTGGAATACTAGTACTATCACTACTAATTGAAGTTGTAGCATTAGAAGTATCTGTGTTCGAAGGTGAATATATGTTACTGTTTGAATATTAAGAAATGTTAGTTTTTGTATCTGGATTAGTTGGTTGTTCTACGTGGCTTCTCTAATGTCGGTCTGGCTGTGTGTCGTTGAAGGTATGGCATAATGTTCCTAAGATTTTTTCTAAAAGTGCTATTGTCTGAATCAGCCTTGGCGCGTTTTGACATCGGCGTGAATGGTGGGCTCTGAAGGCTTGCCTAGTTGCTCTTTTGTATTGCATTTTCCGCAGGTGGAGTAGGCGTCTTTATCTTTTCTTCTGTATTCAATTTCCCGTTGATAAATAACTTATCCTGAACAAAATTTGCTGTTTACCTTTCTTTCAAATCGGATAGAGCTTTTTGTCGTGTTTGCTCGAATTCAAAGGGAAACTGTTGTGTTATGCTATATTTGTTTCCTTTGAGCTGGTAAGCACTTGATAGCACTATGTCTATATCTTTTCTGAACAAAAAACTGAAAACCATTGGCTTTATTCCATATAACCCTTGTTTTCCAAACCGATAGCCGTTTCTGAACTCTATTCGATGATGAATGTTTAGTTCATTATGTAAAAAGTTTGAATTCAACGAGCTCGTCTTTATGGTATTGGATACATGAGAATATAAGGTTATTTTTCATGAAGCGGCACTTTAACAATGTTGAAGTTTATCAAATTGTCTTCCATTTTCTTTATAACGTCCAACTGATTGATGAATTTTGAGATGCTTGAGTTTTTCACTTTCGATCCTTTTTTCCACTTCTAATTTCAGTTCTTTGATTCCTTATTTTTTACCGACACACTGATCCAACACTGTGTTTAAACCTTCGAAACTTTAATCAAACTGTTCTTTTCTTTGGGTTATGCATTTGACTGCTTGCTCAATGTCTTCTAGCTTTAATGTTATTCTATCTGGTCAAATTTCAGCTCAATTTTTCACATTGTTTCCTCCTATTTTTTTTAAATGTCGTCAGTATTTCTTCAAGAACGGTTGATTCTGCGGTTCTAGCTTTTTTCTTTAAGCTATCGGAATTTGTTTTTTGTTTGTTCTCGGTATACCAAACAAGAAAGAAAGTCGACTTGTAGCAAAGAGTTCATTATGCAGGACAATTATGTAACCATGTTGAACAATCGAGTTATCCTTTATGACCACGTTGCGTTGCTGCGTTGTGTCATCCGACCATCAAACAAATGAATATTGAACATAAATACAATTGAAGTGAGGAATTTGATTCTAACAGTCCTATCTTTTGACCCAGAATGATCTGCTGATTAAGTTCAATCAGTTTTTTTTTATATCATACTCTCCTAAATGCACCAAAACCAGACTTTTTAAATTCAAAATTACCTTTGCATGATACATATTTAGTCTTTTCTAATAAACTATTTATATATTTTACAAAATATGGGCGAAAAAGTGATCAATTCGTTTCAAATTAAAAAGGAGGTTATCTTTTAAAATCTATAGTGTGTAATCTAAACAAATAACTAAACTACATGTATATATATATATATATAATAATCATATTCAATTGACTATTCAATGGTGACTGTTTTCCCTCATTTATTTTGTTACTGAATATTTAGATTAAATAAACCCATTTTTAAAGAAATTTATCAATCAGCCTGAACAAATTAAATTTCATTCCGAAGCACAATTAGCTATCATTTATTTATAAGTGTAAATCGTGATAATGGAAACTAAACCACACAAATTTGTATGTATTGCAGCACTTCATAAAATCTCGCAAGATGTGCAAATGATTTGAAAAATAGATAGACATCGAGATTGTAAAAATGCTACTTAACAGAATAAAAGATACGTTACGAAATTTCGCAGGAAATACAACTTTACATGGAATAGACAGGGTTTCATCAAGCAAACACGTTTTAGGAAAACTTCTCTGGGCTTGTATCGTATTGACATGCGTATCTTTGTGTTTCAGACAAATATATAGACTTGGAGTACAATATGGAAGGTAAGAATTATATGTTTATATTATGATACTGGAGCAGAATCAATGAAATATTTTGTTGTTGTTGCTCTAAACGAAATTTTAATATTACTGATTTGTTTCCCTTTTAATTCGAAGTATTCGAATTCCGTCGATAAAGTGTTACTTTAAAAATATCATTTAACATTGATGGATGTAAGATAAATGTTACGGAGACAACAACCCAACGACACATGTTACCACGACATCAATATACAATAACGGCACTTTTGTTTTTTATACTGACCTGATCAGCAAGAATATAAAGCGAGCCTGCAAAGTCAAGCTGATATTCACCTAATGAAGGCAGTATAAGAAATATAATGCCACTATTCTTTTTATCGGCAATTGTGTCTTTTTTACCAAAACGGAAAAAGAAAATGACAGCCAAGGTTTTCTTTATAATCTGATGTTAGTTTTTGTTCTTAAATTCTGTATTTGAATTCCGTTGAGACAGTGTAACTTTGATACCATTGAAAAATATGGATGTATGGTAAACATTAAGGAGACATCAACCCAGCGACACATGTATCTACCAACATAAAGAGATCAAAAGACAGTCTTAAACAATAAAAAAGGACAAAATTTACAACTTGTTTTAATCAGCTCAACACAATATGTGGACATACACCCTTCAATGACTGAAGGTTATTTTGAGTTACATATTCTATGGACACTAGCCTTGGTGGCAATGGGATATGTTTAAGCTTGAAATCACTCCGAGTAAATCTCTCATTTTAAAGTTTATCTACAAACAAATTGTCCATTAAATAAACCATAACTTTGTCCGCAGTCCTGACATCGGGTTTTGTACGTTTTAACTTTGGCCTTTCCTGGTGCAGATAGGTCCTGAGGTGCGATTTAGAAACACAGGGTTTTTACAGTTTTGTTTCTGTTTTGTTTACCCTTGTGTTTGTATTTTCTTAATTGTTACTTTATCAAGAAAGTGTAAATACTATATAAGGTATGTACTATCAACGACAAAAACTTTTCACGTCATTGTCCAATTTAAAATTAACTGTCTATTAAACCTTTTTTGTTGGTGTCTTTTAAGATTAATTTGTATATGTTTTGACTTTTAAGATCACCTGGCACGAAGGACCACGTGAGCTTTTCTCATCACTTGGCGTCCGTCGTCGTTACTTTCACAAAAATCTCCTTCTCTGAAACTACTAGGCCAAATTTAACCAAACTTTGCCACAATCATCATTTGCGTATTTAGTTTTCAAAACGTGTCCGATGACCCTGCCTGCCAACCAAGATTGTCGAATTGGCTAAAAAATAGAACATAGGGGTAAAAAGTTTTGTTTATTATTTTGAAAACCGTTATAAATAGAGAAAATTGATTGGAGCAAAAATGTTTAGAATGATGAGTTCTACCAATTGTCCATATGTCAGAACTCTCAGACAACTTCTTATTGGAGTTATTCCCCTTAAGTGACTAATTTTACCATTTTTTCATGTTTGCCTTTTATCTTGAAAACTATGATAGAAGAGAGAAACTTTAAATTGCAAAAATTATCAGCAAGACAAGTTCTGGAAATAAGTCTGCATGGTAGAAATCGTCAGTCGACTCCTTATTAGAGGTTTGCCCTTTGATGACGATTTTTACCATTTTTTGCGTTTTTGCCTTATATCTTAAAAATTATAATAAATAGATAGAAACTTAAATAAGCAAAACTGATCTGCAAGACAAGATCTACAATTAAGGCAATTTGTAAGAAATCTTTCGACGACTCCTTATTGGAGTTATTGCCCTTTTATGACGATTTTTACCATTTATTTTTTTCGCGTTTTGCCTTATATGATAAAAATAATAATAGATAAATAGACATTTTAAAACACAAAATTTATCAGCAAGGCAAGATCTACTAACAAGTCAAATTTTGCCGATATAGTTAGTAGACTGTCACTCTTTATAGGAGTGATTTCCCTTAAATGAGGATTTTTTACCCTCTTTTGTGTTTTGAGCAAAAACTAAAGAAGATAGAAAGAAACTAAAGAGACTAAATGATCAGTAATGCAAGATCAACAAAACAGAGATTTTTGTCATGAATTCTATTCTCGTCTATAATGTTGGAGAGTGTCCTTTGTTAAATATGCACATAGACCAAGGTGAGCGACACAGGCTCTTTAGAGCCTCTAGTTTAACTAGTTGTGTTTTGTGTCTGTGATGTAAGTTTACACAGTTTTGGCTGGTGAATCCTTATTATTGTCACATTAACCTATTATCTATTTAAGTTTGAATGTCCCTTTGGTATCTTTCGCCTCTCTCTTATGTCTGTTTGGGTTGCTCAGCCAATTTTGTCAATATAACGGAACTCTAAACAACTGTCATACAATTGGGAGGTTTAGATAGCTACACAATTAGGTTTCACTCACCATTTCCTTCGGAAAATGCCTGTAGCAAGTCAGATATATAACAGTTGTTTTTCACTTGCTCCGTTGATTGATAGCGTTTGGTTTTGTCAGTTTTTATGGACTTCCCCTTTTTGGAATTTGCCTTGGAGTTCGATGTTTTAAACTGGTCATCAATGTCTTTGATCGGTTAATATTTGTATAAATCATGTTTGCATATGATAGTGGTTTAAAGAGTTTCTTGTTACTGTGTCCATTTGCCATTTTATTGATAGGCCGCAACATTGACGTTACTATGAAGTACATGTTTTATCATGTGTTGATATCTGATTAAATATATTGGGGTTTCATGAAATATTTCTTACCAAGTACATATATATATTTATATATATATATGTTTCCATGTAAACAGTAGTGTCACATTCTGGATAGAATAAGATTGCAAATGAAACAACTATCCACCAGAGATCAAATGTGTTAATTTCAGGTAATTTATAGTAGAACAGAGGCAAAAGATACCAAAAGGACATCCAAATTCATTAGTCGAAAATAAACTGACAACGCCATGTCTAAAAAAGAAAAGACCAACAGACAAACAACAGTACACAAAACACAACATAGAAAACTAAAGACTAAAGACTTGTATATATATATAGGTTGGATAAAAACTGCAATTTTTATACGCATGCAAAACAAATTTTTTGGTAGAGAACATATATATATATATGTTTCCATGTAAACAATAGTGTCAAATTCTAGATAGAATAAGATTGCAAATGAGACAACTATCCACCAGAGATCAAATGTGTTAATTTCAGGTAATCTATAGTAGAACAGAGGCAAAAGATACCAAAAGGACATTCAAACTCATAAGTCGAAAATAAACTGACAACGCCATGTCTAAAAAGAAAAAGACAAACAGACAAACAGCAGTACACAAAACACAAAACACAACATAGAAAACTAAAGACTGAGCAACACAAACCACACCAAAATATGGGGTGATCTCAGGTACGCTGGAAGGGTCAGCAGATCCTGCTCCACATGTGGCACCCGTCGTGTTGCTCATGTTAGTACAAACCCGGTGATAAATCTATTTTGGTAGGTCACATTTGGGGAAAAAGGGACGGTATTGTAGTTACGATAATTGGAACATATCCGTTGTCATATGTGAAACGGATATTACATAACGGTCGACCAACTCGCGATGGAATCTGTAAAATTTTCGAAGTGATGATTTCAATTTCACCTCTTTGAACTCTTGGTGTAATAGCTTCCTTGTGAGCAGCAACCCCTCTTTCCAGGAAATTCGTGATATGAAATACAAACACTGGAAAATCGTAGAAATAATGACTTTTCAGAGAAAGATAAAAAATGTTCATGGAGGCCGCCTTCTTCGTCTACAAATTTTTATGAGAGTTGGTTACGTCTTGAACCCTGACCCCGACGAGAATTTTGAATTTTGCGTTCGGTATTACTCCATGACAATATTGCTTTAATAGTTAAACAGTTTACAGTGTAGGATACTTAAATGGACACACATGGTTGTTTAAACTGTAAATTTTCGATGCTCTAATCAGTAGAAATAAGAAAGTATTTGTCCTGAAATAAGGAAGGTTTCTGACTTTAACATTATGCCTTCATAATAATTTTATTGTATAGTTAACTTTCATCCTGAATGTACAAATGTCACTTGACGTTTAAGAAACAACTTTCACTGTTTCTGTAGCGTCCGATAGCAAATAATACACGCATAATCAGAAAGTTTGTAATTGAGTTTATTGAATTAATTTTTCAGTAAACAAGTCAACACTAAAGTCTCCATCCAATACCAGAAAGTTTACTTTCCTGCTGTTTCATTTTGTAATTTGAATCCGATCAGCTTTTCAAAGATGAGAAAAGATATGTGGAAAAAAAAGTTTGCTTTTGTCACAAACCGCGTATACAATGACATAATTAGTGATATCAAGAGTGAATTTGAAGACTCAACATCAAGCTATTACAAACGTAAAAGGTAATTTACATATTTGTTGGCGTCTTAGATTTTTGCATGTTTAGATATAATAATCCATCATTTAACTATGTTAAAGTAACAAACGGCCAGGATATAATAACTAACAGGCGATGCCATAGATACAAAGGTGCACGAACGTGATGTCCTTTACATCAGCCATGCTCGAAGACTTTTTTATTAACAACATAATTTATATTCCCGTATATCCCTATAAATGACTTAACGGGGATTTCTTAAAATAGTACTGTGACCGCTAGTAAAACTCCATAAAAAGATTATTTTATATTAACCACTTATAATTCTATATCTATGCATCCGATTTATCACTTAATAACCACTAACGACTTTTTGATGTCCAAAGTTTTTCAAACACTCACAACTGATTGTCTTGCTTAATAATGGTTAAAATGAATGATTAAACAGTCTGATCTTCAATATTTGCACAATTTGTTATGTCTCTTTATTATCAACAAGAAGATCATTTTTCGCAGTATTCAGCAGACTCGGATCGCTATTTAAATCTAAATCACGATATATATCTAAAACAAAAATAGAGTGAAAGTACGAAAGCAAGTCTATGTGAATGTGTGTGAAGGTACATGGGCCAATAAACCGTCAGCATAAATATTATACTACTCTCAACCAATGAGATGTTAGATGCAGATTATTGCTTATTATTCATTTCCTGTTTAATATTCCATTATCAGGGAAATGATTAATCTTAATATTGTATAATCAGAAATCTGAATATTGCCATCATAAAGAAATGTTTGTCTAGTGTCATGTACTACGGGTGATTGCTTAACGCCGCATTGCTCAAACTACTCTTTTATTTTTGTTCTATTTTATTAATTCATTGAAGATTGTAAATGAAATAGCTTAATTAGTTTATAAGATATCTTATAAACTAAATATCAAGATATCTTATATATTCAAAACGGTATCTTATATTTTCAAAACGATATCCTATATATTCTAAACGATATCTTATATATTCAAAACGATATCTTATATATTCAAAACGATATTTTATGTATTCAAAACAATATCTTATAAACTAAATAAACTATCTAATAAACTAATATACTATATAAGATTTCTTATAAAGTATATTTGATATTTTCTATTCTGTATGATATATCTGCTTTAATTTGAAGTTATAAGAAATGTTACATACTTTATAAGATCTGGGACTATTATCATGAGTATACTAACAGGACTGGAAAATGATCGATCTGGTGAGATTTCATTGTCCCGATAGCGGATAATTGGTTTTTGTTTTGATTGACAAAGTATCGTGTCACGTGGTTAAGTAGTCTGCTAAACATTTTAACAACACATTTCGGCGAGAAGTCAGCATATAGAATACCGTAAAAACTGGTGGTTTTAAAATTTAAAAAAAAAAAATTAAATTCTAAAAAATAAAAATATATGTGGTAGAGACGATTTCCATTGATTTCATTATTTTAATCACTTCTCTTTATAGTTTATCATTATTACTTATTGATCAGTTTATCTATGTAATATTTAATCATTAGAGTAATAAGTATTATTCAGCTGTTCTTGACTGCACATTGGTAACTGTTTCTACCTGTACAATTTATATATCACTAATTAAAAAGCTTAGATGAATTTCTCTGTGGTCAGAATTATCTGTGTTCCCATTGGTTAATTGGGACATATACCAGATTTTAAATAGGTATTCTTTGAGAAAAATGGAGAATTTATATTTACTTTAGTTTATGCAATATATATACGGTTTATTGAAACTAAGCCAGATTCATAATTAATCGGATCTGCGAATGAAGTTACAGTCATTCTGAATCCATTACCACCAAGGCATTATTAGACACTGGGTCAACTGTGTCCACCATGAATCAGGAATTCTACGAAAGAAATTTACCGGATACGACATTGAAACCTACATTTTAACAGAAATGATGAAAGACATTAAAACTGCACATGGACAACATTTTCTACAAGACCAAAATTTGCATACGCCGTATTATCTAGCCTTATATATCGTACCAGATGATTTAGATATTGTACCAAACGTGTTAACTTATGACAACAACAACAGACAAGATGTAATACCTGTGCAACATCACAACTATAACCGTTACCATCACTCCAAGATCACTACTTTGCGAACTTCAACCCGTAGTAGTTCAAGGAAACAGTAGTTCATCTACATCATAATTTTAAAATATCATGAATCAGAAAGACACATTGGCATTCGATGATTTTTGACATTTGTTTGATGAAGGGTATTTACATTTCAATAAAGGGATTATCTGAACATTCAACCGAAACGGATTGTCACACATTATCTAAATAATTATAAATAACCATGGCTCACAGTGCAACGCTATGGTCGTTTTATCCATGGAAGTAAAATGAAATATAATACTTCCGAGTTTTATCATACACAAGATAAACCGGTTAAAATTGAACATCAATTTTTTTTTAGGAAATGCAACAAGAATACAAGCATGTTTTTAAAATATAGTAAACAGTTTATATTTATCATTAGGTACCTGTAAAGCCCGATTTTGATACTTCTCTGACATTGTTTTACCATTATTTGCTTTGAGCAAGAACTTAGAAAAGACTACATATATTATAGAAAGATAGAAAATGTACATAATTATAAATCTAGTGTATTTGTCTTTCATTACACCAGAAGCTATTCATTTTAAAAACAATGAGACGCTTACTTGATTTTTCGGAATTTATCAAAGAGCTATGAAATAACGTAACGAACTGACGTGTACAAATAACAAGGAGCAGTTTATGACATTTTTATTTCGATACAAAAATATGCCTATAAAGTAAATTAAAGGTATTTGTATCATACTCACAAATCTATAACTTTAAGGGCATACGATACAGTTTTGATCCCGTATTTACATTTTGATAAAAATTTCCATATAGACAATTTTTTACCTGATTAAATCAAATATGTAATAAAAAATATACCTTCATGTGCTACTTTTGAGTAAAATGAGGTCGAACTTTTGTATATTTGCTCAAAATTCGGATCTATGGCCGTATTTTCCCTTTGGAAAGAAAGATATAGCTTTTTTGTTTTAAAAGATAAACACAAATTGTTTTTGTTAAATAATTTGTAATTTCTGTATGTTATAAGTATCCTAAAAATTCATACATTTTTAATCAGAAATAACTCATATTTATCAAATGTTCATGAATGTAGAAAAAACACCATTTTTGCTGTATATTTATCAAATTTAAAAAATTGCACTATTTACGTTTTCATGAAAATTAGCACACATAATCTTCTCGCGTAATCAAACCAAATGGCATTTTAAAAAGAGGGTCCATGAACTCGTTTTCAAGTCAAATAAGTTTGAATGATAAAAATCAGTCGAAAACTGAATCTTTTCCCGATAAGTCATAGTTTGACGTCGCGAAAATAACAATTTACGTTAGCAACGTCATTACCTCCCCTGTAACTGTATCGTATGCCCTTAAGTAAATGATCGATAGAAAAACATTGATTGTATTGTATCGATCGAAAAATTAACGTCAAGTATTGCACATCGATGGCCACTTCGATGTTCAACTGATTCAACAGAAAATTAAAGTTAGATTTAGTTCAAATGCAGTTCATTATACGCTACAATTGTAACATTTCTTTATATTTTATAAACATGTATGTCGAGGAAAAGACACAAGTGACATGGATATGCATTGCTTTGTTCTAGCCTGATACGGTGAAGGTATGTCGGCTAAAGGTCATGTCTACCAGATGCTTTGTTGTGATTCCGAGCCAAATTGACCTATGTTCCAACTTTACTCATAAATAATGCGTGCTTGTGGAAAAGAAGTAAATATCAATCGCGAATGAGTGTGTTTGGTTGCTGAACAAAAAACCTTCCGCACTCGGGGTGAGCAAGCTGCCGAGACTACCAATGCTAATTGTTAGATAGCATAATAAGTACATCAGTCATATTTATATAATCAAATTATGCAATCTGGTGTTTTTAAAAACTATTTTGAATGTTGAATTTAAGGAATGATTTGATTTTACAAATCAAAATTTTTCTCTTTTGCTTTCGATTGATATCATCCTGCATATCATGTAATATTGTTCGCTGAACGGTTAACGATCAGAGCCAAGTCTGTGTACTTCTGAATGCAATTTATAGATAAAAAAATTAGATAAACCTGTATTAGTTTATATTCAGGGGAAATCATGAATCGTGTGTCAGGTCGTGTTCTACCTATGATCTATAAAACTGACGTTAATTATTATTAATATAGATATTCTTTTTTATCTACGTAACTCTATATGCGTGTTTTGCCACTTTACTTAGAAAGATGTGCATATATTTTAATTGTATTTTTAATCAAATTTCCTTATTCAATTTGTTCCTTGTCTACAACAAAAATCATTTTTGTTTCAGGTAAATATCAAAAATGAATCCAGAGTTTTGCATGTACATGTACGGATGTGCACTTTATCAAAAACTCATTTTCCCTGGATGGTAGTACAAACTTTAATTTAACCCATATAAAAATAAGGAGATATAATATTATTGCTAATAAGACAACTATCCACCAAAGTACAAATGAAGTGGATGTAAGCAATTATAGGCAACCGTACGGCCTTCAACAATGAGATAAACACATACCGTATAGTCCACTATACAAGGCCCCGACATGAAAAATATGAAACAATTCAATTGAGAAAACTAACGGCCTAATTTATACCAAAAAATTTACGAAAAACAAATATGACAGACATGAACCAACGACAACCACTGAATATTAGTCTGTCTTTTAATATTTTACAGTTTTAAGGAGCATTATTCGTCTCTTGCACATAGATAAACAATAAAATGAAAGCTTTTTTCGATTGCATACAGACAGAGAGAAACATTTTTTTATTTCATATTATTGCAGAAGATTTTTAGTAGGTAAATAAAACTATTCTAAATATTATTCCAATTTGCAAACATTATTTGGTGGTTGTTTTTTCTGCACATGGTCGATGAGTTTTTTTTTTTATCTAACCTTTTTGAGAGCTGTGTCAGATCTAGAAAATATGACGATTCCGGGAATCACACGTTGCTGTATACGGTCATATTGTAATCTTCTCCGTTTAAAAAGACAGTGTAAAAAGAAAAAGGCGAAAACGGGAAGGAGAGAGGGAGGGTGGGTGTTTAAACGACACTTTTCAAATTTTAACGTTGAACGTATAGTAATTATCAAAACTTCTTTTCAAATATCGAATACACTACCAAATCTCTAACTTATGCATGTTTGTTGTATTTTTGTTTTATTGACAGGTTTCTGAACGCATTTGATTGGACAACTGTTTAATGTAGGCGAGTTATCCAATCAGCAGTCCTATTAAACAAACCTGTGCGCGATGATGCTTGAACACCGTCAATGCCATAGTTTTTCGCCATGTTGTAGCTACTGTGAGCTTGTCATATAAAAAAAGACAACGCTCATATTTATTAAAAATAAAAAAAGTTTTGAAAATGAAATGTTTCTATATATTTGAGGGGAAATTAGACTAACTCACTAGCTGTGATATACAGAAGAAAAAATACCACCGACTGTAGAGAGGCTAAAACAAATTTGACGATTTTATGCTATAAATGATATATTTTCAAATGAAAGGTGGTTCGCCCCCTAAATTCGCTACTGACCTTGAAAAACCGACAAGTACAATGTAAATCTTAAATCAGTGTTTCAAAGTCAAACAAGATAATTATTATTATTTTTTTTTTTGTATTTCTGCCAAAAAATAAATTTATTTTAGATCGAATCTCCAAATAATCGAAATCGGATTTGAATTAGTTTTGTGCTCAATGGAATTTATTTAGACCTTTTTAATATTTTTTTCTTTATAGTGACTATTTTAGGATCGATATTAATGAGGTTCATATTTAAGTATGTGCCAAACAGGAAACAAAATAAGTTTAAAATCAACCAATCTTCGTTTAGATTCGACATGTCTTTAAAATTGATACAGATGAAAAGTTGTGCGAGGAGGAGAGAAGTTAAAGGATTAAAAAGTGAAACTTTTTTTCAGTTTACTTTGTACTATAGACGGGTTTATCTATAACTAGCACAGAAAACATGGGCGCATCCATTAACCGCTCACGTGACCAATCAGCCATTATGATCGTGAAAAATAAAGGACGTGCAATAATCAAAACTTACCGATTTTTCGTTTACATTTGCATTTCTTTCATTTTCTGATTTATTTTATAATGGGTAGTGTCGGTAGTTATAGAACAAAAGGTGGAGGCAATTCTTGTGCAGATAATAGTCGTACAAATATCGTTGAAAACTTCAGATGCGGAAAAATGATATGAATTTATACACAACGACTTGCACAATGACTGCCCTTGTTTGATTCCATATAAGTTTTATTTGCTGCCTTCTGACGAGCCAACAAAGCTTGAGTGGATCAAAGCTATAAACAGTAAAACTTTGCATAAACAGGTTTCTGTATGGTCCGGACATTTTTTCTGGATGGTGCGCCGAATGCACACAACCCGTTTGCTAAATAAAACTTGTTATGAAAGTAAAGTTACACTTGGCAGACGAATGTTGACACTTCGTGAAACGACTCTAAAAATATAAATTAATCTAGGAAAATTAATCCGATGACGACAGTGCATCTGTCTCTTTTTGTCAAGAAGCTCTACACATTTCTTTAAATAATGACAATGAAACCAACCCGAGGCTACATGTAGTTTTACTTGTAAGCAAATCAACCCCGTATGAAGAGAAGAGACCAACATTTTTTTTTATTCATGACGACTATCTTTATGCTGCAAAACGGAAAGACATTCCGACAACATCAACTCAGACAAAAATATTGTTAACAGAGGAGAAAGGAGTTCAAAATGAAATATAAGGGGAACCACGTCAGCGTATAGAAATATTACGAATGACAGTGACGCCTTATTGTATACTTGTGTAACTAAGTTTTCTTTACTTTAGTGGAATTTTTACACACATTTAATTTTCAATTCGATATTGCAGATCAGCTGTTGCTCGTACTGATGAGGTTAACACTTAGTTTGATATTTGGTTATTTGGGATTTCGCTTTCATATTTCAAAAAGTAAGACTTGTAAATTATTTTATTCCTGGGTGCCAGTTCTTGCCGAAAACCTTAAAGGTTTTACAAATAGCTGCATCCATAGATAAATCCCAGCATAACTAACTATTAAGGGCCCTTCCCTATAAGCCTCGACTTAACGGTTTATATATGTAGAACTTTGGGGGGGGGATGTAGACAAAACACTAAATGAGGCTTGTAAAACACAACTAATCATCGCTTTGAATTTACACTTTGGCTACTTTTTGTGGTTAAATGACATTCGTTTATTTTAAGCACGGGAGCATGATGTTATACTATGCATACTAGTAGTTTTATGTTTTACAGAGCGATCGAGCTAACTTTCTGCAAAAGAAATTGGATTCGAACACCTGATAACTATATGATTACACTGAGACTACTATTACACAGTTGTTATAGTAGTCTCAGGATTACATGGGCAAGTTCAAAACTTCTTAAGCCCATTTTAATCGCAAGGTTAAGTCTACATATGGCCCGACGCATCGATTGCATAGCGCTATTCATGTGTGCGGAGACAAAAATAATTTAGGTACATCTCTCTTCGATTAATCTTCCTCTGGGCATATTCTTCAGGGAAAGAAAAACAATTAATCTGTAATCAATAACCCTTTCAGTTACGATTTGTCATAAACAGATTTAAAAGTACATCAAACGGAACTAAAACTGTAGGAAATGTTGTTTATACGTCAATATGACAGCATTCAAACGACAAAAACAACATGAGTACATCTAGAGGGCAACATATATACCCCGTTCACACTATGCCTTTTTAATCCAGGTTCGACCCGAATTAATTAATCCGGTTTAATTTAAGTAGTGTGAACGCCTTAACCCGGGGCGAACCCGGATTAATATTACCCCTTATTTTAGGAGGACAAAATGTGGGGCGAACCCGGATTAATTACCTCGCCTTCTATATGTGAACGTATAGTGGAGTTAATGTGAGGTTGTTGCTATGGTGAGACATGACGTTTGCTCACGTCATTCGAAATAACAGCAATCAGATCATTGGAGAAACACATGAATTAATCTTTAGCAGCAAAAGCTGCGGTCTAACGTTGAACAAAGAGAAGAACTTAGCTATCTATATTGTGGTTGAAAGCATGATACAGGAGGAGCTTTACTCTTCCTCACGGAATACCCGTTTAACGTGGGGGTACCCAAATTGAATCTATTTTGACAGTTTTTACTTTTTAACATGTCTAATAGGAGTTTTTTATAATATGCAAGATATTGAAATTAAGTCAATTTTAATTTTGTATTCATACTGAATCATGGAAAGTAGGTTGTAACCGACATCCCAACGATCCAAGAATATGCAATGTGTTTCACACATGCTTAAAATTTACACATACGAAACATGACTTTCTAATGTTTTATTTTAATTTCTTAACACTTTTAGAACAATTTGACAGTATTCGATGCTTTTTATCCTTTTTTTAAAATAAGAAATGAATACTTTAATTGCCCATTTAATTTACTTCTTCACTGGAGACTTCATCTGCTGATTTAATGTGACCGTTGTACCTTAAAGTGTATTGAGCTATGTTGAAAGACCTGCATAATGACAAGTTATGAAAATACGAATTGTTTAGTCTCAGGCTAATATAGAACCTATAAGATTTTCGGCTTTTCTTTTAGTTGCAAAATGGGTGCAATTTGGGTACTGTGACAATATTCGCAAACACGATCAGGAAAGTGGTTGATGTGGATTTCCTCCGAAGCGGTCAGGATTGCGGAAAAGAATTCCAGACTTTGAAATAATAAAACTGTGATGCATAGAATGTAAACAAGTACAGTGGACAGATATGGGTTACAATTTTGGCGCATACATTTCTGTTTTTGTTCAGAGGGAAAATCCTATAGAGGGTTAATTTGTTATTAATTGTGAATTGGGGTATATAATTTGAATTAACTATCCCGGGTTCGACCCGGAACATTTTCATAGTGTGAACACAGTATTAGTCTTCAACAATAAACAGGTCTTTACATAATATGTCAAGTTCTAAATTGTCACGAATTTACATAAAAATTGTGAATAAATTTAATTAAAAAATATAGTGTAACAATTTAGGAGAAAGCCTGAATAAAAAAAAAAAATTTAAAAGGTACCAATCTATTAGGTTCCCTTTTTTCTATACCCTACAAGAGAACTTTCCCAATGTCATGTTTGAATGTCATCTGCACATTTCCCAAACGTACATGTAATTTGATGTGTTAAAACAGTTATTGGTAAATCAAATCGGTATATATCATTTAATTTGCACGGTCGGGATGACCGTTTAACCCGAACGACGTAGAGTCATCTCTCTCTTTCTTTGCCTTTTTACTTTGCCTTACGCTAAAAAGTCTTGACAAAAACAGTTTACATTTACTGAAAGATTTTAAATTCATTAAACTCTAATAAAGAAAAAAAATAATTTTAATATTATATTGCATGAAATTTGCTATGTACGGCATTATTTGAATGACATTTTAGGATGCGACCTGAATAACTTTTACCTGTAAAATGCCTTTTTTTGACAGAATGTTTTACATTTTAAAATTAGTTCTTCTCTATTGCCCTCAAGCTTAATGTCATCGTCATATGTATAATGGAAGACAATAAACATATATACAGAGGGTGGCCAAAATTATTCGTCAAATATGGCTGCCGTGTGAACTGCCTCATAAAATGAATCCTATTTTACTCAATCAATGAATGAATATGAAACAAAACTGTACCTTTAATATTTAGTAAGGTGTCCCTTTAATCTAATAACATGAAGAATTCTCCTAGGAATTGAGTTATACAAACTTCTTATGTAATTTAAAGGAATACTTTGCCAGATCTGAAAAACCTTCCTGTACAGTTCATCTTTTGAATTTATTCTATACACCAGAACCTGAAGTTTACTTTTGATATACAACCATACATTTTCAATAATGTTCAAATCAGGTGATTGTGCTGGCCAACTCATATTTTTTAGGTGTGTCCTCGCTATGTAAGCTTTAGTCGAACGAGCCCTATGCACCGGAGCATTGTCATCCTGGAAAAGGTAGTCATTTGTAGGAAAGTGTCTTGCAATAACGGGCCAAATATTTTCGTCCAGAATGCTTATATACTTGTCAGCATTTATATATCCCTCAACCTTCGTAAGTGTCCCTACACCTTGGAATTTTGTCCGCCATATTTGACGATCTTTTGGCTGTTACTTCTTACCGAGGCACAAATGTGAAAAGTAGTCGTATTACGTAATAAGTACGAATGCAAAATTATCGATTAGGTAACTTCAGTAGAATATACACTGTATATCTGAACTTACGTGTTTTAAAAAATATTTTAATCTGACAACAAGAATACATTTGTTTGTTTAAGATTTATTCGTGTTGTTTATAATTTCTATATATTCCCGTACTGAATTTTATTTTCATTTTTTATTAAACTGTACCGATAAAAAAATTGATAGACATCTTCGAGGATAATAAATTTTCATTAAAAAAATGAATATAGTTGAATAAAAACAAACAAATGCGTTGCACAATCAATCCATTCTAATTAATGGATTTTCTTTTTCTTTGAAACTTATGTTGCGAGGAAATCAAATTAAAAACAAGAACAAATGGAAGGACCATGTCACTTTTACGTCAAAGCATATACAAAAGTGAAAACGTTTTTCTAAATGTTAAACTTTTTAATGAAAAAAGTTTTAATCTAAGAACATTTCTTTTGAAACAGTATTTCGCTCTGTATTTTATTTCGTAGCGACAGAGGCAGGTATACTATATATTTATATAGAACATTTTGGATTGTAAGTTGCGGCCAAGGTTTTCCTAAAGGTTTTAGTTCACAAAAGCTTCAAAATGTGCTGACTTTGGAGCTATATCTATTTTACCTAGTATTAAGGCCGTTGAGAAAAAGACCCATTTAGGAATCAAATTGCGGCCTTTTTATATTTTTTAAGTTGATATTTAAGGCCATTTTTTGCCAAAAGGGAACCTTTTCCTTTAAACACAAAATTGCTCCAAAAGCTAATTGCAAGAAGAAACAGAAACATTCGATTATTCGATTATTCGATATTGGTTGACACATATCAGTAAAGGAATCAAACCACTGAGACATGATATAGAACCATCACCATACAACAACCTATCATACACCAACTTTGAAAAGCTTAGAATATAAAAAGGACTACTGTACAGAAGGATCATGATTAAAGACAAAGAAAAAAGATCAGCTAGTATTACATACTTCACATATACAAGCCGTACCGAAAACATTACATAATAACATGGGCCATCAAGGACGAGACAGAACTACATCACTTATAAAAGAAAGATTATTTTGGTATGGCATGACAAAAGACATAAAACTATGAATTCAACAATTTCCAAGATGCATATGGAGAAAGACACCAACAAATAAAAGAGCACCACTTAAAAGCTTAACAACTAGTCAACCTTGGAAATTGTTTGCATGGATTTCTTGAAATCAGAGGTTTCTTAAGGAGGATTTCAATATGTTCTTGTGATAACAGATCATTTCACGAGATATGCACAGGCGAATCCTACTAAGAATACAACTGCAAGAACCATCGCAGATGCATTTTTTTCGTACACTACGGTCTGCCTCATCGATTACACTCCGTTCAAGGTGCTGATTTTGAAAGCTCTGATAAAGGAGCTCTGTGAAATCATTGTAATTAGAAAATCAAGGACTACACCTTACCACCCACAAGCAACGGCCAGTGTGAAAGATTTAACAGAACGCTTATTAACATGCTGGGAACACTCCATAAAGATCAAAAGTGAGATTGGAAATCACATTTAGCTCCGATAACACATGCATACAACTGCACAAAACACGATAGCACCGGATATCCACCATTTGAATTGATGTTTAGACGAAAACCAAAGTTGCCAGTGGATCTTATGTTTGAACTTACTGATGATAAAGAAGTGAAAAGTGCAACAAAGTATATAGATGGTTTAAAAGAAAAGCTGAAGAAGTCATACCAACTGGCGTCAACATCTGCGGAAAAATCACACATTAGATAGAAGAAAGGATATGACGAAACAGTAAAAGCTGCTATACTCCATAAAGGTGATAGAGTTTTAGTCAAGATACTAGCGTTTGAGGGAACCAATAAACTTGAGGACAAATGGGAAGAAGATCCTTATGTAGTTTTAGAACAACCGAACATGAAATAGCAGTTTTGTAGTCAAGAAGGAAAATGGACGCGGTAGAAAAAGAACACTTCATAGGAATAACTTGTTACCTATTGGAAGAATATATATTTTGGAAGAGGAGGTCAGGCGAGTACCAAGACCAAAAAACCTGTTCCAAAACCAAGACATATGCGTATACAACCACCAAAAGAGACTCCAACCAAGGTCATATCAGACGTTGAAACTGTCACGGACAGTGCGGATGAATCCTGTGTGACAATGTGGCATGAACTAGAAAGTGAAAAGCAGACATATGCCATTGTACCATCCGACGATGAAATTCACATTGTACCTGATGAAATTGAGGTTTCTGGTAACGTTGATTACGATCAAGTCCGCACCAGCGAACCGGATTCTGATTCAGTACAGGACGCTTACGATGCTGATGATGAATTATAGATCCAAAATCAAAATGAAGAAAACGACGAGGCAAGTAGTTTTGTCCAAGATGCTCCAATAGGCAAATCAGAACTAGAAGACGAAGATTATGAACCGATCGATAATTTTCCTAGACAATCCACCAGAATGAAAAAATCGACCGCAAATACTAAGTACAAAGATTTTGTCGCAAAGAATGCCCAGAAAACAGATTGAATGATACGAGCAGAATATCTCAAGTCAGTTGCGTCTTGAGGAATTTTCTCCAAATACGGTGATTACGTTTCGAAGGCCATATTGAAGTTGATTATGAAGTCAGATGATTAAGGATAGTGAATATAAAGATTTTTTTAGACGAGGACGTATATTCCTTCAGACCGGGGAAAGACTGTTGGTGTGGATATTTTGAGACTTTTGATGTCATGGAAGACATTCTCTCAAAAGGGGCGAATGTGGTAGAGACGATTTCCTTTGATTTCATTATTTTAATCACTTCACTTTATATTTTAACTGAATGACATTTCATTGATAGTCACTTGTAGTATTTTGGGCATATGGAAATTTGGTATATTCACTTTATAAGGTAAGAATGCACTTTATTCACTTTGATGTGTATGAGAGACGAATGAATTGTATAGAAAAAAAGTAAAACAACAAAATACCGAACTCCAAGGAAAATTCAAAGCGGAAAGTCCCTTAACAATTGGCAAAATCAAAAGCTTAAACACATCAAACGTATGGAAAACAACTGTCATATTCCTGACTTGGTACAGGCATTTTCTTATGTAGAAGGCTTTAAGCCCTTATTGGTAGGTATGCACTGTGTCCCTTTATTATGTTATTAAATGTGTGTAAAAGAGTTGATTCAGTGTATGAATTATATGAATGTGTAGTTTGTATGTAGGGTGATAGATTTTTGAATGAATCTGAGAGTGACCTTTGACCTTTATGTCATGAGTCTGTGACGTCACATTGCGCCATACTGACAATACGTCATAGCCAGTAATTTTAGTGTGTAATATTTGTCAACCAAATTATATTACTATTGTAATTGATTAATAAAACATTGTAATGCCAATGTTATATGGAACTGTAATGTGTATTTGAATACTTATTATTGTACATTGTTTGTTGGAGCCATTGATCATACAGACATCTGTTGATCCGTAAAATATATTATATGCATTAGTTTAATTTGTTATTATAATTTTGCACATATGTTGTGTTTATATTTTGGGATACTATGTTAACGTTACAGAAATTAGAATCAATATGTAATTTTTATGAAAATTTTCATTTTAGAGGGACGTCAAAAGAACATATGCAGACAGCCAGGGTAAATTTAAATCCTAACAAAAAATATTGATGTTTGAATTCATGTCATATATAGGAGTGAACAAACGAATTGAAGTCTGAATTATCTGACATGTTAATTTTTCTTCAATATAAAAACATTTTTAAGAATCAAAACAATGTTCGTGACAGACATATTTGATGATAGACGTAGAGCATTGTTTATAATGCTTATGTAATGCTGTTGGTGTTGTGTATAGCCTTTTCCCACAAATTGGTAGGGCTTATATTGATCTCTATTAATTTACATATTATTGGCATACTTTAATACCTTTGATAGTGATGTTAAATATGTATTTGAATAGGGATGATCTCACTTGTTACTCTAAGAAATGGTACCTTGATATCTTTTAATAGAATGTTCCATTTAAGAATGTTCGATCATATACTTGTTATAACGTTTACTTTTACGTTCGTTCTGGCTACGATATTTTAACTTTGTACTTATTAAATGACGTCAACTACTATAAATACAAATGTGATTACTTCATATGTAACTGTGATAATTAATGACCTTACTTTATATTTGTTATTATTATTTCAGGATTATATTTTATATTTCCTGAATATTAATAAAGTATGAAGAATCCTAAACAGAGTGTTGTTATAAGAGCCTAAAATCCACCCTATTTATATATAGATAATAAAACTATTTTAACAAATTTAATACATTTACTAGAATGAAATGTTTTTACATAGGGATAAAGCAATGACGATTAAAATCAGTTTTCTTAATTTAAACTAAATCATCGAATTTGTTTCGGAAAAGGTAAATTTGTTGAATACTTTTGATTATTTTTACGAAAAATTACAACTAATAAGACACATGAGACAATTAGTGTTGAAACAACAAATAAAGTCGAAATGCCGTCGCTTTACTTGACTGCTAAGAAAACAATTGGAAGGTTGATAAATGATAATTTATCCTACATGTCCTAATAAAAACAATAATTGTGCAATAAAAACAATATTAGGAATTGCAGTTCATAATTTATCTCTATAAAAACAATTACTATGAGATCACCCAGGTCTGATAAAATTATTTCTATAGCCCATTGTTTTTCGAACTCCGTGTTTACACCTAAATTTCCCAAAGTTAAATCTAGCTTTGATTCTCTTTGATCAGAAATAATTTAAAACATATGCATTTGTTTCATGATAGTCATTATTGTTTCAAAATGTGCAGTAAAACAGACTTATTGCATTGGGATGTGGATATCGATCTAGATTTTTATTTGATTGTGATTTTACTGATGTTGACCCTAATGATTGTTCAAACGACGACATGCCGTCAAAACCATCAAAGGTTGCTAAAACTGCAATTGCTGAATCAAAACCAGTATATTATTGCCCTACGTGTGCCAAAGAACTAAAGACTGTCACCGATTTCCATGGGTATATGAGAGGTCAACAAAATGTTCACAACATCAAACCCTCGGATCATAGGTCTAGACACAGCCCCACCTTCTGCAGCTACACTATCAACTGACCACAATTATAAGATCAGAATGTGTTCTACTGATTTTCAAGGTTTTTTTTTAATCTGCCTTTACACAGACATTAAAAGGCATCATAAAGTATCAATTCCGGAATAGTCCAGTATCTGTAAATGACAATTGCAAAAGATATTAAAGACAATCAACCTGTCATGCAACAGATAAAATCTTCCTTACAATACCCTTTTAGGTCCATATTTTACAAGTAGAGACTAAACATCAGAACTAATTGAAAATGAAGAAATGCTTGCCTCATTTTTCTCAACTTGTGTCCACACACACCTTAGGACAACTGCGTATCTATTATTAATTCTGCAAGTTAATTTATCACAGTGTTCGTTAGTATTTTCCTTCGGGAACTATCAGTCCCCGAGGGTATCGTTAGTACTATTTTCCTTCGCCCGTTTATAAATTTTGGAACTTTTAAACAACATTATTCAAAACCGGGTATCTCTGCTCTCACAAAATACTTCTACAAACTCTGACCAATTACCAATAATAAGCGACATAAAGCAATCCACACTCTTCTACATAGCTGGGTATATCATCAGTGCCTTGAAGACAAAATCAGTCAAACAAACATAAAGCACTAGGTAAAACATTGCAATCGTGTGTCCAACAAAACAGTTGTGTAACAATAAACTTTGTAAGCAAGTATTCTGCCTGGACTGAAAGTTGGTTACGTTTGGAGGACGTGTTTTTCAACAAACAATCGGCATTCCCATGGGAACAAACTATGCCCCTCTTCCTGCCGACTTGTTCCTTTATTCATATGAGGCTGACTTCATACAATAACTTCTTAGGAAGAAAGAAAAAAGTTAGCAGTATCCTTTAACTTTACTTTCCGCTATATAGATGATGTTCTTTCACTAAATAATTCTAAATTGGTGACTAAGTTGAACGCATCTATCCCACCGAACTTGAGATAAAGGATACAACAGATACAGTTAAGTCTGCCTCATATCTTAACTTATATCTAGAAATTGACAATAAGGGTCGGTTGAAAACAAAACTTTACGACAAAAGAGATGATTTCAGCTTCCCAATTTTGAACTTTCCATTTCTATGTAGCAACATTCCAGCAGCGCCTGCATACGGAGTATATATCTCCAAGTTGATATGATATTCCAGGGCTTGTATTTCCTATCATGATTTCCTTGATAGAGGGTTGCTACTCACAAGGAAGCTAATCAACCAAGAGTTCTAAGTGGTGAAGTTGAAATCATCCCTTCGTAAATTTTACGGACGCCATCACGAGTTGGTTGACCGTTATGGAATATCCGTTTCACAGATAATAGCGGATATGTTCCTAATGTCACTACAATCCCGTCTCCCTTTCCCGAATGTGACCTACCGAATTAGACTCATAACCGGGTTTGTACTAACATGAGCAACACGACGGGTGCCACATGTGGAGCAGGATCTTAAATGTAAAACAAAGGCTACAAGCGGACACTACTGATTAGACACAGCACTACTTCTATATAAATATAAATGATACAAGGGGATACGGTCAGACACATTTTGTCACTAATTCTGAACCAATCATCTGATCCCATACAAAGACTCTCCTACTTTATTGTACTATGTATGCATTATTTGAGTATGGGACAAGATCGACTTGGAGCCTTATGAAATGACAACAGTGATTTTGCTAAAACATGATAAACAAGAAAATAGGAATTGATTGCGAGTCATGACAATGTCCTAGGGAAAAGAAAAAAATCACGGAAAATTTCACATAAAGATCAAGGTTTAGATACAGCGTCCACTTCATGGTTATTGCAGACATATTGAATAGGGGCATATTTTTTGGATGGAGGGGGAAATAGAAAGAAAGCATTGGAAAACCTATGCATGTTTCAAAGCAACTGTTCTGAATGAATTAGGTTTCCCGTTTTTGTCAAAGCATGTTCACCTTCATTATGAAAATCTGCCCCTATTCAATATTGCTGCAATACTCGTGAAAGGGCATACATTTGTAGTTCTGATACTGGAACCTATTCTACATATTTTCATGAAGTAAGATGCTTATGACTCCTGAGGATTATAACTGTGCACTTAAAACCTTAATTTTAATACAAATATTGCACACAGAAATAGGAGTTAGCAAACTTATGGGAACACTATAATGTCTTTGAGCCCTGCATGTGGCTTCCTGTTGTAATGAAAAGGAGATTTATATTCCGCTTTTCACACTAAAAAATGATAATAAAAATAAAACCAGTTTAACCTATAACTTATAAGTATGATTAAAAGAAAAACAGAACTCGCGTATCTCTTTTGAATCAAAAGTGTTTAGAAATTTTATGAGTCATCCTATTTTCATAGCGTCCCCACGCTTTAATCCTCCTGAAAACATTTCAACCTTTAGATGTCACCTTTTACATTAAAGTTAGTAAGTATAATAGTCTCAGATAAGATATTTTAATTAGTTGATAATAAATATAATTTAGTTATTAATATATCATTAAAATAAAAAAAAAAAAAAAAGAAGAAAGATATAAAATATCTAATATAGGTTTATAAGATATCTTTTAAAATAAACAAGATATCTTTTTAACAAGATAAGACATCTTATAACATGTGATAACCTTCGGCAACGTCAAACCAGTCTGAACATGCCTCTATGAACATCTTGCGAAACAAAACGGTTTCAATATCGGAACAATTAGCGTCAAGTAGGCACGTAAACTCTTCAGCAACAACAGCAAGCATTTCAGTAGGAGATGCAAATGTTTCCCAATTGTCAAATTCAGCATTTGATTCGATCAATGGCAAGTCGATGTACAACTGTCATACACGCCAAAAATGGGTCTTATCAGATATTGAATCGCTCATTGAAAAAGATTTGAACGCTAGTCGACATCTGTTGACTCGTCTTTATATCCATTTTACAAATATGATATGGTTCTTTTAAATTAACTTTTACATTATAGATGTGCTTAAAAGAGACATTATTGATATCAACATACCGGATTTCAATTTTCCGTGAAATATATTATATGCATTAGTTTAATTTGTTATTATCATTTTGCACATAGGTTGTGTTTATATTTTGGGAGACTATGTTAACGTTACAGAAATTAGAATCAATATGTAATGTTTTATGAAAATTTTAATTTTTAGAGGGACGTCCAAAGAACATATGCAGACAGCCAGGGTAAATTTAAATCCTAACAAAAATATTGATGTTTGAATTAATGTCATATATAGGAGTGAACAAACGAATTGAAGTCTGAATTATCTGACATGTTAATTTTTCTATAATATATAAACATTTTTAAGAATCAAAACAATGTTCGTTACTGGTTGAATCCCCATAATTTTTTTTTATTGTTGATAACGATCTTTTACACAGTGTCTATATATTATCCCAAGCATGTTCAAAACATTTTTTTTAATTTATATTAAAACCTTTAAGCAACTTCCTTATAACATTGAAAAGATGTAGTATAATTGCCAATGCGACAAATATCCACCAGTGACCAAATGAAGCGGAAGTAAGCAACTAATGGTCACGACGAAAAGACAAACAGCAATAACAAAAATCATTAAATACAAAACTAAACACTGAGCAACACGAACTCTATTAAAAGCCAGGGGTGATCCCAGATGCCCTGGAAGGGCAAACAAAAAGCAATATATCTAGATTCTGTGAAATGGTTGTAGTTCTTTTACCATTGTTTATTTCTATAACTTAATTTCTAAATTGATAAAGTATTGAACTAATTATATTTCAATTAAGAGATAGATATCTAGTTTCCTTGATGCTGAGAAATATAAAAAAAAAAATCACAAAAGATACAAGTTTTATGTTTTAGTCTTCCTGACACAAAGACTCAGTGGGACTCGCCACATTTGTGGATGCCAAATCAAAAACGAAGTTGTACAGTATCGAAACCTAACAATTACAACACAAAAATGTGTCACATCTGATTAAGGTCATATTAGCGTTGGGTTAGCAAAACCTAGTGTTCCGTCTGATTTTGATATTTATGAACAACGAATTTACAAAAATCACCACATCAGTGATCGTATAGATGAAAGACATAGTTTACCGACATAATAGATAACTTTAAAAACAAACTCAGTTCTGATTCGAAGTCAAGTTTAACAGATCATTTAAACCATTTAACTTTTTTGTAATGGATAAGAAAGGATACAGTGCATTTATTCATTACATGAATATCCATACTTTTAGCTCCTCCGAATGTTACAGTTCACAGAACAGGTTACAAAGCTCAGATTGGTGGAACGGTTACTCTTCAATGTGAAGTGACAGACATTACTTCAGCCTTTGTGGTTCAGTGGCAGAAATTGGACGATGATTCGACTTTCATGAATATATCTAGCGACAAGGCAAACAAGTACAATGGGTCTACAACCATTACTCCGTCACTGACTATTTTCAATTTTGAATATAGCGATGTAGGATTATATAAGTGTACAGCCGGAAACAAACACGGCATTGATGAGAGCCCAATGATATACTTAACACCAGTTATCAATAGTAAGTAAATATTTCTCATTCGTTTCCTGTGTTGTTCAGCGGGAATATTCAATGATTGTTCATTTTGTTAGAGGGTAAGTGAGTAAGTTTTATTATCAAATCCTCTATTTAAATGAAAGTTTCCACTGATCAAAACTACGGATGAGATCAATGACCAGAAACATCTAAAATGTGGAACTAATTTTTTTTTTTGGGGTAAACATATCGTTTATTGATTCTGTAGGGCATGTGTATGTAAGCTTGCTCGCTTAAAGTTTTGTTTTCTTTTTTATTGTCAACAATGCAATATATCAAATTCAACAATAATGAAGGGTGAACGGTTGAAAAGAATGTGTGAGTAAATTGATGTTACACTCCACAGCAGTACATAAAGCCTACAGCGAGACCATAAACTTGAAATGTGATATAAAATGAACTGAAATAAAATAAAGATATTATGGATTTATGGGTCAAGAGGTCTGAGGTATACCTATAACTCCTTTATATCAAATAAAAAGGTGTCGGATTAGACAATTTTGAGTGTTTTCAATCCTCCTAGATTAATTTGTAGAGAAAAACTGCATGCACTTTAACAAGAGGTGATGCCTTTTATATATTTTGTAATTAAATGTAATTTAAACATTTGTTGTGTATGTGCACAAATTTTACTGCTTCAGATGATACGCATTTCGACAAAAACTGTCTTGTCAATGATGATCAAGAACCCCTTCCTTTCTGGATCCGCCATCGATTTACTATCTTCCCCGATAACCGAAATAATCGATTTCGTTTTATGTCATAATTAAGTTACTTTCATCATATCTGTTTTTTCAATATTGTTTTCCGACTTCCCAAGTAATAGAGAGGCCGACAGATACCAAAGGGACTTTCAAACTCATAAGTAGAAATTAAACTGTAGCTTTCACCTGGAGGAAAATCAGTTTAATATCAATTAACTGCATTTGTTTTCCTTCAAATTGACCATGACCTCAACACGACCACTACGAGCATTTGAAAATTTGGGAAGCTATTTAATCCTAGAAATGTCATAAATTGGTCGATTTGATGTTTAAATACATGAATTTATTGTGAGCATTTAAAGATGTTCTCTACTCTTGTTTTTTGCTTTTTGTCAGATATTCGGAATCCTCTAGTTTCATCCATGAAGTGCCACTAAAACATTTTGCCCGCTAACTTTACTTTTCTCCTCATGATTTTATTACGTATATCTTAAAAAGACATTTTTGCAAACCATATAAAGTCCTTGTTATTTTTCATAGTTTGTGAAAGAAAAGAAGGTGTTAATGTTAAATGTATGAAAAATCTAGAGATAATCATTTCCCGCCAAATTTTCAGTTGACTATATTAAAAAAAACAAGGACACGGACCTGTCATTTTTTTTCTACTTTTTAAGTTTATTTATAAACTTTTAAGTTTTCCTAGTCTTTTAAAAAGCTTGTTAGTTTAAAACAGAGGAGCAAACATGCCAAGTGGCCCTTCTCTACCATTTAATGATCCCATTAGTAAGGAAGCAATCAAATCTTAAGATGTATCCATCATTTTTTTCTTTCTTATTCGGTACACTTATTTATATAAGTAACGGTTATACTACTGTTGTTTAATTATTGCTTTGGGGAGTTTAATATATAAATTTATCTGTTATAGTGTTAAAACTGGAATGTTTCTTTTTTTATTCAGTATTGAAAGTGAAAATTTACTTTTTGCATCGCACAAAATCGATTCTTCCTTGACGTTGTTGTATTTGTTTAAGAAAGTAGATTTAGAGAAATGTGCATAATTCGAAACAAAAACTATTGTTATTTTAGTGTCAAACTTTTTATCCATATATTTTGAGCTTCAAAGAAACAGCGATTTTTTTACCTTAGTTTGTTAAATATTTCATCGATGAAACTGGCCATTACAAACGCCTTACCAAGTAAAAGAGTTATCCCTATTGACCCAGGTCTACCGCCTCAATCTAAATCTGTGTTTTTGTTGTGTATTATACCGATTTTACAGAAGCAAGTCGTTTTCTGAACTGACTTTTATGTCAATTCTTGTATAAACCTTTATTATTTAATTGGTCCAGACCAATATTGTTGTACGTGGCATATAGTTGATGTTACAGATGAACGCAGATGTGCTCCACTTGTCATTGCCACAATATCGAATATCTGTCTCATAAATGACTACGGAATATATTCAACTTGACTTAAGCACAATATCGACCACTTTCCTATGATGTTGACAACTCAGAATACAACCTCTGAAGAAGTTGTGCTTGATAAAAGTGAAGTTAAAATTGCTGCAGCTTCTTGAGCACTTGAGTTCACTCCAGGTCTGCATGGTCTTGTTTAAAGTGGGTGATGCTTTTTACATATTCCAATGGTTATTGACTTTGGCATAGACATAAGACATCTGTAATTGTTTTATAACCTGATAAGATTCATTTAGAAATAAAAAACGACAGGTGTCACTTGTGGAGCAGAAACTGCTGCCCATTTCGAAGCACCTGAGTTTAGCCCCCACCCCGTCCGAGTTTTCATGGGTTTTTTATTGCTCAAGTTTTTGTATATGTGTTTTGTGAACTGTATTTTTGTGCATATTCGAAATCCAGACTCGTGTTTCGTCGACAGATAAGGTAATCTATTCCTGGGGTAGAAAATCCATAGTATTTATATAAATTCAAAGTTTGTAAACAGTTAATTTATAAATATGACCAGATCCACGTCAACACGGAAGTGCTGACTACTGGGCTGGGTATACCCTCGGAGGAAACCTTTACCAGCAGTGGCATCGACCCAGTGGTTGTAAAAAATCTCCAAAATCAGGCTTATATTTGTTTAAACCAGAGGCACGTTTCGTCTACAAAATACCCATCAGTGACGCCCGAATAAAAAAAGTAAAAAGGCTAAATATAGTACGAAGTTTAAGCTCATTGAGGACCCACAATTCAGAAGGTTTTTCCAAATACAACTAAGGTAATCTAACCCTTTGGTAGAACAAATCAATGATATTCCACGTCAGCACGGAAGTGCTGACTACTGGGCTGGGGATATCCTCAGGGAGGAAACCTTTACCAGCAGTGGCATCGACCCGCTGGTTGTAAAAAACTCATAAATCAGGATTATATTGTTTACACCAGACGCACGTTCTGTCTACAAAAGACCCATCAGTGACGCTCGAATTAAAAAAGTGAAAAGGATAAATATAGCATTGAGGACCCAAAATTAGGAAGGTTTTGTCAAACGCAGCTAAGGTAATATAAACCTTGGGTAGAACAATTTATTGTTTGTTTTTCTATGACAATGCTCTTATTGCCCCTATGTTTCTCTTTTGGGTCTTGGTTTGTACAGAGGTCTAAGTAGTGCATCTACAGTGATCATCAGCCTACCAACACTGATAGTGTGAGATCGAACCTTCGCTCATGGAAAGTGCGTTCGACTCTCATCTTAATTGACTAGGATTGCCAGTTTTCCTGTCCAATGTCACCGGTACCTGAGGGCAAACAGGCTTTCTCACCCAGATAAAAACACTTGCCGCCATGATAGAATCATGAAAAAAAGAAGAAAATTGGGTGATATGGGGCAAAATATTTTACCCTGTACCGTAGGCAAAAAACCCAAGGAGTCCGAACATCTGACAAAAATTCCTAAACCTGACCTGACTACATCCTTAATAAGAAGCTATACGATAAAAAAATATTGTATGTTGTGAACATCATGACTTGAATGTAATATTGACAGACGTTCAGAACGAACAGATAATGTTTGAAGTAAAAATACGCTGATATACTGTTTAGCCAGTTTCGTTTTCCCTTGATTTATCTATCAATCAAAATGTATGTTAGTTAAGCGCTGTAAATACAGAAGCAAACCATTTTAAACACAAATATTTGAGAAACGGCCGTAACGCAAATTTACTTTTATATTTATATACCTTCTACTATAATGAAAGTATGTTTATCTGCAGCATTGGATTTAGATAATATCTTGGGAGGAAGCGAGAGATTCAGGCTGTCGATATTTGGAAACAATTTTTTGGCTCAAAAAAAAGAGACGGCAATCAAAGACCTGTCTGCGGATTTTTCTGACTTTGTTATCTACTGCAATTTTGAGGGACGTCAGTGTAATGAAAGGTATTTTATTTTTCTTCTAGTTTTAGTTTTCTAACTGATGTCTAGCCTATGTCTAGATTATGTCTAGCCTATGTTCGTTTGTGATCCTAATGTTTTGACGAGATTTTGATTTTTATGTGCATATAAAGCAGTCTGTTTATATTATTGTAAACTCTACTTAAAGGTATACTATCCTAGTGGACCTGTTTATAGACATTACTTCGCATAATTTTGGGAACAGTTTTATTTCATTCTAAAAAAACATTTTTATAGTGAAATACTTTCTTTTCCTTTTATCGTTTATTTTATGGTGAGGGGTGTTGATTTATGCATGTTATATTTTCATTAAACGCATTGATATTATTTATAAAAGAATTACCACTGGTTCCGAAATTGAACGAAATCATATTTTGGCCCCAAAAGCCAACAAAATAAGGAACAGGGGATTCCTTTTCAAATTAAATGGAAGATCCAATTGATAAGGAGAATTATCGTTTAGGCCTCCTGATCTTGAACAAGAAGACCAAACAGCATTACAAATCTACTAAATACCAAAATTGCAAAATAAACTTTGAGAGCACGTCATTTTTTTCTATTAACCATGGTATACTATGTCTTACATGTGTATGAATATGATTATGTTACCAAAATATCATTTTGCGTAAGACTAATATCTTATTTTGTAACACAGGTATGTCGACAATGAGTTGTGGTCTGGAAGTGCAAACAAGTCATTTGTGGTGTCATGTGATGTCATAAACAAGTCGAAATGGACATACTTGTCCTAAAATCGTAATTTTACAAATAGTTTTTGGACAAAATAGATTTGATGAAAGGCTTTAACAGAAAAGATATTTTACACACGTTTACATCTTTATTAATACATAGCAACAAAACTTATTTTGGGTATAGCCTTGGCTAATATTTAACGAGGCTATTTTTGCAGTTTTGTACTGAATACAAGTTTGAAGACCTAGTGAAAAAATGAAAGACACCATTCAAAAATATGTATACTGATATTTGACAGACTAATGTCTTCTGAAATCTGAAGGATGGTATTTGTTAGATTGCTGTTCCTTTTTA
The DNA here is from genome assembly GCA_017311375.1 of Mytilus coruscus. Classification (NCBI taxonomy): domain Eukaryota; kingdom Metazoa; phylum Mollusca; class Bivalvia; order Mytilida; family Mytilidae; genus Mytilus; species Mytilus coruscus. Next base: position 62,410,877 of record CM029603.1, on the reverse strand, counting down.
GATTTTAAGAGGCCAAAAAGTGAAAGCTTAGTTCTTGTTAAAAAAATTAAAAATATGAGACACATTATTTATATAAACGTATCATTTGCTATTCCAAATTGGTTCCTTGTTTCAATAATGATTTGTCCTTACAATCCTTTTAAATGGCTGCCAAAATACATAATATTCATAGTGTTCGGATTTAAATATTACTTTGTATTTACATATACATATTCTAAATAATTTCCTTGTGTCAAACTAACGAAAAATGTATACCCCATATACATTATTCCTTTGTCTGCATCAATATTGATTATTTGTGTCTGTGCCTCACATATAATTGTGCAATCGGGGCCCTTCCTGACATGTCAGTTTCTATGTTGTCGTAATTTAAACAGATCAACCCCAGTTTTTGGTTGAGATTGTGTTGCTCAATCTTAAGTTTTGTATGCAGTGTTATATGAACTTGTTGGTCTTTTCCTCGTTTATCGTTTTTGACACGGTACTGTCAGATTTTCTCGACCTAAAATATAAAAATAAATTATATAGAGCCTTCCTTTAGATGTTCAGAACAAGTGATAAATGGAATACTCTCATATGTTAAGGGAAAATTAATCAAATGATACATGACTACATTGTAGGTAATTAGGAAAAGAGAAAGGTTTAATTGGTGGGGTTCGTGTAGGTCAGTCTTTAGTTTTCTATGTATTGCTATTTGTCTTTTAATCTTTTTCGTTTTTAGCCATGGCGTTGTAAGTTTTTTTTCGACTTATGAGTTTTAATGTCCCTTTGGTATTCTTAGCCTCTTTTTGATTGATTGGTCAGTTTAAAAATGGTACAAAATGTTATGTTGAATGTATATAGCTACATACAGAGTCGTATGTTTATTTTAGAGGATTACAAAAGTGCAGATCAGACTCACAATATGTTGAACAGGCGCGTGGTTAACATTGGGAAATAACTTAACGTACGATTCGATATGAAATCCAAAAATTTAACTGTTCTGAACATACATACCCCTGAACTATATTATTTTAATAGTACAAGTGTCACTGTAGATTTGGAAGCAGTTTTTGTTAAATGTCCATAAAGCCAAGTGACCTATTGTCATCACTTAATGTCTGTCGTCCGTCATCGCCCGTCGTCGTCTGTTCATATCCTCTGAAACTACTAGGAAAATTGCACCAACTTGTCCATAATGATTCTTGCAGTATCTAGTTAATGAAAATGTCTGATGATCCCGCTTGCTAACTAACATGGCTGACATGGCCAAAAACAGAACATAGGGATAAAATGCAACTGTTGTCTATTATCTTGAAAACCATTGTAGATAGATAAAATCTAACTGGAGCAGAAATGTTCAAAACTTTGAGATCTACTTACTATATATATTTACATCGGAAGAGACAGATGACTTAATATAAGAGTTTTTGTCCCTAAATGACGAATTTTATCCACAAAAAATGCCTATTTTCTGAGAAACTAAAATAGATAGAGTAAAAGAGAGGCGAAAGATACCTAAGGGACATTCAAACTCATATAGCGTTTTATAGCTGACTATGCGGTATGGGCTTTGCTCATTGATGAAGGCCGTTCGGTGACCTATAGTTGTTAATTTCTGTGTCATTTGGTCTCTTGAAGAGAGTTGTCTCATTGACAATCATATCACATCTTCTTTTTTATATCATAAGTCGAAATAAACTGACTACGCCATGGCTAAAAAAGAAGCAGACAAAGAGACAAACAACAGTACACAAAACACAAAAGACTGAGCAACACGAACTCCACCAAAATTAGGGGTGATCTCCGGTGCTCCGGAAGTGTAAGCAGATCCTGCTCCACATGTTGCAGCCGTCGTGTTGATCATGTTAGTACAAACACTTTAAAATTCAAAAGTAATAATCAAGTCGAAATATACAAATCATCAACGGACGAAATCGTCAGTCGACTTCTTATTGGAGTTTTTGTCCTAATATGACGACTTTTAACAATTTTCTACGTTTCGGGCTACAATCATGATACCTTCATTTGTCTAATGGATAGAGATAAATTGTTGAAGCACGACCAGATCTACAAATAAGTCAAATATTGTTGAAATAGTCAGTCAACACCTTATAGGAGTTATGACCCTTAAATGACGGTTTATGCTTTTGTTTCTCGATTTTTACCATTTATCTTGAAACCTATAATACAAGTAATCCCAATAGTTCAGTCCTTCCCCGTAATTGATCTCTCCTAGTTGCGAGGGCCTGAATTCCTAACACGCTAAAAACGCTTCACGAATCCTGAAATTTGATTGGTGCCCTGTCGAATAGGTGACCAATCAGCAGTCAGTGCAATTTTATCGAAATTTGTAAAACTCGAACTAATTCCGAATGATTGATTGACGATTTTTCATTGTCTATGCATTCAGGCGTTAATGTAGTAATCGTAGATGAGCGGAATATAACGACTGAATTATTCGCGTTATAATACATGTAGCTACAGAAAATCTTTAAACAGCAATACTAATCAGCATGACAAGAGCTACATGTATATATAAGTAAAATTTTCTTAATCATTGGTTGACCAATCATAGGAGTTATGGCCCTTGAAATATATTTTGAATTGTGTTTATCGACTATCATCTTTAACACTTAAATAGATAAAAAGAAGGTAAAAAGCAAAACGGGTCAAGATCTACAAATATGGCAATATGGCCGAAATCGGGCATCAATTCCTTTATTGAGTTATTGCCTTTGAATGACAATTTTTACCAATTTGTTTCCGTTGTTGCCTTTTTTTTGTTGAAAACTATAATCGATAGATAGAAATGAAAGTCAAAATTATCAGCAGGACAAGATATATGAATTTGTAAACATGGCCGAAATTGTCTGTCAACTACTTATAGGAGTTATTGCCCTTTAATGATGATGTTTACCTTATTTTGCATTTTTGGCAAAAAACTTTGTGGATAAAAGAACTGTAAACAGCAAAAATGATCAGTAAGACAAGATCTACAAATATATTAAAATAGCCGAAATTATAAGTCGACTCCTTAAAGGAGGTACTGCCCTTAACTGAAAATGTTTACCTATTTTTTTTTTGAGTTTCTGGCAAAAACTGTAAAAAGACTATATACAGAAAAAAAAGTCAGCTAATCTTCACCAACAAATTAATCAATAAAGCTGAAATTTTCAGTCTTCTTCTTTTGTGGGTTATTGCCCTTGTATGATAATGTTTACCCATTTATGTTTGTTGGGGCAAAAGCTATAGTAGATAGAGAGAAACTGTAAATAGAAAACAAATGCAATACAAGATCAACTAACAAGAGATTGTTTTCATGAATTTAAAATGTATATACTAGTCTAAAAATGTCAGACAGTGGTCAATGTAAAAGATGTTCAAGGATAAAAGTGAACGACACATGCCTCTAATGTTTTTTTTTTAAATCTTCGATAACAAATATTGAATCTGAAAGTAAAGCACAATGAATATGTCGATTTCAAAGTACAAAGGTCATGAGTTTTTATCAAAGTTTAATAATTAATATATATCATGGGAAGTAATTTATTGTTTTATGTTTCAATGAGTTATTTATGTTTACAATGTATAATTTCAACTACTTGATCAAAATATGGAAAAAAATTGAGATTTCTCGAAACATTCCAAAGGTTGCCTCAAGAATAGAACTCTTTGTTAACATAGTACTGCTTAATTATTTGTATTGTTTACATGTAAATATGCTGATCAATCTGCACTTGAGTAAAATATTCTACCAAATTAGTATGTAATTAATCCAGGTATGACTACATTGTGGGTATTTAACTTCCGAGTGCAAAACAAAGTTATAAATTTTCGTTAAGAAATACTTCAATTAACACTGTCTTTATACCACACGATGTTATGTTGTTTGTCTTTTTTTTTTGTCTCGTTTCGTATTTGTTTTTCTTTGTTTGAATATATGTAATAATTGTGTACACTTGTACGCCTGTTTGTGTCTGAGATAATGAATACAATTTTGACAGTAATTCGTCTTGCAGTTGATTAAAAATAAAATGATCATGATAATCTACTGTAAAATGTTATCGTTTAAAATTTCGCTATTTCAGATTACAATTTGTCAGTATTACAACCCAGTGATGTGCGTTTTTTGCGCATGCCTTGAAAATTTTAGCTATGTAATTGCTCATACAAGGTTACCTTAAGTTTCATTTCATTGAAATATACTAATTTTACTTCAGTATGTTTGTTCCATTTCTTGACAAGTACTATGGCCAGTGTTACAGATTCCCACCAAAACCAATCATCACAAAACGTGCAGGGCCACTCTTTGGTAAATAAAGTTTGTGTTATATTTTGTATCCAAGGCAAATTTGTATTACATTTTCTAATCATGATTTACTTAACAATTCTTCTTTTTTTTTTAAACTAAATTAAGTTAACTTGTATCCGAGTGCTTACATTTGTACGTACAAGCACTATTAACAAGATCTTAACAATTGTTTCCATCTTCAATTTCTTTTATTTTTTACAATTTATAAAATTGTTATATCAATAATTGAATTTTAAAGTCAATACATATTGGGTCGAGTTATTATCAAGAGCCTCTGATATATTTTATTTATATGTGTACAGCATTACAGTTGCTAATCAACGTAAATCAGAGTGATTATCTCCCATACATAGCTTCAGAAGCTGGTATAAGGCTATCCATTCACGAACGTGGTTCGCAGCCTTTTTGGAAAATAATGGATTTTCTGTGGCTACTGGATTTAGAACTGATGTTTCATTGTTTCAGGTAAGTTTTTTTTTAAGTACAGTCACCGAAGGAAACAAATAAAACGATAAAGTGCTGTCATGTACATGTCCTTTTTTGCAGTTAATCTCTACCACCTACCTCCACCCAACCTACGAAAGAAGTTGGCAAGAAATATTAGGCAATAGTTGTAGTTTACAAATTTCAACCCGAGTAAAAGAAAACTGAAAGAATTGCATGAGAAGCTATTAGTGCATCGACAGGGTAAACATTTCCAGCTTTGAATGCAAAACTCGCCATTCACTCAAATTGTAAAGATAGGGAATATGACACAATCGGTTAATTTAAAGATCAGAAGACTTAAATTTGAGACCGCGTAAAGTTGTCTCTCGTAGGTGCACACCTGTTATATCGGTCAAAACATTCGTGATGGTGATCGTATAATTGTAAAGCATTTTTTCGATATTTGTCGTTCTTCCTCATAACCCTACTGCAACTATTTTCACTTTAATTGCACACACAATAACGACATTCGGGAAACGCAACGTCTGTGATGTCGTCATTTCTTTTTTTTACCATGATAACTTTTAATGTTGTTTGCTCAAGGGGAGGAAAGCTGAGGTTGAGTAATCAGGAATCCCCATTGTCTTTGAAGTCTACTTTAACTGCTAATACCTGAAGGTTTCTATTTCTTTGATTTTTAAATGTAGCGAATTAAATTCATGGTCAACAAACCACTTAAGGATGTTCGCTACTCTGTTTCAAAATAACAAGCTTTTTAAAACACTGTTATAAATTGATAGTATATAAATAAAGGAACTAAAAAAGCAGAAAAAAAATGAAGGGTCTGTGAGCTCGCTTTCGAGATATAAGCCATTGAAAATTTGGCGGGAAATGATTCTCTCTAGATTTTTCATACATTTTGCATTGGCACCTTTTTTCTTTCAAAAACTATGAAAAAATAACAAGAATTTTATAAGATTTTCAAATATGACTTTTAAAACTATATGTAATAAAAATGTGAAAAGAAAAGTAGGGGTTTGCGGGCAAAATTTTAATGGCACTACCTGGATAAAACCAGAGGATTACGATTTTTGGCAACAATTCAAAAACAAGAGGAGCGAACATCCTTAAGGTGGTGTCACAAGAAATGTTGGACTAGCGTTTGGCATAGTCAATGACATAGTATTTGTTAAGACTAACATAAGACATAATTTTTATATCACATATACAAAGCTCTATATAATTAATGATTTTTGAATGCATAATAGATAATTTATTGGTAATATTTTATTTCTTTTAATTTGAAATTTAATAGGCAGTAGTAATAACAGAACATTTAGTATAATAAATTAAATAAACACATATCTGAGAGGGTGATAGAGCAGATTGTTACCCCTCGAAAAGACATTGTCAACCTTGGCTTCGCCTCAGTTGACAATGTTTTCTCGGGGTAATAATCTGCTCTATCACCCTCTCAGCTATGTGTTATTTATATACTGTCTTCAAGAGCAGGGTCATACCTATTGTTGACTTTTATATAAAAAGAAACAAACAGACATCAACTTGACGACAAACAATAAATTGAACAATTGTCCAAGTTATGGCGATACACTTTTAGCGTGTGCATGTACAGAAACATTTTCGCATTACATGTATCGTAATAATGTTAGAGGTTCCTAAAAGAGACAGGGTATCATTTTCATATACATGTGCTGTATACTGTTGTTCTAGTTGAAACTTTTATCTAAATCATTTGTAAATATAACGACATTTTTATAGATTACAAAATATTAAAAAGAGTAATGAAATGTATAAGGCAAAAATAAAAGACACCACTATGACCAAACGATAAAAGAAATACAAAAAACAAGCTAAAACTTTAAATGGAACAACACGAACTTTCTAAAAATCAGCATAGAATCGAGTGCTTTTGAAGGATCAGCAGTTCCTGCCCTAATGGTGACATATGTGATGTTGCTGATGTTAACATCTGATAACTTATATTCGGTGATAAGAAATATGCTAGGTAAATTTCTCCTGTCGAAAACTAAGTTCATAAACTATCAGTACATGTAACTTAAGGAAATAAAAAATAAAAAAACATTCGTACAATTTAAAACATATATCCTCAGAGGATTTTATGCAATTTTGTGACTCTTTAAGCTGTTATTAGCCATGGAATGTTGAACAATTGAATGATTGTAACTTCAAAGAGATACAGGTTAAAGCCAAACGCTAAAATTGATTTACAAAGGGATATCCTCTTGAAAAAAAGGCGAACAGAACATGTATTAATTCAATCAGAACCTAATGTCTTGTTATGAAAACCTTCTAGTTTCTATTATTTTATGATTCAGTGTAAACTGAGCAATGTTTTGACACTTGTGGTGACTTTGTGCAAACCGGAAAAAGTGATTTCCTCTGTTTTTGCAATGACTTATACTTCACAATTGTTTCGGAAAAATGGATAAAAAAGAGTAGGAAGATACCAAGGGATAATTAAAAATTCAAATATCAAGGGGAATTGACAACGCCTTGGCAAAAACCTAAAAATGACGAAAAGACAAATAAGTTCATGAAATAGTACATAGAAAAACAAAGACTTGGTAACACGAACCCTACCAAAAATTGGAGAACTCGTGTGCTCCGGAAGACGAAGTTGTTCCTACTATATTAGTACATTGAAAGTAACGTTTGGTCATTTACAAGTAGCTATAGCTTTTGTACACAAATATGAAGAAATCATATGCTTTTGGGTATAGAGGATACCATGAATATCGTAACAAAATGACACCAGCAGTAACCTTTCTAGACCAAAAGTAAACTTATTTTCTCTCTCTTGATATTCACGTATATAAATTGAAGATAAATTATATTTCAACAATTTTATTTTAATGACGACGATGATGCCGATGCCGATGCTTATTTTTATCATTATTATTATTGTTTGGTTATCATTTTCCGCGTTTTGCAACTTTTTTTTTTTAAATTGTATAATTATTGATCTGTGTGAAACGAAATGGTCATTAAAAATATTATGATATGATAAGTAAAATAAAAAAATACCGAACTCCAAGGAAAAATCAAAACGGAGAGTCCCTTATCAAATGGCAAAATCAAAAGCTCAAACACCTCAAACGAATGGAAAACAACTGTCATATTCCTGACTTGGTACAAGCATTTCCTTATGTAGAAAATGGTGGATTAAACCTGGTTTTATAGCTAGCTACACCTCTCACTTGTATGACAGTGCATAAAATCCCATTATACTGACAACAAAGTGTGAACAAAACAAACAGATATAATAGGTAAACATGCCAAAATTGGGGTACAGTAGTCAACATTGTATCATAATCTTAATCACTATAAAAACAAACAACGATGTCAACAAAGAAAACAAAAGGCATATGGACAAAGCACATCAGCAAAATGAAAGACAGGAATACAAAAATGACCATAGCACAATAACACAATGGCGGGATGTATAAATACCGAGCCACACCAAAAGGATATAACTAAAATATACTTAACAGTAAAGGTTGATAATACAAAGACAAATAAAAGAATACTATAACACATAATTAAGATAATAAACAACGGCTTTACCTAGAATCTATACTTCAAGACCATCATGTATCGTTTGTGAAGTTGATACGGAATATTCATCAAAAGGTCGTGGTATGTTCCGATGAACTTTTTTTAAAAAAGGACGTTTTATAAAGTCTGAGTGGCAGCTGCAAGCTCTTAAATAACGAATGAGTTGGGAAATGTATATCCCATATGCAGGTGAAGTTGATATATTGCAACCTGTTTTCTCTTCATTGTAATGATGATCCCGTTTGTGTTTCATTTTGTAGTCATGCTATAACTGCAAGTTATGTTCGCATGCTTCCAACTTTTGGTTTGTAGGGGAGGTGTAATTTTCAACTTGCCGAAATCTAAGAAAAAACAAACTATAAGAATATTGCCACGAGACAATCAAGACCTACAACGGCAGACAACATAATGCAAAAGTTAAGAATGCAAAAGTTCAAAATTAAACGATCGTCATTGCAAAATTGTCATGTTATAATTCTAACTACATCGACTAATTATGTTTTAAAAGAAGAGAATAGAAAGAATGCCTGGTACAACAGTGTGTGATACAAGTAACAAATTCAGTAACATTAATGTAAGTTATTTATGTAATGTTATTTTGTTTACACATATACACTTTCACTGTCCTGAAGGATATATGCATACATTGCCCTCAAAACAACTAAAGAGCTGAAAGTTTTATTACCTCTAGAATATTTCTATTTTGAACGGACATGTTAAGCTTCAATAACTACCAGGAAGGTGTACATGTGTCCTTAAAAATAAACCATGCCATATATCATTTTAAACCGGTATTCTCAATTATAAGTAAGAAAATGCGAAAACAAACAATATTGTTCGTGTCAGTTGTCAGCAAGATTAGATGTTTACATGTACTCTCAAGTTGTTTTTGTTCACTTCGGATAAACATTAGTCCACACGCTTTGGCCAAAACTACTTTGTAATAGACTGGTTCATTTTGGATAAGATACATGACCTTACATACAAATATGCTGGCCAATGTCCTTTGCAGTAAAATCTCAACATATAAACAAAAATTATTCCAAACAATAATTAGTACCAACAAAGGGAATATTAGTCACACCGCAATGATGTCATTGCTAGAGAAATCATTTGAACCCCTTTTGATTTTGTAATTGTCTGTTTTAATGAATATGATGACAGTTCAGGTAAAATTCATCAAAGGTAAGTTAAACGAATTATTTGTACATACAAATATCACTTTATAAAATCCGTGCATCCGAAGCGCGTTTTTACATTTACCTTTATAATCAAGTACGCACACCCCCTAAAATGTAATATTGCTAGAACAGAATTAGAAACAACATATGACAATATGCATACCGTGTTATATACGTCAATTAGACAGTATCTAAAAAGAACAGAAGATGAAATTTCATTTCAATTGTTGTTCTATATCTACGATGTTTCATTAAACATATTTATAAAAGATAGATATACCATACAAAAACTTTCTAGTTATAAGAATGATGTTGATGTGAATAATACTGTAGAAAATACTGAAATTTCTGCGTTTTCTAGATTCAAATGCCAGATACTAGTTTTACTATATTTAAAGCACTCTTTGAATTTCTTATGCAAGAACAGTTAATTGTCAGAATGAACGTGTCAAGGAAGTTTTTTGAGGAAGAAATACTGAAATAATCACAATATAAACACATCATATTTGTTTTGGGTTCATTATTTTGTACATAAATTAGGCCATTAGTTTTCTCGTTTGAATTGTTTTACATTTGTCATTTGGGGGCCTTTTATAGCTGACTATGCGGTATGGGTTTTGCTCATAGTTGAAGGCCGTACGTTGACCTATAGTAGTTAATTTCTGTGTCATTTGGTTTCTTGTGGAGAGTTGTCCTATTGGCAATCATACCACATCTTCTTATTTTATAAATGGTGTTTTGTATTGTTTGATCTTTACAATGTGCCAATTGAACAACGTACTTCAACGTTTTCCATATATATAATATACCCTGAAGATGAAACAGGGGTATAGACATATGGTCGCCACGGTAGTAACACTATTGCTAAGGTGGCGTCTGTTTGGATGTGAGGTATGTATAAATTCGAAAAACCTCCGGATGGAATGAGATCGTTCAATTAGAGGCTTCATGTAGGGTGATCGCCGCGCTATCTGCACGTTAATAAAGAACCCTTGCAACAACTCTCTGTGGGGTTAATAGGTAGTCAGTTGCAAGGGAAACATTTCTGTCCCTTTATTAGATATCCTTATTTACAAGCAGCAGTAAAAATTGTCTGCCCTTCATCTCAGTCATTTCAACTTACAGAACCTACATATAATTATTATTGAATTGTTCTCGTGTTAAATATGCATTTAATAATTGCCACTGAGCATAAAGAAAGTGCATTAATTAAACATCAAACAATCGATCATATATTACACGTGTCTACTTTATCAATCAAAATTGTAAAAGTTTTCATCATAAGTTTTGAACTTTGAAATGTACTACTAAATAAGAAGTTGGAATCTGTTCAACCCACTATTTTTTCTTAAAATGTCCTGTACCAAGTCAGGAACATTACAGTTGTTATCAAATAGTTCGTTTCTATGTATGTTGGCGTTTGTTTTTGTTGCACCTTAGTGTTCCTGTTGTTCCTTTGTTTACCTCTTATGGTTGATTTTTTCCCTCGGTTTTAGTTTGTAACCCGGATTTGTTTTCCTCAATCGATTTATGACTTTTGAACACCGGTATACTACTGTTGCCTTTATTTGTGGTGCTACATGTATCATGCACAACAGTAGACACTTATCTTTTTGTACGCCGGATCTAAGTTTGGTATTATGCGATTTCCTTTATTTCAACTCATGTGTTTGTTTGTGTTATACAAAGTTTAACATATCTGTATACTGTCTTTATATGTTTATCTTTCCAATAAAAAGTACTGAATTTTACGTGCTGTTTGACGACAGATTAATAGAAAATTAAATAACTCTAAAAAATCCCTTTAAAGTGTTCAGACAAGAATTGTTTATTCTTTAATTTTATGACGTAATTATCTTGTATGTAGGCTTGTTTCGAGGAGTGTTTCGAAAGGAAGTGCCGTTGTAAGCCTGGCAGACCGTGTGTACTTTTAGGTAAGGATCGTAAATGAAAACATATGTAAATGTAATTAGTTAAGAAACTCACTCCAAGTATGATTTAAAATTTTAGTTGTGCAATTCGTAGCATTGAACTAAGAAATATTCGAATCCTGAATTGATTGTTGATTGCTTAACATCAAGTGGCAAATATTTCATGCATGTTCATGACGATTGAACATTGAAAATCTCTTTCCTATTTGTTTACCTTTTATATATAAACGGCATAAAGGAACATATATCAAGTAAATAAACCAGAGCATTTAAAAAGTTTTATCTAATGGTGAAACTAGCGGTTACTAAAACCTGGAATACGGATCAGAACACGGAATATTAAACAAGTCACGTTACATGGAATGGAAGCGGAAAACGGATCGGTAGCGAATTAAGGAACGCAATGTTATATTGAACAGAAAACGTCATGGTAACATTGTAATGTTTCCATCATATAATAATTTTTTGACGGCAGTGACTATGTAACATAACACCAAACAAATCACGGTTTTAAATCAATGTTCGTTTACAAAAGATGCAATTTTGAACTATCTAAGAAAATCGAAAAGAGTTAAAGCTATTATGTTTAGACCAAGAGGAGTTAGTTTTGTTTATAATTCAGAACCAATGATCAATGATCCATATTCAATTTAACAACTGGGAAGCATTTAGACGCTTTTGAGTAACTTTCCGCACATGTTTTTAATAAACGATACAATTTTATCGACAACACAAAAAATAGACCGATAAGTTCGCACTTTAAGCCAAAACATAAATTCAAAATTCCTAGTTAATTATTTAGATGGAATTATCAGAGACACGAGATCATTTACCAAGGTCTAATCCGTTATGTTTAAAGAGCTTCTTCTATTAAAAAAAAACGGGAAAAAACGGTAAATAATTAAAAAAAATTATAGTTGAAAGAGATGCTACTTTTATTTGTGTCCTGTATAACATTGTACACAGGCAATAAAAACTAAAAGATGCATAAATACACAATGCTAATTTGTCTCCCAATGAAGAACAAAATTAAGCTATATCAGTACGTGATTTTAATCACCTAAGAGGGCACTTTTTGCGTTCTATAAAAATTATTCAGACGATAAAAATGAACTAAACGGATAAAGTTATGCTAATAAACGCCCATTTTCTTAAAAGATACGTACAGGATTTTGTCTTAGCGATTCCCATATTTTACTTATAAAATGCAAATATTTTATGTTCGAGCAGAAACCTCTTATTCATGAAGGGCACTGTCCTAATCAATAAGCGCAAATGGCGTACAATTCACTGTCTTAAACTTTGTAGAGCTTGTTAAATAATTTAAAGATTTTCCGACTGTGACATATAAGAAGCCTGTCATCATTCAATCGATTTGAAAACCAGTTAAACTCAAACAAATAGGTTGCTGAAAGACTAAATATATAAAATGGCTTCTTGACAGTTTCCTAGCTTCGTACATAAAGTAATAAACACGACATATTGCGTTTTAGTGTCTCAAGAAAGAATGAGGAAACGTGTTGCCGAACAAAAGGATAAATGTCTTCTTTAAACATTTCTAAACAAATATTGAACCAAAACTAGAATATATTTATGTTTTATCTGTTCACAATAAGGCCAAAACAAACCTAGAACAATAAACATTTCAAAAGGATTCAATTACTTTTTAATTCTATGATCTACGTGAAGACTTCAAGATCTGAAGAAAAATGAAACTGTATACTATTGTTCTGTCACTTGAAATACAACAGGTCTACAGCATGTACGTGGAGGAAACTCGAAGAGGAAATGCGCTGGCATTCACAATTATCTAGAACGATATGTATGCAGAAGTTTTCCACACAATTTTAGTCTCGGCTGCTATCTATAAACCAAAGGTGTCTGTCTATGGACAAATGAATACAAGAACATGAACGAACGCGTGTATTTCAAGGCATTCAGTGCAATTTTCATCTACTACAACATGCGTTCCGTCTAAAGAGAATGTTTCATGTCCCATTCCGTCGATGTAGATTGTTCCGTACAATGTCGGTGGATTTGATCCGACTCCTCAAGCTTCCACCTGGGGCTATTGTCAAGGGAAGATGTTCAGTATCCAGTTCCGTCCTTTGAGAAGTCTGTGTCACGTTCCGTCAAAGGCAAAGTTCTACCTAGACGCTATCCATTTAGTAACCCAGTCAACACAACAATGTCATGATTTCATAAAGTAGAATCACACACTTCTACTTTGTCATGTCCTGTTTACAAGTCCACCTGATAATAACTTTTAATAAACGTTTTGATTGGTTCATTCAAATTTTAACCGTACACCATCTGGTTCACGAACTCAGGGCTTATACAAACTAAGTGTAAATAAAACATTTTGAGGACATTCAAGAAATAAAAGCCTCGTAATTGCGAGACTTCATTATAATAAAACCAGTATGTTAAGTATCATGCTCGCAAACATTCAAATGCAACGGAACGTGTATAGCTGTTAAATTTTGATTACTGGGTTTGCTTTTAGTTTCTGTTTCAGTTAACGGTACATAAGTCAAGGACAAAGAGACCTAACTTGATCCAGTATCTTGAAAAATAGAGTGAATCTTTCCCTCAAACAATCGTTCATAGGCAAATAAAAAAACCCAGTCCATTTTAAAATAGTTTGTCCTTCTATGTAGCCTGAAACAGGAACTTTGAGAACATTATCTCTGAAAAATTATAGGCAAAAAGCCATCCTTCATGTGTCAATATAACACCAGTTACTGACTCAATTGACCTTCTTTGCCATTTATATTTGTTATTTAAAAACGCGTAAACACAATGTTATATTTGTTTCTTTTTGTTTGTTTTTCACATTTTGCTTTTTCATGACTTTGTCCTGTTTCGTCTTTAGGCTATAGCGGCTTATCCAAAAACACGGGATTTCAGCATGGAAATCATACCATTTGTTAGTTAAACAACTGGGTTATTTCCACTGCTAGTGAACTATTTGTCCTCGAGGTTTTACCCACCCAGAATCTAGTTATATAGTGATTTGGAACAGGCATGATTTGTATGACTAATTTGGTCTGTAAATTTCTAAGTAAAAATTACTTATTTGTTTATAAGAACAAAGGTCGCAACTGCTTTAGGTAAAGTTGATCTTAGGTAGTTTAGAGTTTTATGTTTAGCCTCCACCGTTATTTTTATGTCTTGTTTTTAAATAGTTTTTATTTTTTTTTTTTACTAGGGGAGTGGTTGGTGCTCTTAAACATTTTATGGTTTCTTCTTTAGTATACTTAATAAAGGAAACAAAACACTTGCTGTTCGCATGGATCTTGCAAAGTTCCCAAAAATAGCCTGAAAATGACTGCGGTAGTTGCTCTATCCAATTTCAGAAATATTTCTTTCGTTGATAATTGTGATATCGACGACTTTCCTTAATATCTCATGTTCAATGAAGCTGTTTAACGAATTGAAACGACTAAATTCCGCAGAACCATTAACTTATTTGAGTTTACAGAACATGCAATATAATTTCCATTGTATTGTGACAAATAAATATACACTTCTATAAAAAGAAGAAAATGCGGTATGATTGCCAAAGGGACAATTAACCACCAAACCAAATGAGTAGGTCTAAATAATTTATGTTCTTTTCGAAGTTGCCAATGTCGGCTTTGTGATTGGTATGGCTTTTGTGGTTCACTGTTTTTTTTTTTCGTTTTTTTTTTCATTTTTTGACAAGGTGTTAGATTTTCCTTTCTATAGATATAAGAAGATGTGATAATTCTCCATCCAAGTCATTTATAAAAGTAAACATGATATTTGTATGATTTAAAAAATGTTTAATACAGCTGAGCTTTAAATTGAAAGACCAGAGTAGCTAAAAGAATAATTATGTATATTTAGCTTCTCTTAAAATGAAAAAGACATATCTTTTTGTAGACCTCGACTGCATAGTGGATGTTCGTGGAAACGTGACCGGATGTAAATGCAACAATCCGTGCAGGTAAATAAGAGATTTTCTACCAAATGTTACCATCAATGTCAATCAATCCAAGGATAATATTATTTTACCTTTAAATATGCATGTTTAATTGAAAGCTGTTCTTTTAATCCTACTTGTTTAATCCGATTTTTCTAATTACTAATGTATCTTGTTGGATAAATATTTTATATTATATATTTAATTTTCTTTATTTCTTAGCACATGATTGTATACTTTTTCCGACCTGTTCATTTATTCGATTATTTACATGTGGTTTGTATGATTTCAGTTGATTATGATGTCACATTTTCTTGCTTTCCTCTGATTTTGTGGTTGTGACGTCAAGAAAAAAGGCGACGAAACCATCTTATCGCAGATCATTGAAAAAACGATAAAGTTTGTCCGACGTATCGTCAAAAAATGATTTGAGAAATAAATTCTACCACCGAATCTTGTGTTATTTGATATTCCTCCACTCTCGACTGTTAAATGATAAATATGTAAATTTGAAAATTTTATTACTCCAATGGAGAAATATAGTATAACTCGATGCGTTGGTAGAATCTATATTGATGTGCAGAACAATAGGGAGTGACAAACACATGACGTCCTTTCCAAGTGTTTTTCGTGTTGGGGATATTCCTACTTATCTTTTTTTTTTGTTACAAATTAATCCTATTTTTTATATTGTAGTGAAAAACAGCACATCAAAACAATTCATACAAGTAGGTGGCCAGCTAAAAACTATGAAGGTTTACTTGACAAAATATTGAAAAGCAAAGGACTCTCACTCTCAAATACAAGGTAACGTATATTTCATTATATCACCAAAAACGTTTTGTTTTTACTGAAAAGAAACTTGTAATCAGCAAAATCTATCAAGGCAATACTATTAGGACACGCAAGGTCTTGAATATCGTATCAAATAGAACACTTACTTCCTATGAAGGAAGGAATATATAATAACATATATTACTAGAAGCAATGTTTGAACATTATTTTGCCACATGTGGAGTAGGGTTTGCTTACCCTTCCGGAGTATCTAAGATTGGTGGGGTTCGTATTGCTCAGTCTTTAGTTTTTTATGTGGTGTTTTGTCTATTCATCATTTTTCTTTTTTTGTCCATGACATTGTCAGTTACCTTTCTTTCGTCTTGTGAATTTTTAATGTCGCCTCTGTTTTGATACTTTTTTCCGTTAACTCCGGTTTATTTATACTCATTGTATATACTCATTTTTTATTTTTTTTTTATTTTACAACAAACACTATGTAACTGAATATTGTTACCTGCATCTGGAATTAGAATATGCACTGCAGACACCCTGTTATGATGCTTTGAAAGGAACAATAATCTCGATTAAATTTTTGAGGTTTTCATGCATTTTATTTAAAAGTTTACTTAAAGTAAGTTTTTGCATTTAAGTACATAATTAAGAAAATTTTGTCATATTTTTGTTATGCAAAGAAGAATGAAATTAGGTTAGAAATATGTTTAAACTTTTGTATAACAATATGTCGTATTCGATATTATATCTGCAAAATTAAGTTAAAGTTTTTTCAGTTTTGTAGTGATAGTTTGTTGCAAGTCAACATATACTTTTCGTCATTATATGAGGAAGTTACAGAAGAAATACTGTCTTTCACGGTATGATATTTTTCAAATGTGTTCAACAGTTATATGATATTGTGTCATTTTTGAAGGGCTCGTTCGTTTGTTTGTTTGTTTGTAGGTAAGTACCCATACTTTCAGCGACTTTGGGTGTAACAGCGTTTTGGTTGAAAGAGTTGCTTGAAAGAACCATCCACCTCCATGCAATCCTTGTTAACTAAGATTGGAGCGGGTTTCGAACTCCCAATCTCAGAGTTGACAGGCTAGTGATAACTGTAGATAGAATACTAATGCAAACGTAGAAGATATGATATGGTTGTCAATAAGACAACTATTCAACAGAGTCAAATGACGTGGATTTAAGCAATTATAGGTCTCCGTACCGTCTTCAACCATGAGTAAAACCAATACCGTATTGTAAGCTATAAAAGGTCCCAACATGACAAAATGTGAAAAAATTCAAACGAAAAACCAAACGGCCTGATTTATGCATTACAAGCTCCTGACTAAGGACATGCACATGCATTATTTGGTGGTGTTAAACAAGTTTGTGAGTGCTCAACCTTCCTGGACAATGGTGTAGCAGTACAAATAAGAACAAACTGTAAATATCAGTTTGAAATGGCTTGACTCATGCAACCGGCACGAACCACAAAAAAAAAACTTACATATAGACAAAAGATACAATGTACAGATCTTAGAGTACTCGCCGTTACTGAAAACTAGTTCAAAGCCAATTACGACTTATAAATAAATCATGTTCTCCAAAACTTAAGTACCAACCAGTACACATTAAATGGATTTAGTGTAAATACGTCATAAAAAGTGTGAGAAAAGAATGACCTAGTGCAAGGCCAAAATATAAGTACATGACATCGACAGGATGTTGGACAATAAGTTTTGATAAATGTAAATCAATACATATTAATGTATGTTTTAAATTATCAAAAACAAAATCGATGTCAGTACCGATCAAACCATTTTCAAAGATCTATATATGGTATTCATAAAGAATAATTTTATTCAAAGGATCAATAAGGTTACATGGATCCTTTTGAAATTTAAGTGCTTTATAAACAACATTACTGTAAAAATTAGGATGTGATAACCCGTTTTAATAAAGACCATCTGGCCACCATGACCCCATTTGGGAAGGGAATACGAGGGAGGTTATAACAATTTATGGATGGTTATATTGTGGATGCATTATACTTCGTAGGGTACTTATTTTTATGGATTTCAGTGGTAAACATGAAACACAAATTTTAGTGTTCAACTATATTTCATAACGTCTTGTATGCAGATTTAGTTATAGCCATAATATTAAGTATTAAGTATAAGTTCAATTTTCCATCATTCACGAAAATTGGTTATTGAGCGACATAACATCATCAATATATCTGATAATGAAATTAAAAGACTTTGAAAGATCAAGTTTCGTCTTTGTCTGTGTTCTTTATGAATTTTGCTTCATATGAGTACAAAACAAGTAGGGTGCATAATAATACTAATCATCGAGATACTGACTGTCTGTTGTTATAAAATAAGAAATTCGACACTAAACCATTTTACCGTTTTGCGTGTTTTTGGTGTAATTTTCATAATTTTCAGATATTGCTCACAAAAAGGGACATTCTTTAGGGAAAATGTTATAGGTTGCACTTTGTAAACACAACTGATCCACAAACTACGCCTTTGTTGGAGAGATATTTATTATTCATAGATATCTTGTTTTGTGTACATAATGGTTCCCAGTTTGATCTGCATGTTTCATCACATAGAGACACAACTCGGAAACTTTTCTGATAGACATACACTTGGATAGCGGTCAAAATGAATTCTCAGGATTACTCATAGTGAGCGGAGGGGTTGCACAGAATTTTAGAATAAGTTTAAACTCTTAGAAGTTCGAGGCATATAACTGTTGAAAATTTGCCACATAATCCTATGTTTTGACTTTTGCAAAACATAATGGTGCATGCGAACTTTCCATTCCAGGATATGATTTTTAACGAAACTTCATAGCAAAGGTGGCACAATTTTAGCCGTAGAAGGAGTTCCTATGGGAAACTACATTGGCTATAATTACGGAAGTGCAACATATATCCAGTTCTAGCAGTGTTTAAAAAATTGTAGAGATATTGAGTATTTATAAGATACATTTCTTAAATTGTCCGTTTATGAATTAAGAAATAATTAAAAAAAAAACTAAGTTTCCAACTTCCTTACGCAAAGTTGACCTTAGACGGATTTGGAAATCACTTTAGGTTACTTTTGGTCACATCGCTCTTCAATTGTTTTAGTAGTTATATGAAAATAAGGAGATGTGGCACCATTGTCAATGAGACAACTATCCACCAAAGTTCAAATGAAGTGGATGTAAGCAATTGTAGGCAACTGTTCGGCCTTCAGCAATGAGAAAAACAAATACCGTATAGTCGGCTATAAAAGGCCCGGACATGAAAAATATGAAGCTATACAATTGAGGAAACCGACGGCATAATTATAACAAAACAATTTACGAAAAACAAATATGACAGACATGAACTAACGACAACCAATCAACTACATATTATATATTTTCATAAATTGTTGTTATCTTACTGAACTGTTTATCAATTTCAGTTTGAGAACTTTCTGTCGAATATAGGAGGAGCTCTTGGCCTATGGATTGGAATGTCCGCCATTAGCATTGGCGAATTGCTAGAATTGTGTTTCTTTCTCCTGAGAAGTATGACGAGACGTAAAAGAGCTATAGAGAACCAAACTGATGTGAGCTTAAATGAAATTGTAGAAACCACTACAATCTCTGACCAGAATAAAACACAATCTGTTCATATTGATATGTCAATAATCCACGAAGAGGAGAGTGGTCTGTAAAAACGATCAATTCGTCTATGGTAAAAAAAAACCAAGGACCTACCATTGACTGATAGGATGCATCTATTATTAATCTGTCTAAAAGTATTTATATAATAGTAAGTCTTAAACATGCGTATTTACAGTGTGTATAGTATATTTTGACTTCGCGGCTATTTTTTAATTTTCTTGACTATACATATGGGAGAAGATCAAAGCCTGAACTAATTTCGGGAAATTAGAGTTTTCGCATAATTAAATCGCTTTAAAATTTAATTGTTGTATAGTATCAACATTTCGTTACAAGAATGTCTCCTTTAAATATAGACAATTTACATGTCATACTATAAATGAGTTTCCATGTTGTAATGTTGACAAACGTATTTTGACCGTTTTGTATGCTGTGTTGTTATCTTATTGTCATTCACAACCATTAATCACACTGAACTGAACTGTTTCATTTAGAAAAAAAGGCATCATTTGATCATTAATGACGCATCTTTGTTAAATACAATTACTCTATGTATTTACAAAAATATAAGTAGTTTCAGGTTTTTCATGGAAATAGCTTTAAAAAAAAACAACATTTGTTACATCATCATTAACACAAGATTTCCGTGATATTAAGGGCAATGAATCGAAAATATATAAATGTATTTTCATTTTTAAATGTTGAATATCAATAGTTTTGACCTGGTGAGTTTCAAACGCCGTTAACTGTACAGGGTGTGTAAAAGACACGGTCATATCCGGAATTGAGGCGTTATGACTGATGCCCTAGTTAAAAATCGAATGATTTCTGCTCGTAAAAATGTAAAGTATTATACAGACGGTTGTTTGAATCATTTATTTAATTGTATTGTATTGCAATGCATGTTTTTTTCAGACTGACAAAATATTTATGTAATCGTGTTTATTGATGTAAATTATCTATTTAATAAATTTCATTCTTTAACCACTTTTTAATTCGTAGGTTTCGTGCATCTTTTCAATAATAAAATATCGTTCCTATCCACAAGAGATAGAAGACATTATTCGAGGTAAAATAAACAATATAAACATAATAAGAAGTAGTATGATTGCAAATTAGACAACTCTCCACTAGGAACCAAATGGAGAAGTTCGCAACTATTTATCAGCTTACGGACTTCAACAATCAGCAAAACCCATACCGCATAACAAGCTTTACAAGGCACCGAAATGACAAACACAAAACAGAACGAAAAACTAAGTGATCGACCCATGCACAAAACAACAAACGAAAAATAAACATAATATACAGCAACAAACTACAACCACTGAACTACACGCTCTGACTTGAAACAAGCACACACAGAATGTGGCGGGTTTGAACATAAACAATGACAAATTTGATGATATAGGTATTCAATCTAGTCCTTTCAAAAGCTCAGTCAATGTGATGATCATTTTCAACTCTACTCCTCGAGGAAGACTCAGTCATGGTCATCGTCATTATACATCACCTACTGTACATGATATTTCTATTAATGACCTGCTGCCATTTCTACAAAAGCCGTTGGGTATTCCTACGACACTTTATTCTTTACACCTTTCAAAACTTCATTCTCTGTACAACTTATGTTTTGAAACCACTGTAAGAAACCCCATTCAAACCAATTCAATATTACAGCTATCATCTCGGATATTGCTAGTAACAGACATGATTTCTTATACCTACATGTATGCCAAACCAATTGCATCTTACATTTTCAATTACAAACACGTGTTGCAAGATCGCAATACTGACGACTCCAAGTTTAAACCTGTTGATTGCACCTGTGCTAGTTCCCCATTCATATATAATCCTGCTGGCCACGTTGGTGACCTAAACATTGTCAATAAAACTTCTTTGCGAAATGTGTAATCCAAATCCTCGAAATATCGTGAGCCCAATTACATCAATTGGAAACTCAAATTCAAAATATTTATGAATGCAGTCGTGGATTATGCCAGGCAATAGATTAAACGCGAGAAAGAAGACGTAGATACTCTTTCCGGAAAAATTAAGGCTGCTGATACAATTCAGAATTAAAACTGAATGGGTCTATGAGTACACTTGAAACATCAATCTTTAAAGACCCACATGTTGCAAAACACCTGTCCTACCCACTACTAAATATGTTGTTGTCCCCACAGATAAAGCGCAAAATAACATCGTTGTTGTGTGTAAATCACATTATATAACCTGCTTGATAAATGATAAATTAAGGCTGCTGATACAATTCAGAATTAAAACTGAATGGGTCTATGAGTACACTTTAAACATCAATCTTTAAAGACCCACATGTTGCAAAACACCTGTCCTACCACCTACTAAATATGTTGTTGTCCCAGCAGATAAAGCCCCAAACAACATCGTTGTTGTGTGTAAATCACATTGTATAAACTGCTTGATAAATGATTAGGTATTGACAATTTAATCGGACACTCAACATATAACACCACGATACAAACCAAGGAGGAAATCCTAGATGATCATAGGTCTGTTCTATGTTCCTTTGGAGTTTCAACCAAAGATGAAGAACTGGATCTACCTTCACCTTATTGGATACCTAAATTACATAAGTGTCCTTTCAAACAACGTTATATTGCTGGGTCTTCCAAGTGCTCCACGAAACCTCTTTCTAAATTATTAACATAAATGTTATCAGCAATCAAAGCCGGGCTTCAAAGTTATCTATCCTATCGAACTTGAGATAAAGGATACTACAGATCCGATTAAGTCTGCCTCATATCTTGACTTACATCTAGAAATTGACAATAAGGGTCGACTGAAAACAAAACTTTACCACAAAAGAGATGATTTCAGGTCCCCAATTGTGAACTTTTAATTCTATGTAGCAACATTCCAGCAGCGAATGCATATGGATTATATATCTCGCAGTTGATACGATATTCCGGGGCTTGTATTTCCTATCATGGTTTCCTTGATAGAGGGTTGCTGCTCACAACGAAACTATTAAACCAAGAGTTCCAAGTGGTGAAGTTGAAATCATCCCATCCTAAATTTTACGGACGCAATCACGAGTTGGTTGATCGTTAGGGAATATTTGTTTCACAGATGACGACCGATATTTTCCAATTGTCGTTACAACAACCCCATCCTCTTTTCCTCTTTGAGCTATCGAATTAGAGTTATCATTTTTTTTTTTTTTTTTTTTTTGGTACTTACATGAGCAACCCTACGGGTGTCACATGTGGGCAGCAGTGTTGCTGAGTCTATAGTTTTTTACTATGTTGTGTTTTGTGTTTTGTGTTCTGTTGTTTGTCTTTTGGTCTTTTTTTTTTTTTTCATGGCATTTTAAGTTTTTTTCTACTTTTGAGTTTGAATCTCGCCTCTCTTTTGTATATGTTTTAAATTATCAAAAACAAAATCGATGTCAGTACCGAGAAAACCATAACCAAAGATCTAATTACGGTATCAATAAAGAATAATTTTATTCAAAGGATCAATACGGTTACATGGATCATATCTAAATTTACGTGCTTTTTAAACAACATTACTGTAAAAATTAGGATGTCATATCCCGTTTGAATAAGACCATCTGGTCACCATGACCCCATTTGGGAAGGGAATACGGAGGAGGTAATAACAATTTAAGGAAGGTTATACTGTGGGTGCATTATAATTCGTGGTGTTCTAATTTTTATTGATTTCAAAGGTATAGATGAAACTCGAATTTAAGTATTGACCTGTTTCATAAAGTGTTGTATGCACAATTAGGCATAACCATAATATTAATACAATTGAAGTTCAAGGTCGATCCAGTTATGATAACAATAGCCAATCTATGAGAACACTACAAAATCTGAAAATGTAAGTTTTACTTTAAAATAGAGAACAATTGTTACAATGTAAGTCTAAAAATCATATATTCTTATTACATGAGCTAAAGGTAGCTAAATACAATTAAACCCTTATCATTGAGAAAAATATAGACACTTTATTTAAAAGTCAAGTCCAAAGAACGTTTTGGACAAACAATAACGCATTGACATTAGTATTAAATCACAAATAATTGAAATAAAGATTTTGTTCTTGGTTGTAAGTACAAATAATGTACAAAGATGATTTGCTATTCGAAAGAGTTCAACATTGATTAAGTATCATTAAGTGATGTCGAATATTGTGATATAATGTACATTACTCAAATGATGTGCATCTATTAAATTTATAATCCTTCAAATTTAACAAAAACGAATAACATGTTTTATATACTTGAAATTTGATAACTATAAAACAGTTGTGCTATACTTTCTTTTAAGATGAAAATCCTTCATTTCATTAAAATCTTCATAAATTTACTACCACTGAATTACTGTTTCCCCACACTCCAATTTGCCAAGTGACCATTACCATGACATCTCTCGTTAAAAATTCGATAATCGTACATCACAATTGCGAAGGGAAAACCGTGATGGAAGGAAATTATTTCAAGTAAACAAACAAAGATAGTATTAACTAATTTGAAAGACAAAATATAATACACTAAATCATTTAAAAACTGTAAACACAAATGTGTATTAATAAACGTGATTGCATAGAAAATTATTTGAAATTTAAATAAACATCGCTTAATCATCTCATTTATTATACACGTGAGCATGATCAGTAAATCGGCACAAAAGCCCGAAACTTAATTAGCAGCCAAAGTTTAAAGTCAACAATCCCCAAATGATTTTTGATGTCGATTATACGTGACGGACTAGTAACGGATGTCAAAAACATGCACAGAATTATTATAGGATATTTGAGATGCAAGCACTCATTGCAATGTGAGTTATTGAGTGATATTACATCATCAATATATCTGAAAGTGAAATTAACGAACTTTGCAAGATCAATTTTCTTTTTGTCTTTGTCTCGGTTCTTTATGAATTTTGCTCCATATGAGTACAAAACAAGTAGGGTGCACAATAATAATCATTGAAATACCGACTGTCTGTTGTTATTAAATAAGATATTCGAAACCTAAACACTTTACCTAATTGCGTGTGTTTTGCGTTATTTTTATAATATTTCCATGTTGATCACAAAAGGGGCATTCTTTAGGGAAAATGTTATCGTTTGCACTTTGTAAATACAACTGAATCACAAACCACGCCTTTGTTGGGGATATATTTTGTTTACCTACTGGTTCCCACATATGATCACCATGTTTCATCTCATAGAGACACAACTTGGGAACTTGGGATTTAGTGTCAAGACGTCATTATCACTCAGAGAAAACAATGACCTTGTGCAATGCCAAAATATAGGTATCGACAGATTGTAGAACCGTGAATGTGCATATGTGTTTATTTAAAGGGTTGATAAGTTTACCCAGATCATATCTAAATTTCCGGGATCGATAAACAACATCACCGTACAAATTAAGATGTGATATTCCGTTTAAAATACAGCCACACTTCATTCCCGGGCTTGTATTTCCTATCATGATTTCCTTGATAGAGGATTGCTGCTCACAAGGAAGCTATTAAACCAAGAGTTCTAAATGGTGAAGTTGAAATCATCACTTCTTAAATTTTACGGACGCCATCGCGAGTTGGTTGACCGTTATGGAATAACCGTTTCACAGATGATATCGGATATGTTCCTTATGTCGTAACTACAATACCCTTCCTTTTCACGAATCTGACCTACCGAATTAGACTATTTATCGGATTTGTAATAACATAAGCAACACGACGGGTGCCACATGTGGAGCAGGATCTGCTTACCCTTCCGAGCACCGGAGATCACCCCAGTTTTTGGTGGGGTTCGTGTTGCTTAGTATTTAGTTTTCTATGTTGTGTCATCTGTACTATTATTTGTATGTTTGTCTTTTTATTTTTGGCCATGGCGTTGTCAGTTTGTTTTCGATCTATGAGCTTGATTGTCCCTCTGGTATCATTCGTCCCTCTTTCAAACCAAATCTTTGTATCTATGGGAGAATTTAGTAAAGGTTTTAAGTAATTTGGGGTAATGAAATCTCTGACTTAATAATTAACTAGTAATATTTAGATTACGCTCATTTAAGTTCAACACGTCACTACAGACACGGGCATGGCAAACGAGTTGGGACATATAATCGCCTTAAGACGGTACCAAAGGAACATCACCGTCCACAAAAGAAAAAGTAATAATAGGGAAGAAAAATCGTCCCTTTTGTCGTAAATTTTTGTGTAGAGTTTCTCTTGTAAAACTGAAATATCTAAAAGTAGGAATGCTCTTCAACTTTGTACTTGTTTGGCTTTATAACTATTTTGATCTAAGCGTCACTGATGAGTGCTATGTAGACGAAACGCGCGTCTTGCGTATTAAATTATAAGCCTGGTACCTTTGATAACTATTGCTAGTAATATTTGATTAATTTGAAGTAAGTTCCTTTGGGTAAATTTCAGCAGTAAATTTAGAGATTTCTTGATAATCTAACCACAAAATGGTCATAAGCAGTACAAGAATAAGTCTGCTATCAAAGGGTCATTTTAATATTTACATGTCACATGGTACAATGAATCTAACACTCAAAGTACTTGTGTGTTGTTTTTGTTTTGATTGGATGTCGGCTAGACTATTTATTCTTACTCCATCAACAGTTTAAAATAAATATCATAGAGACCTATTGTGTAACTTTTTTTATAGTCCAAAAATTGTGAAATTAATAGTCTGAGTTCGTATTTATAAAATATGAACTTACACCAAGAAAGAAAAATAATTGTTGGTTTTAAAATAAAGATATTTAAAGCAATGTTTTTTTTTTTCTGAAAATATACAGACGTCAAAAGGACAATAACTCTTACAAGAAACAAATTATTTGTATAGACCTTACTCAAATTTGCGATGAAATGTTTTAAAACGTATAATTGTATTCATGTTTAAACTAACCATTGGATCAAATAATCACGTTAAATACTGTCTAACAAGAGTATATAAAAGCATTCATTTGTAAATGAAATAACACTTTCTATTTTATACGTCCGAAGCGCATGTCTGGATTTACCTTTATCAGGAACGCTCAAACCCATATATATATATAAAGGAAGTACGTCAGATAGACGAAAAGAGCAAGAACATTAAGGCAGCAAGTACAAGAACATTAAGGCAGCAAGTACAAGAACATACATTAAGGCAGCAAGTACAAGAACATAAAGGCAGCAAGTACAAGAACATTAAGGCAGCAAGTACAAGAACATTAAGGCAGCAAGTACAAGAACATTAAGGCAGCAAGTACAAGAACATTAAGGCAGCAAGTACAAGAACATTAAGGCAGCAAGTACAAGAACATTAAGGCAGCAAGTACAAGAAGCAGTACGGTAGTTGGTTGAATTGGCAAGGAGCTAGAAGTAGGGCCTTAACCTGGATCGAATTTGGAGTATGGAAGGATACCGCTTGAGCTTCTTACTGAGATCAGTGTATGATGTACTACTAAGTCCATCCAACCTCTATACATGGGGGTTAATTGAAGATCCAACACGTACCTCATGCAAAAACAAACCAGAAACTCTACAGCATTTGTTGTCATCATGTCCAGTGGCACTGAAAGATGGTAGGTACACATGGAAACATGATAGTGTACTTAAACCAGTAGCATCGAGGTTCGATATCATCAGGAGGAAAAAGAGAAAGGTCAAGAATAACATTACTTTTGTAAACTTTGTGACGGCTGGTGAGAGCAAATACAGCCCACGGGAAGGCTTTGGGATCCTTGCAACAGCAACAGACTGGCAGATGACTGCAGACATTCAGCAACGTATGAGCTTCCGAACAGAAATAGCAGCATCATCGATAAGACCAGATATTGTGCTATGGTCACAGGGAACAAGGCAGACAGTCTTTCTGGAACTGACAGTCCATTGGGAAAAAGGATGGATTAGGCACACGAAAGGAAGATAGCAAAATACCACAAAGGATTGCCAGCAACGTGCCAGGGATGGAGGACGTGGTGCTTGGCTATTGAAGTAGGTTGCAGGGGCTTTGCAGGGAAGGCAGTATGGCAAGCTCTTAGGACACTAGGAGTGGTAGGAACAGAGAGAAAGAAGATTATTTAAGAAGTTTGTAGGCAAGCAAAACTGTCATCACAGTAGATATGGAAGAAAAGGGATGATATCTGGAAAAGTGGCAATTAAGAGATATGTCAATGATGAACATTTAGGACAGTAGTGTAAATAATGGACTTCAGATGATATAAGAGACTTTTACAACAGCTCTGATAAAAACACCATTCAGTGACAGTAAAGCAGTTACAGCAGCCGAAATATCGGGAGCAATGTAAGCCATTCAGTTTCAGATTCAGACTGATCACCTGAGCCGGCGCACCTCTGGAGGTTGTTGTGGAACAGCTCCAAAACAGCCAAGGAAGGAGGACTCAACCACCTAATGATGGAACTGGATCAGCATTCGCATGATGTTTAAAATGTAATACATGTGGTTTCATCGAGATGGGCCTATACATAAAACAGTTTTAACAACAAGACGAGGGCCATGCTATCTATGTCATGTATGTACAGAGCTTAATTACAAAGTCTGAAAATCATAGGTTTTGTACTTAACCTTCCTACCTTTAATAAAATAGTTTTGACATCACGTTTAATTTACATGAGTTTGTATTGAGCACAAGTTTCCTGACAGGTGTCAATTGTGTAACAGGTAGTGTTTAAGATTCTTAAACACCTTAGTTTTTGTTTGTGTACATATTTGTCAATCTTTAAGTGTTCAGCTCACCTGGTCCACAGGGCTAAAAATTAAAGATAGGAGAAAAGCTTTATTTATACATGTAACTTTGAAAACAACTTTACATAGAGAAAATCTGATTGGGACGCAAATGTTCAGAATGTTGAGTTCTTCCTTTTGTTTATCAACGTCTAAACTGTCAGTAGACTTTTTATAGGAGTTATTGCCCTTAAATAACGATTTTGACCATTGTTTTGAGTTTTTGCCTTATATCTTTAAAACTTTAATAAGTCCTTCATACGATCAAAATTAACGTAACTATTATCAGACTTCATTCAGTATGAACAGTTCAGTAAACATTTGAAATTCAAAGATCAAGTTCCTTAAAGTTATGAACTCATTTAAAGTCAAAGACTGATCAAGACTATCTAATTAAATTTAGACAACAGAAATACTTTGTAAATTTAAGACGTCTATACAATGTATGTACTTGTCAAACATATTACTAAACTGACGTATAATTAACATTTTCTTACTTATTCATTGTTATTAGAAATAAAACCTAGTATATCTTAGTTAACGACGATATCAGCTAATTCTAAACAATGTATAAGATAATTCACTTAAAACCTTAGTATACAGACCATGTTATTATGCAACATTTTTAATTATGCGAAAATACATAATTGCACATTCAAAATTTAGTTTATAATGTTCGATTACGTTTGCTTTTTACTGTTTTAGTAAGAATTAGTCAATTAGTCACATTGTCTCAATTGTTTCATATTACAATAGAATCTTTATGTCTAAGGTTAACTAATATCCATTGAGGTATGACTATTCTTATAGCTAATTGAACTTTAAACTTGTATGTTGCATTGAATAGTATTTGAAAGATTTGATCTGTTGTAACATTTAAAGCTGAAACTCTCATTTAACATTGTAAAATTAGTTGAACCAATTAGGTTATACAATGATCGTAGAAGTTCTAACGTATTATGTTCTATGACAATTTAGTTTAGCTTACAGATGTATTTTTATTCATATTTACTCTAATAGGATAATGGTGTAAATCTAGGTTCTTAGATCAAATAGGAAACAAACGTGTAACTTGTAGTTAATCTGAAACTGATTTATAGTTTCTCACATATTAACTTATTAGCATACAGATTATATGAGTTTAAGTATTTTATCTTAATTAGGCTAGTCAAAATGAACTATCAAGTTAAATTATATTTCATGAACCAATTATGTACAATATACAATATAACATGTAATAAAATAGAATCATACTGACATAGCATATAAGTAAAATGTAAATTAATTATCTAATTTACTTGAATCATAGTGTTCTGATAAACTAGGCTGTCTTTATTCAGTATAGTGACAGGTATTGAAAATTCCGTAAGTACGAAAATAAGTGTATTCAATGATAGACAACTTCAATGTCAAATTCAGATAATTTTGATTTTACATTTATTGCAATTTGAATAGTCTTTCTATTTATACGAGCTCTATGTTAAGAATTATAAGGCTATAAGACACGTATCAAGACTTAATACTAGTATATAGTCATAATTGTAAGTTATTATTTACTGTCTATTCAGTAAATTCATAACTAAACGTTTATATTCACGATTCAAGTAAGCAATATATATGTCATTATTATTCCTTTTATTACAAAAGTCGATATCATATTTTAATCTTAGGATCATAATTCATTTCAAAATTGAACTTGAATTCAAGCTTCGCTCTTGATATTAATAAATTCTATAGTAAATAGAATCATATCTAATCACATTTATATTAATAACTTATGATAATATTTCAGAAGTTTCTAACATTTTAAGCTGACTTTATCCGATGTATATCATTATAAAGATTTTGAATGTTATTTGTTTCATGATTCATATTATCATTAACTTCACATACCTTTGTGATTTAGTACCAATTAAATGAATGTCTTTCTAATATTACGATTTAGAATATAACATCATATAGTATCAGTATATTTTATACCTTTTAATTACATTTTCGAACTGAAACAATTTCAGGCTTAATACATCATACTGAAATCGAGATTCAAACTATTGTATCATTAATTATTTCTAAATAGTAAACATGTCAATTAGCATTTTAATTTACTTACTTTGATTTGTATTATTCTTCATTGTCTATGAATATTTATTAATGTTCGATGAATTTTGTTATCTATATGTATTTAGCATGTAGTGACCATCTTACGTTCATTAAGTATTCTTCGTATATATAATTCAAGACAAATGATCTTTTACTCATGAATCTTATATATATTCAATAGTTATTATAATATACTTTAAACAAATCTAACTGACAATATATTGAAATATGCTAATGTATTAGATTATTATGAAGGAACATACTATTTGAATTTTAATACTTATATTGATTTATTTCTACGATGGTTCCAAGTATCATTATACA
The DNA here is from genome assembly GCA_017311375.1 of Mytilus coruscus. Lineage (NCBI taxonomy): Eukaryota > Metazoa > Mollusca > Bivalvia > Mytilida > Mytilidae > Mytilus > Mytilus coruscus. The sequence goes on along the minus strand of CM029603.1, from coordinate 62,379,890 downwards.
TGTTAATCTCATTTAGTTTGTAGTTGTATAAGAATAATACATTTCTGTTTACAGCTGATATTGTACAATTTCTACAATTTTATTAATTTTACAAGTGTTTTTACCTCTATATTATTCTTTTTTTAACATATACGATTTGTTCTGCTTTAAATACGAATTCACCATTATATTAGATGACATTAATTATTCATATTGATATCTTATATGTTTTTAACCTTACTTTATGTGATTATCATAAGTCATATGTTATAGTAATGCATTTGAAAAGTTGATTAGCAAATCGATGTATAATTTGTTCTTATTGGCAAGTAATGATTATGAACTTCCAAATTTATATATTTTAGTTGGAAAGTGATTATCTAGCACGAATATAAAATCAAGAATATCACTTAATATATAAAAGAGATTTTTCCTTGTTATTATGTGATAGTTGAATGTCTCCTATTTTAGAGACGAATTTATTTCTTTTTATGCAACTGTATACACATGTATATATATAATGAAATTTCAATATATGAAATGAAAATAAACAATCAACTTTGAAGTAAGCTTTTAAATTCTTGTTATAGTGCGGCTGAAAATGTGTAAATGCGCGTGTTTATAATATTCTTACCCATTTTACATTTTGTGTTCACGTCCCATATCTATATTCCCTTTGTTTAAATCTCTAATCTGTTCCGTTTTCCAGTGTTTATCAGGGTATTGTAGGAACAGTTGCAACACGGTATAATATATAAGATACTAGCTTCCGAAACCGTATTTATTTTCTTTTATACAGTTCTTGCAAGCTTCGAATTGGCCAGCCAGTAGACCCAACTCAACTACTCTCCATGCCAAGTTATTTTCATTTCAGGGAAGCAATGTTTCACTCGGACAAGAAACTTCATTAACCATTACTTCAATTTTTGATAAATGTTGATGAAGTGTATTGAGTACTCTTCCATCGTATTGTCCATTTTTTCGATGAGGCGGAATCTCTCCTGAAATTTTGAAAATATTTTTTTTGTGTAAGGGAGATAACTCTCATAACAATGAACGTAGATTTTCCATTTTCCGTTGGAGGCGCTGATTTTCGTACCTTTTACCTTAAAGGGATACGATACAGTTACAAGGGAGATAATGACGTTGCGGAGTTATTTTTCGACACGTCAAGGAGAGAGGCAAAAGATACCCAAAGGACATTCGAACTCATAAATCGAAAATAAGCTGACAACACCATGGCAAAAAAAGAAAAAAGACAAAAGACAAAAAACAGCATACACAACACAACATAAAAACTAAATACTGAGTAACACGAACTCACCCAAAACCAAGGGTTATCTCAGGTACTCCGGAAGTGTAAGCAGACTGACATATTGTGAAAAGATGCATATTTCGACTGATTTTATTCATTAGCTTGAAAACGTGTATATGGACCGCACTTTTTAAAAAATGACATTTTACATGATATGTATGAAAATTATATGCACGAATTTTTATGAACGAATCACCGATGCTTTTGTTTTTTTTTTAATTAGATAGATATACAGCAAAAATGCCTGTTTCTTTTTCTAAAATCATGTATATTTAATAGAAATACATTGTTTGCCAAATTTGATACACAAATTTAGAACAGACGTATATATAAAAGAAGATATTCCAAATATTTTTACAAAAATCCGATTGTGTTTATCTTTTGAAACACAAAAGTTAGAGTAGACATGTCCAAGAAACTGAAATTTTGAGTAAATGTCTAAAATTTCGGTCTTATTTATCTCTAAAAGTAGCTATATTATTTATTACATATTTGAATTACCAGAGTGAAAAAATTGCTCGTATGCTAATTTTCATAAAAATAATCATCGTGGGATCAAAACTGTATCGTATGCCCTTAATTATATAACGTACATATACATGCAGACGGGTGGTTACCTTAAAGAAGTCTAGATAAATAACATAAATTATACTTATTTTCAGTTTCTTACCATTCAGACATAGGTGTTCATGTCAAAATAATTCATTCGTAATTAGAGATATTTTGAGTTATTTTTTAAAGATTTGTTTATGGTAAACGGCAGATAACTCAATTTTGAAAAAAAGCTTCTTCTTCTTCTTTCCTCTATAACTTCCTCCAATAGTTGGAGTACACCATTCTTACTATGTAAAGGTTGGTTAATCCTTAAATGAATATGCTAGTAAAAAACATTATATACAGTTAAATCCCTGCAAAATACCTTCTATGTACAATAAAATCTGGGTCTCAGTTTAAAAGTAATTGATAAAATTAAATACTATTTACAGGGCATGCCTTAGTGAAAAAATCTTTACATTCAATCAATTTTTTTTTTTTTTTTTGTAATAAAAGGTAAAAAATAACATCCTGACTGCCGGTGCTATAACATCTATCTATAAGCCCTACCAAGTGATAAAAAGTTATAAAATCATGCATTTAAGCTTATATGTCCTAAGCGATCTAATTATGCATAGCCATTGATCTATCTGTTATATGTTAAAGCTAGTGGATATTAAAGCTAAAAGTAGATCTGTTCACTTATCATTGTTATTGTGTACGCCATATGCGCGTTTCGTCCACAGAAGACTCAATTAAAAAAACATTAAAAGGCCAAATTAAGTACGTATTAAAGTATTTCAATCAACTGACTTTTAATCTATTTCATTTAGAACATGGGGTCGATACCGTTTAAGATTACATGTAATATAATTACGTCCCTATTTCGATCGGACGTGGCTGTGTATTTAAACATCCCGTACCCACTCTTGGCAAGTAATTAACTGCCGGGAAGTCCTGTGAGGACATTATTTCTATACCCTAGTCAACAGTTCGGGTTTATAAATGGATAGTAATTTCCTTCATAAATTTACAGTAATTCTTCCGTATCATCCATTTAATTGATATTATAATCACCATTGTAAAAGGCAAATCCTGTACCCACATAAAAATGATTGTAATCTCTATAAGTATTACAAAATTAAATAATAACAAATATATAATATAATATTACAAAATTAAAGAATGTGTAATAATGTATTCGAAAACATACTTCCGGGTGTCGAGGAAGTGAATGGAACAACTTCTTCAAATATCTGGTTTCCTAAATAAATATTTCACCATTTCTTATTGAAAATTTAAAATTACTTTAACGAACAAAATAAACATTTTAAATTGTTGCAATCATAAGTGTCTAATAGAAGAAAGATAGCCGTAGTTTCTGCCAACTCATATTAATTCCGTCTATATCGATTGGCCTTTCAATTAGACTCACATCTTTCCATACTGTAGCGAATTCGCTGGGCATATCTTTTGTAGCGATGCATTTCGCAATTACTATAATCTTTTGCAAATCCCTCGAGAATTTCTCGTATTTGGCTCTTTCGATCTCAAAACTGCTCCATTCTCGCTCCCTAAAAGATGGTGTGACGATGAAAATTATATGCCTACTTTCATGAATTGAAACGGTGCGTGCATCGACAATGGAATCCCCTATGAAAAAATCGCGATCTTCGCAGCACATGGTTAAACCCCATTCCTGTTTTATTTTCGGCTGCAAAATGTTCTTTATAAAAGACACCTCGTCATCTGAATATGAAACGTATACATCATACTTATAGTCAACATTCAAACTGTTTTCAGCCATTTTGAGAAATTTTCGTTGACAAAAAATATTAATCGCCATCGGAAGTTATACAGTAACGTCGCAAACATAGTCAAGATGATAATGCAAGTCAGTAGTGAAACACTAAATTTTAGCCATAATATATCGTTGCAGTCCGAATAATAATCGTGAATTTTGTCATATACAGTTAACGTGTGGATTATATGATTCGTATCTAACCTGCACGTGTAGTTTCCATCGCAATCTAAAAGGGCGTCCGTAGAACGTATCCAATACAGAAATGACACTGTATCACAGTGGCAAAGAAAGGGATTTAAAACAAGAGAAACTTCAAATATGCCAAATTTCTTTTGTTGTCTGTCGATCCATTCCCTATTATTTCCGTCGAGCGTCGGCAGAAAGTTAAACGATAGATCAATTATATTAATACTGGTAAAAGACGTTACTACCTCAGGAACAGTTTGAAAAAAATTACCTTGTAAGTTTAAGTATTTCAAATGTTTCAATCCATCCAAAAATCTTCTGTTTAAGACCCATATATAATTTTTGATAAATCCAAGTATTCAACATTTGGAGCCCAGTTAAAAATTCCAAAATGACTGTTACTGTCATTAAAAATTCTAAATAACTTTGCCTTTGACATCCTTAATGTTGTTAAATTTGACATCAGAGGAAATTTATCTAATGTCCTGTCGGCATTTATTCCTGATATGTCAAGAGACTTTACCCGATTTTTACCAATAAATGTGAATTTGAGGAAAATTATCGTATCAAATTCGGAAACGTCAAATTTTTCCAAAGAACTTTCGTTGAAGACGACTTCGTCAAATAGAAATTTTGCCATCATATGAGTAGCTCTAAATTCCTTCAGACTTTTAGGTGCATACAAAACAACATTTTTCGGCATTGAACTTGAATTCTGAGTAATCACTTCATCAATTCTAGAGGTTGTATCATTATAAAATTTCGGGTTTCTGTATCCTAATGCAAAATACGAATGATCATATATTTCAAGATTTGTTAATCTTTTAAAGAATTCCATAAACTCTTCTATAAAGTATTTAAAGCTGAAATTATTTTCAGTTAAATGTATTTTCTTAAAACACTCCGGATGTTCAAATGCCAGTAGTGAATTGTTTCTAAATGCAACAATGTTATTGAAAGATATATCTAACGTTTTAATACACATGGTTTTTATATAACTCATCATTTCCTCGGTAAGTTCTACATCATAGTAAAATATTTTCACTTTTGCAAAGGTCACGTCGTGGAAATTAATTATTTCCATCGTTTGATTCTCGAACGGATATAACATTCGAAAGGCTTGAACCAAATGAATAGGGCTTTTACTTACGTCCAGAACACTGAGCTTTGGAAAGTGTCTTAAGGCATCTATCTCGACAACAAAGAAATTATTACAATTATTCATATAAAATTCAGTAATACTTTCTGGAAGGTTTCTGAACGTGTCGTTTGTCAAATGGTTGATGAAGCAGTTTTTAAACCGTATATTTGTCAATTCAACCATTACACGAAACTGGTTCGGAAAATAAGGAAAACATACCAGATCTATTGTTAAGTTTCGTAACTTTGTGAGATGTTCCACTGGAATGTTATAGGATATTTCTGCAGATTCGTCACAGTCTGTTTCCATCATATTTTGACCAATGCCCAATTCTGTCAGGTTAAGAAAAGGGATACTAGCTGAATACGAATCCGTCAAATTTAACGAATTCCCCGAAGCTTCCAATCGCGTGAGCAATGGTAGACCTACAAAAGAACTGAAATCGAGGCTTCGTAATTTATTCCTACTAATGTACATTGTCGATAATAATGTGTACTTTGATAAAGCACTGCTGTTGATGGTCTCTATATAATTGTCCGATAATTCTAAGATATTCAAATCGGCAAATGTTGTGGTATTTGAGTCAAATGTTGATTTCGACAATTAGCAAGTATGCCAAATGCTGTTTTACTAACTGAACAATCCATCTGTACTAATGGTAATACCCAGCATAAAATTAACTGAAACAACACTATTTGAAACATTATTATTCAAGTTACTGACTGTATACCGGAATTTCTAACACAAAAATGTTTAACATTTTTCACGCGTGATTAAAAGCGTATTAAAGTATTTGATCTTCTGTCATTTATATATGGACTTGTTGTACAATATATTTCTTTCAGTTGATTTGAATTGAAGCAACCGATCGTATAGTGTGAATTTGTGAGCAGTGAAATGAATAGCAATTAATTTAATCAAGTACCGTAAAAGGAAGATATATACAAAAGGATGTCAAATAAACATACAAAATATAGCAAATATTAATGTAATGACATTTAAAGATAAAATCAAAATCAAATGCTTTTGATACAATATGAAAAACCATCTTACTTTGATATCGATGAGGAAGAGGGACTTCTAATAAATTTATCCCGTTTTAATTTCCTTTACCTTATATTAAAAATATAATACGAAATAATAAGACGAAATAAATGCAGGAACCTCTGTCAACTGCTTTGTATTGCTTAGGGTTTGTGTTTTTCAAGGAATTTGCAAATAAAAAGATGTTGTTCAAGAAATAGGAAAAATGTGACTTTTGTTTTTCTATTAAATGTTGTCATATTGAGATATACATAAAGGACACGAATGATAAGTACACAAACATGTTTTAGTTTACAGTTAATTTGAGACTGCATATTACAAAATGAGGAAAATATCCAGATATAGTATATTCAGTTATATTCATTGTAAAAACGCAAAAAAAACATGTTGTCCATTTTCAAAATATTTTTAAACTGAAATTAAAAACAGTTATAGTTCATTCTACTATGAAGACACTTATTTCTTTCTTATAGCCTTCGCACTGGTGTTAAACTGATCGTGGTAACTGCAGTTACCACGATCCCAACATGGCGGAGGTAGAAAAAGCCAAAATCGTTTTCTGTTTATTTCTCCCCATGTAAACTTGTTGCTTTCAAGAATTACTCAGCCGCCAGTTGATCTGTACGGCTTTGTTGTGTGTGTGTGTGTGTGTTCTTGATACCATATCTGGCTCGTTACCGAAATAATAGCTTTCGAAAATTAAGGAAGATAATCGTAACTCCATGAAATTTGTTTGAAACGATCGATAATCGTAACTGGACTATCAGATAGTCGTAATTTGGACATGACAATAGTTACTTATCAGTAAACTGTTGAAGGGATCGGTAAACCTCGCCCTTTCCCAGTTCCTAAGCCTCAAACAAAAAGTTGATATTTTTCTGACAATGACCTAATGATGTATACATATTCATTAAGTTTCAACTTATTGCAACGTTGACAAACAAAAAAAAAAGGAATTACTAAAAAGGAATACATAAAATAATGATGATGAAAAACAGCCATGTTTTCCCGTTTGAATGGTTTTACACTAGTAATTTTGGGCCCTTTATAGCTTGTTGTTCGGTGTGGGCCAAGGCTCCGAGTTGAAGACCGTACATTGACCTAAAATGGTTTACTTTTATAAATTGTTATTTGGATGGAGAGTTGTCTCATTGGCACTCACACCACATCTTTTTATATCTATGTGTCCATTTTCTGGATACCATGCTTAATTCCATTCCATTTCAGTGTTTATGTACTTTTTTGAAATCTCAATCTAATTATCAATACATTACATCAGCAGAATCTATAATTATTCTTTTTATCACAAACTGTGTCTGATTTATGAATGAAAATTGAATAAGTTTCAAGTTTTGAGTTAATAGTTATCATAAATCAGCCCATTGATGCGGTTTTGCTGAATTAATGACTCCAGTCATATCAAATTTAACACCATTGTTGCAAATCTCAACAACTTTAATCTAAGCAGTCCATGATATTGCATAACTGATAAGTTGTTTTATGCCGTGGAACTGTACTTAATAGTTTCATCAATATCCAATTTAAACGTGAATAATTGCAATCTGGCAGTTTAAAAAGGGAGGTAATTGACCTTTTTCACGCATTTTTTTGTGATACCATGAGTGCAAAAATGTAGAAAAATCTAAATATCTAATATTTAAGATTATTTACAGACGCAATATTTGTCCGTGTTTTAGTAACAATAAAATCTGAATATGCAATATAGAAATGATAGATTTTTAAATTATGATTATCATTAATGCAAAAATTAATTGGCAACATTAATTTTGTAATAACATTAATTAACTGTACCAATTGTACTCCACCAGATGCGTATTTCGACAATAAATGCCTCTTCAGTGATGCTCGAGGCCAACATTTTTAAATCCAAAACGTATTCAACAATTGAAAAGGTGAGGAAACCAAAAATGACAAAAAGTGTAGCAAAAATTGGGCAAGAAATCAGAGTTTTGCAAGAGTGAGTCACTATATTCATTTATTAAAAGTAATTTCCAAAAATTTTGTAGCTGTAAATTTGAATAAACTACAATGTTTATCCGTATTTTCGTGCCATTATCGAAGTACTAGCTACTAGGCTTGTGATACCCTCGCGGATCGAAATTATAGTTCACCAGCAGCAGTATCAACCAAGTGGTATAGTATTAACATTTCCGGCAAAATTTTACTGTACAAGATGCGCATTTCGACTATAAATGTCTCTTCGTTATATTTGACGTGATGTTTCTTTTCTTTCTATTTTCTTTCTATGTTTCATTTGAAAGTATAAATACATTTAATAGACGTGTTAGGAAAAGGATTTAAATACTGCGCTGATGTTAAATAACTATACGAAGCACGATTAAAGTGAGAACTTTCTCAACATACAATTGCATTGAAAACTTTTAAGGCTTTGTATAGTGTACACTTGTGATGTGTTTGATACAACATATATGACTGTTGGTTGCTTAACGTCCAGTGGCAAATATTTCATGCATGTTCAGGACGAATTGATACAAATATAGGGAACAGTTAACGTCGACTCCAAATTTTAAGACATGCACTGGCATTTCATAGATATTTATGTACATGTATATGCATTTGTACTTGTTTGATTTAAGAGTGCAACTCTTTTTTAAAAACAATACTAGTATATAAGGTAAAGAATGGGAATGGTGGAGTTTACCGTCACAAGTCTAAATAAAGACATTGAATGATATGAGTAGAATATGCCTAATAGTAAAATAACTCAGTTTATCTCTCCACAATTGCAGCATACAATTCAACAATAAGATTAAATTCGTATCTTTGATGTCTCCGCTACAACCCTACATATTTTTGAACGTCTGATGGCGTGTTCGACATTAACTCAACAGTCGGAAATTCTTCTATTTAGTTTTTTGCATTCTCTTTTTCCCTTCGCGGTGTTTGTCTTAATTGGTGTCTCCTATATGGCGTAACACTTGGTGGACGGTTAGCATAAATCTTATCACCTATATAGAATAAAATAACACAGTTTGGAGGAAAATTCAATTCCAAGCTAGTGGCTAGAGGAAGGTTGAATTGCTGCTCCTCGTGTCACTAATCAATCATGTATCTTGAAAATATGTTCAATAAAGATATTCTTAAAGTGGATATATTATTATGCTACACAATATAGCATATATGTATCATAGGTACATTAAGACTTTGACCAAAAGCCCTGGCAAGGTACATGATTTGCTACGGGAAACCCCCAAAATAATTCGGACAAAAGAACTAAATAGGTGGACACTGGAACTATTATATAATGTTTTTGTGAAAGCGGCAAATGTCAAGCCTAGTTCTGTAGATGAGCAAATGTCGGAAGTCAAGCGCTGTAGATATAAATTATAATAACGCTTTAGATGCAAAGTCCAGCACTGTAGATATAAATCTCCAGCCCTGAACTTTATATCTTCAGCGCTGAACTTAATATCTCAAGCGCTGGACTTTATATATACAGCGATGGACTTTATATCTACTTCGCTTCCCCAAGGGTGACTGGGAATAGAAGTATGGTCACCATTGGTCTTCCTCCGACCGGCGGTAAAACCCTCGTCAAATCAGGGCGTCCGTTTGGCTGTGCGGGATGTACAAATTTGCAGCCACGTCCGGTCAGAATGGGGACGTTAAATCCGATGCCTCGTGTAAAGAGAGTGCCACGCTCTTTGCACGTTAAGAACCCTGCAACAACTCTTTGGGGATCCGTAGGTGACCTGTTGCAAGGCTAAATTTCTGTCCCTATCCATATACCCTCATTTCCCGTAGCAGTCTAAATTTCTCCGACCTTAATCCCTTAATCTATTACAGAACCTACCTATTGTATTTATTGTGAACTTGTTCTCGTCCTGAATATGCATGAAATATTTGCCACTGGACGTTAAGCAACCAACAATCAATCAATCAATATATCTACTTCGCTGGGCTTTCTATATACAGCGATGGACTTTATATCTAAAACGCTCGGTTTACATCTCCAGCGCTATAATTTACTTGACTTTAGATCTACAGCGCTTGACTTTATATCTATAGCGCTTGACCTTAGATCTCCTGCACTGTTCTCTGCATATCTAGCGCTTAATTTTTAATCTACAGCGCTTAACTTATAAAAACCACGACTCTTTATCTGTATGAGCCCAACAGCGCTGGAATTTTGATCATAAGCGTTGTACTTTAGATCTATACCGCTGGACTAAACATTTCCAACACTGTACTTTGCATATCCAGCGCTTGATTTTTAATCTACAGCGCTTAACTTGATAAAAACCACGACTCTTTATCTGTATGAGCCCAACAGAGCTCCGTAGATATAACTGTATACTGTAGTGAGAAGATATAACGAAGTTCCATGACAATTACATCACGTGGGTAAGGTTCTGTGAAAGTTTACAATATTTTCGTGCATTTCATTGATCAGATACAAAATCGACATAACGACGAAAGAACGATAGAACGGACGGATAGACCCCCATCCATCACTATATACCGTCCCATTTAGAAAGAGGAAAGTATAAAGAATATTCGGCAAAACAAAATGAAGTACATCGAAAAACAAATTGGACAGCAAATATTTAAACAGACCTTGCAACAGGTGAATTTGAATATTCCGTTTTCAAAATATCCCCCTGACCTAAAGATAATAAAATTAACTTCTACTTATGAAAGCTTAACGCCAATTTCAACAATATCTCAGTTACATTGTAGTGTTCTGTTTTGTTTGTGGAGGAAGCCGTTTTACTACCGAGTCTTCACTGAAACGTAAATTTAACTCTTTGCTTGAATAGTGCCCGAATGTGGTAATCTTTTTAAACCTCTTCTGTCAGATAAAGTAACCGAGTAAAGTCGATAGAAAGAAAATGTCAGGGAAATGTGAATAAGAATAATTATTTCACAGATTTGAACTGGTTTACGCAGGTATTGTCCCCTTTCAAAATTACAGAGAGTAACATTTCTAGATGAAATGAAAATAAAGATAATAGAATTGAATAAGTTTTATTTAATTCTATTATATACTTTTCATTGTCAAGTATACAAATACTCTAACTTTTTTATTATAATTCAAGCTACACATTTTCTATACTAAAACATGATATATAATAAGGAGATGTGGTATGATTGTCAAAGTAAACAAATATCCACCAACTATAGATCACCGTATGTCTTTCAACAAGGAGCAAACCCCATACCGCATAAAAAAGCTATAAAAGGCCTCGACATGAAAAGCACATTTCAAAAAAATTTCAAATAAACGAACATTTTGAACAAAGATTTATGTAGAGTATAAATTCGGATTCGGATGTGATTGCAGTGGGTTTTTGTATTCATTTATTTTGATCTTTTTACGGAATTTCCTTGTAGTCGTTCAGCAAAATAGTAAGAAAAAGGGGAATACCGACCTGAAACTTAATTGATCAATTCTTTGAAACAATGCGATTTTATGACCAAAATAATATTTTTTTATTAATATATATATGAATAATGATCGTGACTTTTTTCGTCTATGTATTGTAGAATAAATTGTTATTATTTTATTGATTTAAAATCATCTCATCAGTATCAAAATTAAACACATCCATACAGGAAACTATAATGAATGAGTGTCTGTCAGTGAGCTTTTTGAGATGGTCCCCACTATAGCCTGTCGTAGTAGTAGTATTGGTATTTTAAATCCCTCATATTAAAATTTGTTCCTATTTTTCGTTTGACTGAATTTATTTTATCAACGGAAATATAAATTTGTATTGATACAAAATCTCAACACGCTCCTGAATGAAACATAAAGAACAGCAACAGCAACTGTATTGCTGGCCGATATCTCAAAGTCACAGTGCAGGTGTTTTGTGGTGAAAGGGAGGACAGGACGGCCGATATTCTGAGAACTTTTCTTCGGTATATCATCATTGAATGACCCAACGTCACAATTATCACTTTCAAGGTAATTCTCTTTACACCTATCAACTGTGTCAAAATGCCGCGATAAAATAAGTGACCCACTTCTGCTTTTTAGAAAATAACACTATCCAAAGGACTAAACCTAATAGTAGGGTGAATAGGAAAAGTCGATTATTAAAAGAATTTAATATCACTTCATATTTGTTATGAACAGAAAAATCGACTTTTAATTGTAGCCAACAAAGACACAAATCAATAATAAAATTTAACAATATTTATTATACACTAGTTTACAAGAAGTATTATACAAAGAGTAATGTCAACTTAACTGTCAAAATATATGTCCAATCTGTTATCTTTTCTTTATCCGGAAATCTTCTCGGAATCCACAGAATATTATATCCAATTGGTCATAATATAGTATGATGTAGTTTGTAAATAAAAGTGTCAATCCAACTGCTGAGAATGTTGATGTCTATCGATGTCTAAGTCTATCTATGTCTATGTCTAAATCTCTATCTTCAACTAACTTTTGGGTCTGCATTTAAATACTCAAACGGAAATTTCTAGACAACGCTAGAAATATAAATTAAGCATCTTTGTTATGATCATTCTGGAAACGTTATGTAAGTGAAATAGAAAGTTCTAATCATTCCATTAGTATCAATGATTGTTCCAGTGATTTCTAAACTGCATAGTTGTAACACAATGTATTTATTTTGTACACAATGTAAACATGTATAATAGGCCACACAAAACAAATTAGGCCAACTAAATAAATATGATAGTTACAATATCATAACATATTACACGGCTAAAATTTGCACAGTCGTAGAAAAATGATTTTGCTTGAATTTAAGATTTGTCGTCAAAAAGTCGTATGGTGGAGGTTTTTTTTATTATTATCGTTTAGCTAGAAAAACTGACTGAAAATGCAGATCATGAGTGGCATACATGTTGACTTATTTTTCAATGGCTGCACTCAATTATATTTCTTTTTTTTTTATTTTATTCAAACATCACACACACTGTTTTATTCATTAATCAAAAAAACTAATCAAAAAAGCTTTTTGATGACAAATTATTAAGGTATAAAGTACTGTAAACGGGGACATTTTGTGTTTCACCAAATTCCAACATCATGCATACGATAAAGCTCTAATGTATAAATTGTATCGTAACTACTATAAATTGATAAAACTGCAATTTCTATTTCCATATACGTAAGTTTTTTTTATGAAATAAAATTATTTTAAACAATTGTTTGTAAACTTTAAAAATATTTACTATTTAATCATTAACTTAAATAATTTCCGGAAAGTCGTGTCCGGTCCCTGATTGGTTTAGTATCTGTCCTTTATAAGCGAACCAATTGGTCTGAAAGAAATTTCTATTAAGGTATTATGTATAAATGATAATTTTTCAATGGTTGACTTCAACTGTAAAATATTTTAAAAAAATATATTAGGCTCTTTAAAGTTGCCTACATCCACTTCATTTTATCTCTGATGGAAAGGTTTCTAATTTGCAATCATGCCAAATCTTATGATTTTATATAAAGTACAGATAAATGACCAGTAGTTATTTGTTCGGTAATTATTATGCCTTACAAAAAATTATGTACAAAGTATACTTTGTGATAAATATTCGCTTTTTGCTTTGGTTTCAATATGGAAAATAGGGTACGCCTTTTTTTTTACAGAAATAGAATGAGGAAGTTACAGATGAAATACCTTCTATCACGGGAGGATATTTGTTCCATGTTTTAATTTTTAAGTTATTATGGCATTTAAGGAGAATAAAACAACATTATACAGAAGTTGTTTTTTTTTTTTCGTTCAAAGCGCTTTTCTGAAAATTAATGTTATTCGTCACGAACGCTTTAACCTAAACATTTGAGAGCCAGGTAACTATGTTTAAAAAGTAAAATAACAAAAATACCGAACTCGAGGAAAATTCAAAACGGAAAGTCCCTAATCAAATGGCAAAATCAAAAGCTCAAACACATCAAACGAATGGATAACAACTGTCATATTCCTGACTTGGTACAGGCATTTTCTTATGTAGAAAATGGTGGATTAAACCTGGTTTTATAGCTAGCTAAACATCTCACTTGTATGACAGTCGCATAAAATTCCATTATATTGACAACGATGTGTGAACAAAACAAACAGACATAAAGCGTAGAAACATCAGGAGTTATATGACTAAAAGGAACCTAAGGAGAATAGCTAAATTCATATAAGTTTAATTTTGTATAAGGAAATCTTAATTTATTTATGATTTCTGAATTTATCAACGGAAACTTTAAAGAGAATATGTTAAAAATCATGTCATATCCATAGCACTGACTACAGTATAGATGTTACCCTCGACGATTTCAAAGAGTATATTCGATGAACTTAAAGAACTGTTCAGCTTTTGCAAGAGAAGAACACCTAGTTTAAAGTCAAAAAAGGAGGGGATACCTTACTGAAAAATCAAAGTTCATATGTAAAAAGAAGCCTGACGACCCCATGGCAAGAACAGATTGCAGCAGTCAATACTACATTTCATAGAAAACTATAGACTGAGCAAATCGTACCCCACCAAATTCCAGAGGTGATAGCAGGTGCTGCGGAAGGATAATCAGATCGATCCTGCTTCTCATGTTGCACTCGATGTGTTGATCATCGCTAGAAAACATTTGATGATTATTTATATCCGTAACGGTCAACCAACTCATGAGGTCGTCCGTAAACTTTTCGAAGGGATTACTTCAGCTATACCACTTTGAACCCTGGGTTAAATAGCGTCTTTATAAGCAGTAAAACTCTATCAAGGGAAACATTACAGAAAACACATCAATATATCGACTGAGCAATAAATAGATAAATATTAGCCATTTTTTTACAGCGAAAAAAATTGTTTGAACTCAAAATAAATAACACTAGTTAAGTCTGCAAATTCATTGGAAAGCAAATATAGGCTACACTGATTTTTTTGTTTAACTCTAGTATTATCTTTATACGCCCAAAAGTAGTTAATTAAAACTAATCTCTAGTCATTATGGAAAGACAAAACCGCAAGGGCTCTTTAAACTGATTAATTGCTTGAAAATATCGGACCAACATCGGTATTATTTACATAATACAAGTAATATGAAAGTAGTAGATTCAAGCTCTACTCAGTGGTTGTTAACATACTCTTTGGGATTTCTTAGCATAAGCACACTCAGATTTTTTTTATTATTTCAATGACCACAAATTTGATTACTGTCCACATTCCTTGAGAACATTTTGATAGATAATTGTTTGACATGTTTATTACTTGCAGTCTGAGAGTTTTCTATCGAATAGTGTGGATTCATTTATTTTCGTGGATACCAATTTTCGTGGATTGAAGAAAAATTGTGTTTTCGTGGATACTTAATTCCGTGGTTTTGCAAAAAATTTCATTATAAGCCTATTGGAAATTCATTTTTCGTTGAACATTTAAATTCGTGGTTTGTATTTACCCACGAAATCCACGAAAATTGGTATCCAACGAATAATAATGAATCCACAGTATAGGAGGATCTCTTGAATGGATTGGAATGTCCGCTTTTAGCATCGGGAAATATTAGAGTTGTGGTTCTTTCTCCTGAGGAGTATGCAAAGACATAAGAAAGTCATAGAGACACAAACTATCGTGAACTAAAATGAAACTGTTGAAACTACTAAAATAACGGGGAAAAAAATGTTTATGTTGATAAGTTACTTATCGACGAAAAGAAAGAATTTTCTATAAAACGAAACATTTGTTTATGATAAAAGAAAACCAGGACCTAGCATTTCCTGATAGAACACGTCTATTGTTAATCAGTCTGTAAAATAAACTTGTAAATGTTGGATTTATCCTGTATATTGTATCGTTTTAATTTCTGTTTATTTTCGAGGAGACTAGTTTGAGAGATTTGAAGATCTACATATGTGTATTTTCGTCATTTCCTAATTCCCTAAATAAAAGAGAATAACAATGCAAGAGATGATGTCGATGATTTAGATTTGTTCCACTCTCAAAAGTTTTGTGAATAAATTGCGAACACGAGATTACAGCATACTGATCGTGTCACTGAACACATGATGAAATAGCATATATATTATGATATGACGGAGTAGACCACATGGAATCATTTATGATGAGTTCATTTACAACCACTAGGTCGATGTCATTCCTCCCGAGGATAATACCAGCCAAGTAGTCAACACAGAAGTTTTGATTTGGATTATCATTGATAATTGTATAATTAACTACAACATATCAAATATTGGACTGCTTCATTATTGTCAGAAACACACGCGAATGCAAGCCGTCCTCTACACAAATAATGCACAATGCAAAAAAAAAAAAAAACCTGTTCTACACGAAATTTTAAATATAGCTAAAATATACAAATAATGGAATTTATGCATTCAATTTACGTATTGTCACGGATTTTACATATACTTGTTGACATTTTTTTTTAAATGGTCGTTCTTAATGACTTATTATGCATTAACGGATGAAACTTACAGACACCTTTTATATAAAGAATGCATGATCATTTTTTTCTTTTATTGATATTAATTTCAATGCTTTTACTTGTGACATTTGAAATATTAGTAACAATTTAGTGTCAGGACAGATTTTGTAATGATATAATCTACCCACAAGAAGTACAAAATACAGAAAATCTTTCATGTAAAAGCGATTTTCAATCATCGGTAAATCTTTCTATATGAAAACGTTTTATATTTTCCATGAATGCAAGACTTCATTGGATATCAAAACATAAACAAATCCATCTTTCACAATACTCAAAATCACCAAACGAAGTTGAAATTGAACCACGTGACCTGAAAACTTTTGCACACTACATCTAGGCTGTCCCTCCTTTCTTTGCCAACATAAGTTTCCATAATTTAAAATTTCCCAAAAGCGATTGATAATTATTAAAGGCTGTGGCCAAATACTGCCAATTTGAAGTTGGGTTTAAACAAGCATATGTGATAACATCCTTGTCATCGGGAAGAAGTGCGTACCAATCCGTTTCATTAATTATTTTCAAAAATTTATCTTTATCCATCTTATCATATATCCACACTTCTCTTTTGATAGTACGTGACATTGCTGATGGATACTCAAGAAATATTACTGCTGCATTGTGATCACTAATCTTTAAGGGAATATTTAAAACATCTGACATACAGTCAATTATCATTATAGGATCTAAGAGTGTACTACTTTTATCAGTAACTCTTGTTGCTTTTTCAATTACATTTCTTAGATTGAACAAATCCAAAGTGTCAATAAGTTTATTATTTATTTTATTGAAATTCAGATCACCAGTGACCTTATATGTTCGTTTATTTGAAAGGCATTTTCTATTGCATGATTTAATCGTGTCCAGAAGTCAGTGGTGGACGATATGAATGACAGAGAATTAAGTTTTGACCTTAGGCTTGAATTTCAACCCAAAGTGTTTCATCAAAGGGATTTTCTAGTTCGCTCTTGAGGACAATACGGATATCATCTTTCACATATATCATTAATCCACCACCAAACTTGTTTCGATCTTTCCTTATAATGTTATTGAACGAATCTAGTTTTAATTGGTCTTCAGATACACTAGGATCTAAATATGTTTCTGTTACAGCTAAGACATCAAATTCGTCAGTGAAATTATTTAAGAATTCTAATGTGTTTCTAATACTACGGATATTTAAATTACCTATTGATATGGATTTATCGATTTAACTTAATCTAACACTAGAGGGTGAACTCGATATGTTATTTTCTTCTGGCCCAGGGTTTGGTTCAATATTGCCGACAATAAGACTAGAATGAAATACAAACAACAGAAAGATAATGTCTATCTTGGGATTTATTGACTGTAGACAAGATAGTGAAAGAACATAGAAGGAGCAATGTAAGTTAATTTTTAGTATTTCTAAATAAGTATAATAGTGAGAATTAATATATGTGCCGCTTTTCCTCTTGCTACATGTACAATGAAATAAGCCAATGGCTGCCCTGTAATCCTCAATGTTGACTCCCATATTGTTTAAGGGGTACAGAAATTAAGAATAACGACAGCCAAAGGAATTTTATGTTCGGTAACTTGCACAAATCATCAGAAGAAGAAATAGAGGAAATAATAATAAAACAAGAAAAATAAAAAATAAAGGTGTTGGAAAAACAAATGGGTATCAGAAGGATATCTGGAGTCATAAAATGGGATTTTACTTAGTTTTTACTATTTTTGTAAATCATTGTGAACCGTGATCTAGCCACTATATTTGAAAGACAAGTTGTATGAACTATAAGGTCCAAACATAGAGTTGGTTTAAAGATGAATCTCCACATCTCTAGTAATAAAATTAATCACTTCTTACTTGCAACTTGAATATACAGTTTTACATGATATGTATATATAATCAAACATGAATATTGTGTACAATTGTTTGTGCATATAATACAATTTTGTAAAGAATTAAATCAGTATCTTCTGGGCAAGTTGCCAATAATGTTTAATTAAAACAAAAAGATACTTTTTACAAACAACAGTATATACACGAAAAATATGTTTGTACATCTACAAATTCTATTATCTCTTGCTATAATATTTTTTCGTGTTTGAGTTATGCAAGGGCGGTCTGTTTGACTCTGAGTGTATTTTTGAAAACTTCTTTTGAGGGGAATAGACATTTTTCGTTAATAGATTTATTAAATTACGAACCATAAAAATATCCAATTAGACTGATAAGATGATATTATAAGCAAAGTTGTCAAAAGAAGAACAGAACATTTGTTCGTTCATTATAGTATGTTACAGTTACACTGCTTTTTGTTTTTGTTTTTTGTGATTGAGAGACGGTAATTTTATCAACTGTTGGAAAGATCTTACAATATGTACGAAAATACTACTTGGCCAATTTGAGATGACACTTTAAATTGTTGACTTAATGTGGAAAAACAAATTTTGGGGGATTTTTTTTAAGTGGTTTACAGACCTAGGTTGTTATCTGGCTATCAGAATAACTAGAAGAAAATCAGTTATCAAGTTTAACTGAATTAACAGTTATCAGAACATATATTACAGAACAAAACATAGCAAAACAGAACAAAATGAACCTTTGAAATCAATAAAAATTAGAACCCCACGAATTATAATACACCCACAGTATTACCTTGAAGTTCCTTAAATTGTTATTATCTCTTCCGTATTCCCTTCCCAAATGGGGTCATGATGGCCAGATGGTCTTATTCATAAGGGATATGACATCCTAGTTTTTACAATAATGTTGTTTAAAAAGCACGTAAATTTAGATATGATCCATGTAACCTTATTGATCCTTTGAATAAACTTATTCTTGATTGATACCGTAATTAGATCTTTAGATATGGTTTTCGATACTGTGATTTTGTTTTAATTATTTAAAACATATTAGATTCAAACTCAAAAGTAGAAAATAACTTATAAAATAAAAATTTTGATAACTCATATCATCGATAGCTCACTTATAGTCTAAGGAACCCCACCAAAAACAGGGGTGAAAAGGGTTAGCAGGATATGTGACACCGTAGTTTTGCTCATGTTAGTACCCCAAAAAAAAATAAACTAAAAATGGTTTTAGTGACGACAATTGGAAAATATCTGTCGTCATCTGTGAAACAAATATTCCATAACGATCAACCAACTCGTGATTGCGTCCGTAAAATTTAAGAAGAGATGATTTCAACTTTACCACTTGGAACTCTTGGTTTAATAGGTTCGTTGTGAGCAGCAACCCTCTATCAAGTAAATCATGATAGGAAATACAAGCCCCGGAATATCGTATCAACTGCGAGATAAATCCTCAATATGCATTAGCTGCTGGAATGTTGCTACATAGAATTGTAAGTTCATAATTGGTGACCTGAAATCATCTCTTTTGTGGTAAAGTTTTGTTTTCAATTGACCCTTATTGTCAATTTCTAGATGTAAGTCAAGATATGAGGCAGACTTAATTGTATCTGTAGTATCCTTTATCTCACGTTCGATGGGATAGATGCGTTCAACATTAGAAGCCTCTGTATGAAGTATATCATCTATATAGCAGCCTCTTTCTTTCTATCTGTATGAAGGCAATAAATAAAGAACAAGTAGGCAAGAAGAGGTGCACATTTGGTTCCCATAGGATTGCCGATTGTTTGTTGAAAAACACCAAGTACTCCAAACGAAACAATCATCCTGATAATGTCTGTTTCTTAAAAATGTTTGTTTGAATCAGAGTGAATTTTTTTACAACGATTGTATGTACTCTAAAAGATCTTTGGAATTTTTTGTTTCCACACCTGATTCACACCACTTCTAGAATAGGTAGTTTCACATTAACTTTGAAGCTCGGCTTTGATTGCTGATAACATTTATGTTAATTATGGAAAACAAAACTTTACCACAAATTTAGGACACTTATGTAATTAAGGTATCCAATAAGGTGAAGGAAGATCCAGCTCTTCATCTTCGGTTTAAAATCCAAAGGAACAAAGAACAAACCCTGTGATGCTCGAGGTCAAAATATTTGAAAATCCAAAGCTTATTAATAAGATGAAGAGCTATAAACCAAAAGGACAAAGAAGTATAGCCAAAGCCGGGCAAGGAATCAGAGCTTTGCATGAGGGAGATACATTCCTTAATTCTAAATAATTTCAAACATTTTGTAACAGGAAATTTCAATAAATGTTGAGTTTCTAGCTACTGTAAACTATCAATACCTAATTCATTTATCAAACAGTTTATACAATGTGATTTACACACAACAACATGTTGTCTGGGGCTTTATCTGCGGGAACAACAACATATTTGTCATGGGGTAGGACAGGTGTTTTGCTACAATAAATCTTTAAATATTGATGTAGCATATGTACTCATAGACCCATATAGTTTTTAATTCTGATTTGTATCAACAACCTCACAGCCTTAATTCATCCGGAAAGAGTATCTACGTCTTCTTTCTCGCGTTTAATCCATTGCCTGGCATAATCCAAGACTACATCCATAAATATTTTGAATTTGCGTTTCCAATTGATGTAATTGGGTTCACGATATTTCTGGAATTTGGATAACACATTTCGCAAAGAAACGTTATTGACAATGTTTAGGTCACAAACATGGCCAGTGGGATTATATATGAATGGGACACTAGCACAGGTGCAATCAACGGGTTTAAACTTTGAGTCGTCAATATTGAGATCTTGCAAAACGTGTTTGTAATTGAAAATGTTAGATGCAATTGGTTTAGCATAGGTATAAGAAATCATAGGTACAGAATGATCTTTAAGATAGGGAGGTATTTTCGAGTGAACTAATTTATGAAGAAGAACATAGCCTAAGGACTTGATTGAATACCTATCGTTTGTTGTTTTGTGCATGGGTCGTGCCGTTAGTTTTCTCGGTTTGTTTTATATTTGTCCTTTCGGTGTCTTGTATAGCTTGTTATGCGGAATGGGTTTTGCTGATTGTTGAAATCTGTAAGCTGACAAATAGTTGCGAACTTCTCCATCATTTTGTCCCTGGTGGAGAGTTGTCTCATTTGCAATCATACTACATCTTATTATATTTATATTGTCTGTTTTACCTCGACTAATGTCTTCTATCTCTTGTGTATAGGAAGAATATTTTATTACATTTGTATTGTAAAGATGCATGAAACCTACGAATTAAACGTGGTTAAAGCATGAAGTTTATTAAAGAGAATATTTACATCAATAAACATGATTACATAAATATTTTTGTTTTAAAGTTTTAAGTCTAAAAACACATGCATTGCAAAACAATACAATTTGATAAATGATTCATACAAGCGTCAGTACAATACATTACATTTTTTTTCCGAGCAAAAATCTAGCGATTTTTTCAACAGGAGGCATCGGTCATAACGCTCAAGTCGTTTTTTTGTACACATCCTCTATAGTTAGCGGCTCTTGAAACTCCAGGTCAAAACTATTGATATTTAACATTTAAAAATGAAAATACAAATATACGTTTTCGTTTGATTACTTTTGATATGTCTGAAATATTGTCTTAATGATAATGTAACAAATGTTTTCTTTTTCTTTTAAAGCCATTTACATCAAAACCTGAAACTACTTATCTTATTGTAAATGCAAAGAGTAATTGTATTTCACAAAGAAGCGTCAACAATGACAACATGATGGTTTTTTTCTTCTTTTTTTTCTACATGAAGCAGTTCAGTTGAAATGATATGAATGACAATAAGATAACAACACATCAAACAAAACGGTCAAAATACCTGAAATTACTTAATCTGTTTGTAAATACAAAAAGTAATCATATTTAACAAAGATGCGTCAACAATGATAACATGGTGGTTTATTTCTTATTTTCTTATATGAAACAGATCAATGTGATTAATGGTTGAAGTGGTGTGAATGACACTTAGATAACAACACAGCATACAAAACGGTCAAAAACCTGAAACTATTTATCTTTTTTGTAAATACAAAGAGTAATTATATTTCACAAAGATGCGTCAACAATGATAACATGATGCTTTTTTTTTCTTATTTTCTTCTATGAAACAGTTCAATGTGATTAATGGTTGAAGAGGTGTAAATGACAATAAGATAACAACACAGCATACAAAACGGTAAAAAACCTGAAACTACTTAATTTTTTGTAAATACAAAGAGTAATTGTATTTAACAAAGATGCGTCAACAATGATAACATGGCGGTTTTTTCTTATTTTCTTATATGAAACAGTTCAATGTGATTAATGGTTGAAGTGGTGTGAATGACAATAAGATAACAACACAGCATACAAAACGGTCAAAATACGTTTGTCAACATCACAACAGGGAAACTCATTTATAGTATGACATGTAAGCTGTCTATATCTAAAGGAGACATTCTTATAACGAAATATTGATACTGTACACCAATTAAATTTTAAAGCGATTTAATTATGAGAAAAACTATAATTTCTCGAAATTATTTCAGGCTTTGATCTTGTCCAATATGTATAGATCAAGGCAGAAAATAGCTGCGGAGTCAAACATATACTATATACACTGTAAATACGCATGCTCAAAGCTTACTACTATATAAATACGTTGAGACATATTAATAATAGATGCATCCTATCAGTCAATGATAGGTCCTTGTTTTTTTCACCATAGACGAATTGATCGTTTTTATAGACCACTTTCCCTTCGTGGATGATTGACATATCAATATGAACAGACTGTGTTTTATTCTGGTCAGAGATTGTAGTGGTTTCTACAATTTCATTTAACCTCACATCAGTTTGGTTCTCTATAGCTCTGTTACGTCTCATTATGCTTCTCAGAAGAAAGAAACTCAGTTCTAGCAACTCGCCAATGCTAATAGCGGACATTCCAATCCATAGACCAAGAGCTCCTCCTATATTCGACAGAAAGTTCTCAAACTGAAATTCATAAACAGTTAAGTTAGAAAACAACAATTTATGAAAATGTTCTAAAGGTATTTGGATCATAGAAATATGATAAATATAAAATTTAATAAAAATAAAGAAGGAAACTATGTATTAAATGATTAAATTTATTCCAATCTAGAAAAAAAAAATAGACTTTTTTGTAGTTATCCACGTTTGCTAAAGTTATAAAAAAATGCTTTGGATAAAATAAATAGCATAACGGCGTAAATAAATAGCTTTTTATATCACAAATACAAAAATATTCAAACTTGTTTATTCTCTCACTTTAAAGGAGATTTTGAAAACATACAGGCATCCATTTATTTTTCTCCATATTGTGTAAGGTACGTATAACAAAATCACAATCATTGTAGTAAACATAATATATTAGGTAGCAATTTTGGTCTGAGTTATGGCATTTGGTCATAAATCGTCACGTTTAAACATTTAAAACTAACGACAAATGAAACAACACACAATTTAAAATGTGCGACGCCTTAACCTGCCTCAAAAAACGAAAATGGCACTTTAGAAATTGTATCTGTCTGAAGCGTTTTTCTGGATTTAACTAAAACGGAGGCTTAAAAAACCAAATATGTGTAAGCCAATGATAAACGATAACGTTTTTGACAGGTTGTAGATAACCCTATGGGCACCAATTGTGCCCCTTGAATCGCAGACTTGTTCCTGTAGTGTTATGAATCACAGTGTATGGCCAAACTAAGTACAAACCCGTTAAAATTCCATTTAATTGAGAAAATTCAAAAAAGCTTACCATTATCTTGATTATATTTTTTAGTTAAATAATCATGAATTCTCTAGATATATTAGATAGATGACTATGAGTTTTGTTCATTGATGACTGCCGTACGGTGACCTATGAAGGTTAACTGCTATTTATTTGGTATCTAGTAGAGAGTTGTCTTATCGGTAATTATGCCGCATCTTCTTAGTTTTATATCTGCACAAACATGTACGACAAAAGGGGAGATTTTTCTTTACCTAATATTAATTTTCCTTTTTCCTTTCTCACATCTCACCGTCATTATATTTCCCAACTCGTTCGCTATGCCCGTGTCTGTAATGACGTTTTGGATTTTAATGAGCGTAATCTATGTAAACAAAAATTTAGATACATCCTTTGAATAAAATTAGTGTGGCGCCTTCAAACATGTTTAACCTCGCCACATTCAGCATATTCCTGTCCGATGTCAGAATCATGTAGTTTAGTGGTTGTGGTTGTTTCATGTCCCTTATATTTAGTTAAGAATTAGGCCGTTAGTTTTCTCAATTGTATTGTTTCATAGTTGTCATGTCGGGGCCTTTTATAGCCGACGATACGATATTTTTTCTTCTCTTTTTCAAGGTCGAACGGTTTCCTAAAATTGCTTACATCCAGTTCATTTGAACTTTAGGGGATAGTTGTCTCATTGGCAATGATACCACATCTCCTTCTTTTTTATATAAAAACTGAAACACGTGAAGAGCTATGTGACCAAAAGTGATCTAAAGAAATAGTCAAATACGTCTTAGGTCAATTTTGCGTAAGGCGTTAAAACCTTAGTTTTTTTTTTAAATTCTAAAATCATAATTGGACAATTCAAAAAAATATAAATATTCAATATATCTCTAAGTTTGATTGAACACTGCTAGAACTAGATAGAGTTGCAATTATGTAAATATATGCCAAATTGAATGCAATTTTCTATCGGAACTACTTCAATGTCGAAAATTGTACCACTTTTACTATGAAGTTTCGTTAAAATCATTGCCTGGAATGGACAGTTCACATGCATAACCAAAACATAGGATTCTGCGACATATTTTCAACACTTATATGCCTTGAATTTCGAAGAGTTTAAACTTATACTACTATTCTCGGCAACCCCTTCGTTTACTTTGAATCTTTCTGTGATTTTAATTTGATCGCTGTCCAAGTGTATATATCCTGGTAAAGTTTCCAAGTTGTATCTCTTTGTATGAGATGAAACTTGGAGATCATATCAGTAGGTAAACAAAACAAAATATTTAAGTATATTAAATATCTACCAAACAAAGGCATGATTTGTGAATTTGTAGTATTTACAAAGCGCAACCTATAGCATTTCTCTAAAGAACGCCCCTTTTGTGAGCAACATATTACCATTATAAAAAAAAACACCAAACATATACGAATCGGTAAAATGATTAGGTTTCGAATTTCTCTGTGTTCTAACGATTATTATTGTGCATCCTACTTGTGTTTGTACTCATATGAATTAAGCAGAATTCATAAAGAACCCAAACAAAGACGAAAAGAAACTGGATCTTGCAAAATTCTTAAATTTCAGAAAATTGATGATGTTATGACCCTCAATAATGCACATTTCAGTAAGTGCTTTTATCTTTTCTATCCCATGATAAGTCCTCTGTGCATGTTTCTTTCTACGTTTATTACGATTCCGTAACGTATAATCGACAACAAAAGTCAGTAAGTGATTGTTGATCTAAAATTTTGGCTGTTCAATTTTATTATCATTTACTTTCTGATTTTGAGTCGAAGTTTATCGATCGTACCGATTAATACAAAATCATGGCGGACGTGTATAATAAGTGAGATGATATAGCTGCGTTCCCAATTGATAATAGAAATTTGTGTTAATATTTTTGAAATGATTTTATGTATTAAATTTTTCCTTCAAATTAGTTAATACAATCATTGTTTTTTTACCTGAAATAGTTTCCTTTAATCAAAATTTCTCCTTTCGCAAATGCGATGTACGATTATCGAATTATCAACGAGGGGTGTCATGGTAAAGGTCATTTGCAAATTCGAGTTTGGAAAACAGTAATTCAGTGGTAGTGCATTTATGAAGATTTTGATAAAATAAAGGATTTTCATTTAAAAGAAAGTGTAATACACCTGTTTTATAATTAATAATTTTCAAATATATCAAAACATGTTCCTTGTTTTTGTTTAATTGTAAGGATCATAAACTTGACAGATGCACATCATTTGAGAAATGTTTAACCCCGCCACATTCTGTAGGTATGTGCCTGTTCCAAGTGAGGACCCTGTAATTCAGCTGTTGTTGTTTGTTGCTGTGTTACATATTTGTTTTTCGTTCACTTTTCTTGTACATAGATAAGGCCGTTAGTTTTCTCTATTGAATTGTTTTACATTTGTCATTTCGCCTTTTATAGCTCACTATGCGGTATGGGCTTTGCTCATTGTTGACCTATAGCTGTTAATTTTTGTTTCATTTGGTCTTTTGTGAAGAGTTGTCTCATTGGCAATCATACCACATCTTCTTTTTATAACTACCGCGGATTCATTTATTTTCGTTGGTACCAATTTTCATGGAATGCTGAAAAATTGTATTTTCGAGGATGGTTAATTTCGTGGATTTGCCAAAGTCTGCATACAAGCCTATTGAATATGTGTACTTCGCCGACACTTGAAATTTGAGGTTTTACCTGAACTCACGAAATCAACGAAAAATGGTATACCACGAATTATAATTAATCCACAGTATATCACAATATTCGAAATTTCTTAATAATACTTAATCAATGTTGAAATATTTCGAATAGCAAACCATCTTTGTACATTGTACGTACTTAAAACCAAGAAAAAATTCTTGAATTCACTTAAAGTTACACAATACAAAAGCAACTAAATTTTATCAAAATTTCATTTTCCGCTGCATGTTTTGTTGCTTCTTAATATTCCGAAACCACAGAAGAAAAATATATCTCCTATCTTGAACTGTTAATGAATTTTGATGACAATTAGTTTTACAAACAAATACAGGTGTCTGACTGATACAAGATCAGGACATGTGGGCATTACTTTGTTAATCAATAGAATCATTTGATAGCTTTATGACCACTGACCAGCAATAACAATAACAGTCATGAAAAAGGGGTGGATTAGGATTTATGAAAAAAAATACAATGAATTCAAAATAAAAATGCATTTCTATTTGGAGCTGCCATGCCAAAAAACAAAACAACTATTTTTGAGATATAGAGGGAATCAAAATATAAATGTACAGATATTAAACAAATATAATTGTACAACAATTAATGTTGCTGATGGTTATATTAGAATTTCTTGAGAAGAATGTTTGAATGTGAAATCTTTTTAAAAGAAAACACTAATTACATACAATTATTTCATTTTCAGACTATAAAAATGAAAAAAAAATCTACTTTGTGTTAAACACCCTATTATCATTTGTATACAGTTATAATTTTAGAAATCCAACATAAGAATCCTCTAAACTGACCAACTGATCATTTTGTGAACACATGCATAACTTACTTTTTGTGAAAATGTTAAAAACAAAATATATTGTTTTATGTTCTAAATGAATAAAATCCATATTGAAAACACTGACATTCAGCAAAGTCAATAATGATATAACTTATCCCGCCAGATCTAATTATTGGTGCATAGGGTGTACATTTTCTTTTATTATATATTTAGAATTGCTGAAATGGAATGCTTTCTTACTGGTCAAAACCTAATTGATTTATGATTAAAGGTCAATCCTGAAGTACCCCCATAATACATGTGTGAATTATATTGAAAAATTAATGGGGTACAAATTCTAATTTATCCAATTGTGAAACATACATTTTTGTCATGAAAATGTAGTTTTAAATGAAATTAGCTCCTAGATGGATTCCCCTATATGCTTGTTGTTCCTTGACCAGTTATCTTCCAACCCGTGTCTCAGATTTCCAAAAACATCAATAGAACAAATTGTATACCCAATTTAATTAAGTGATATCTTATGAACTGAGGTTGCAAACTTCATTTAAGGTTTATGATGTACAATAGGAAAAATCTGAGATTTTGGAGGTCAAACTGTTTTGCACAAGAATCTATCAAAAATTTTTGAATGCTATGAATATCGAAGAAGCTAATTTCAAGTGTGGACATCACAATCTAACAACCTATGTAATAATTATGTAATAATGAAATTATCATTATTTGAAAGATTAATCTTTCTTTTTTCTTTTTGGTACCTCATTTATTAATTTTAAAGCTGGATGAAAGAAATTACATTAGTTTAAAGTTGTCTGATCGCGGATGAAAAAATGTTTGTATTGTTTTACCTTACATGTGACTTAATACTAATGTTAATGCGGAAAGTTATTGTTTGTCTCAAACGTTTTTTTTCAACTCTGAGGTGGAGAGTTCGAACCCCGCTCGTGGCAAGGTGTGTTCAAATCCCACCTTAGGAGAGAGGCGATAGATACCAACGGGACATCCAAACTCATAAGTCGAAAATAAACTGACAACTTCATGGCTAAAAACGAAAAAGACCAACAGACAAACAGACAAACAATACTACAAAAACACAGCATAGAAAATTAAGACTGAACAACACGAACCCCACCAAAAACTAGGGTTGATCTCAGGTGCTCCGGATGGGTAAGCAGATCTTACTCCACATGTGGCACCCGTCGTGTTGCTCATGTTAGTACAAACCCGGTAAGACGTCTAATTCGGTAGGTCACATTCGGGAAAAGGAGACGGGATTGTAGTGACATTAGGAACATATCCGCTATTATCTTTGTAATGGATAGTTAACAAGGCTTGCGAGGAGGTTGATGGTTCTTTCAAACAACTCTTTAAACCAATAAGCTGTTATACCAAATGTCGCTGAAAGTATGGGGAATTACCAACAAATAAACAAACAAACACACGAACGAACGTACCCTTCAAAAATGCCTAAATAGCATATAACTTGAAATTATTTGAAAAAATACCATACCGTGATAGATGGTATTTCTTCTGTAACTTCCTCATATAACGATGAAAAGTATATATTGACTTGCAACAAACTGTCACTACAAAACAAAAAGCTAAAACGTAATTGTGCATAAAATACCGAATACGACATGCAGACGATGGTGCGATCAACTATGCGTAAACATTTAATTTCACATAACAACTATAAAAAGAAGCATTGAGAACATACCAGATAGATAATTTTGATTTTATGCATTTTGTCATATTTTGGATTAGATTACTTTCAACAAAGGCAATTGAAAAAGTTTTCGGTCTGCGCAAAAGGTATACTTAACAATGTGTATTGTTTCGTTATGATATTAAAGAGATCTGATACTTTTTATCATAAACTGGTAGATGGAGAATATGGGAATAAACTTGTTGCTTTACGACGCGATCACAATTTGGTTGACAGTTATGGAATATCAATTCTACAGATGCTAACGGAATTATTCTACCTGTCCTAGTTTTCTCTATAATTGTGAATTACCAAATGCGTTTTATGATCGTTGCTTTTATCGGAGCATCTGGGTTTTACATATCTCAATAAATATGTAACTTGCGAGTATGTTCACATAATACTGTCTTCATTTTTATTGTTGTGCTACTAACGTAAAAGCTGCTCCTGTCAAGGTTATGGAAAAAAAAATTAATGAAACCGATACTATACAAGTTTGACTGTCACCATCATGAATTGGCAGACCGATACAACGCCTCCAATTCCATAAAGTGGCATAGGTCTTATGATATCATAACATTCGTCCTGTTTGTCCAATTACTGATTATGTCCTATTCTCTATTGTGACTTTGTATCAGCCATCTCCCTGCTGACGCATCTGGTTTCGTACTTTTTTTTTCTTACTTTATGTGATTCCTTATGGTATTTAGTTTTATCTTGAGTTGTATTATCTTAATGGATTTAAAATATTTTAAACATCTGTAAATGAAAATAACACTTTTTAAAATTTCGTCGGTTCGAAGCGCTTTTCTGGGTTAACGTTCATCAATAATACATAAACCTACACATTTGTTATCCCGTGATGTACAAGACGTAGCCACGTTATGATATATTTCATCTTCTTTGCATAGCAAAGGTGACAATATTTTCTGAAATATGTTCTTACAAAACTTGCAAGAAAAGTAAGCTTTTAAATAATATGCATTATAAATTCATAAATTGATTCGAGTTTATTGTTCCTTCCAAAGTATCATAACAGGGTGTCTACAATGAATATGTTAATTCAAAATTCAGGTACCAATATTCATTTACATAGTGTTTGTTGTATGATAAAACATACAAAATGAGTATGTACAATGCACATGAATTAACCGGAATTAACGGGAAAATGGGATAAGTATTCATATTAAAACAGAGGCGGAAAATACCAAAGGGACATTAAAAATTCATAAGACGACAATGTCATGGTGAAAAACGAAGGATGATGAATAGACAAAAAAACACATAGAAAACAAACGACTGAGAAAAACGAACCCACCCCAAAACGGGGGTGATCTTGGATGCTCCGAAAGGATAAGCAAACCTTACTCAACAAGTGGCAAAATATTGTTATCAAATTGTTTCTAGTCAT
Source organism: Mytilus coruscus (assembly GCA_017311375.1). Lineage (NCBI taxonomy): Eukaryota > Metazoa > Mollusca > Bivalvia > Mytilida > Mytilidae > Mytilus > Mytilus coruscus. The sequence continues at coordinate 62,349,142 of CM029603.1, read as the reverse complement.
ATATGTTATCATATATTCCATCCTACAAATGAAGCAAGTGTTCTAGTTGATACTATATTCCAGACCCGGTGTACCTTATTAGTATTGTCTTGATTGACATTTACTGATAAAAAATTTATTTTTAGTAAACAAATAATGTGTTTGGTTATATTATACAATATACGTTACCTAGTATTTGATAATGAGAGTCCTTTGCTTTTCAACATTTTGTCCAGTAAACCTTCATAGTTGTTGGCTGGCCACCTACTTGTATGAAATGTTTTGATGTGCTGTTTTTCACTACAATATAAAAAAGATTGTTTGATAACAAACAAAGTCAAAGATAAGTAGGAATATCCGCAACACAAAAAAAAAATCTTTTTGATCAAAATGTAACGAAGAACCAAGGTATGTTCCTGAACAAATTCCACCGTTGGTTATTTCTACCATATACGGTTATGGTGTTTCAATGATTTCAAGATAATTATTTAGGTTTTGGGCAGATAACTCCGGACCGTCAAAATTTGACGAGTCACAGGGTGAGTTCCGAATAGATATTTCTGACACCGATATAAAGTGTGAACCTTGAAGCGCCATGTCTTACTGTTAAGGCTGCTAACTTCGTCAAAGTGTGGCGGAAAAAGAATAAATGATAATAATAATCAGAAGAAATACAGAATAGTCTTTCCCTTTTGAAAAAGGAAAGTCCCTGATTAATAAAATCAGATGAAACAAGTAGGATTAAAAGAACAGCTTTCAGTTAAATACGCCTATTCAAAGGCAACACATTAATATCCTTGGATTTATTGGCATTGCTGTTGGTGGAAAATCTCTTAATTACCTGCACGGATAGTGGCATTTACATCCCTGCAAGTTTCCACGAACATCAGCTACGCAGTCAGCGTCTACAAAAAAGCTATATCCTTTTAATTTTTCAAGAGAAGTTACATATACATGATACACATAAGTATTCTTATAGGTACTCTGGTCGTACAATTTAAAGCTCATGAAAAAAAATCTAACACTTTGCACAAAAGCCATATAAATTTATTTACAAAGCCGACATTGGCAACTTCGAAAAGAATATTAACTATATATTAACACCAAAGTCATTTAAACTCTGGTGGTTAATTTGTCCTTTGACAATCATACCGCATCTCGTTATTTTTAAAGATGTATATATATATATTTCACAATAGAATGGAAATTACGTTGCATGCATGTGTAAACTCATATAAGTTAATAGTTCCGCGGAATAAAGTCGTTTCAATTCACTTAACAGCTTCATTATTATACATAATACCTTAAGGAATGTCGTCAATATCACAAAAGCAGCATAAGAAATATTACAAAAATTTGATAGAGCAACTAGCGCAGTAATTTTCACGCTATTTTGGAGAACTTTGGAAGAGTCATGCCAACAGCAAGTGTTTTGTTTCCCTGATCAAGTTTACAAAGGAAGAAACCATGAAATGTTTAAGAGCACCAATCATTTCCCCTTAAAAAAACAAAATAAAAAACAAGATATAAAAACTAAGGAGAGGGCTAAACATGATACTCTAAACCTCTTAAGATCAAATTTGCCTAATGCAGTTGCAACCTTTGTGCTTTAAAAACAAATACGTAATTTTTACTGAAATTTACAGACCAAATAAGTCATACAAATCATGCTAGTTCCAAATCACTTTATAACTAGCTACTGGGTTGCTAAAACCTCGAGGACAAATATTTCGCATACAGCGGAAATGAACCAGTTGTATTATTAACAAATGGTATGATTTCCATGCTGAAATCCCGTGTTTTTCGGAAAGACGCTTTAGCCTAAAGACGACACAGGACAAAGTCATGAAAAAGCATAACGTGAAACAGAAACAAATGTAACAATGTGTTTACGTGTTTTCAAATAATATAAAGGGCAAAGAAAGTCAATCGAGTCAGTAACTTGTGTTAAATTGACACATGAAGAATGAAATGCTTTTTCCCTATGCTTTTCAGAGAAAATGCTTAAAGTTCCAGCTACCTACATGTAGAAGGACACAATATTTGTTATTTATTTGCTTATAAACGATTGTTTAAGGGAAAAGATCTATTCTATTTATTCTGGATCGAGTTTGGTCTCATTTGCCTTGAATCATGATCCGTTAACTGAAAAATAAACTAAAATCAAATAAAACTATCAAAATTGAACAGCCACGCATGCACATTCTGTTGCATTTGAATGTTTGCGTGCGCATGCATATATATGATACTCAACATACTGGCTTCAATATAACCAAGTCTGACAAATCGCCGTTTCAGAATCTCAAAGCGTCGTGATAAGTCACAAATTTTATAAATAATTGAAATCCAACCAATGACGTGACGTTATTTTCATTTTAGGATACGAACAATAAAACTAGCCATAGTTCTTTAGATTCTAAAACGGTCAATTATCATGCCTTTTATTTTCTAAATGTCCTAAAGCAATTATTAACACTTAGTTTGTTTAAGCCCTGAGTTCATAACCCGAGATGGTGTACGGTTTAAATTTGAATAAACCAATCAAAATGTTTATAAAAAGTTTTAATCGGGTGGAATTGTAAACAGCACATGACAAAGCAGTAGTGTATGATTCTACTTTACGAAATCATGACATCGTTGTGTTGACTGGGTCACCACATGAATAGCATCTAGGTAGAACTTTGCCTTTGACGAAATGTGAAAGAGACTTCTTAAAGGACGGAACTGGACAATGAACAGCTTTCCTTGACAAGAGCCTCATGTGGAAGCTTTAGAAGTCAGATTTAACCCTCTGACATCGTACGAAACAATTTACATCGACGGAATGGGACATGAAACATTATCCATAGACATAACGCATGTTGTAGTAGACGAATACATGGAATACTTGCACTGAATTCCTTGAATAACACGCGTTCGATCATGCTCTTGTATTTGTTGTTCAATGGAGAGCTAACTTTGGTTGATAGATAGCAGCCGAGATTAAAACTCATGATATGTTGTGGAAAAAATTGCATACATGTCTTTCTTTGATCCATATTCAATTTAATATCTGGACCTATAAAATGTTACAAAGACGTTTTCTTTTCAATATAACTTTGCGTTCTTTAATTCGCTACCGATCAGTTTTCAACTTTTAAAGCCCGTGCATTTCCTCTTCGAGTTTCCTCCACGTATATTGTTTTGACATTATTGCGAGCAGGCACAAACACATATATATCCTAGTTTTGGTTCAAAACTTGTTTAGAAATGTGTCAAGAAGATAGTTACCCTTTTTGTTCGTGAACACGTTTCCTCATTCTTCCTTGATACACCACGCAAATTGTCGTGTTTATTACTTTATATACGAAGCTAGGAAAATTTTCAGGAAGCAATTTTGTTTATTTACTATTCCAGCAACCTATTTGTTTGAGTTTAACTGGTTTTCAAATTGAAAGAATGATGCCTTGCTTCTTGTATGTCACGGTCGGCAAATCTTTCAAATATGTAAGCTCTACAAAGTTTATGACAATGCATCGAGAATTGTATGCTATTTACGCTCATTGATGAGGATATCGCCCTGCATGAATAACAGGTTTCTATTGAACATAAAATGTTTGAATATTATAAGTGAAATATGGGAACTCGTAGACAAAATCCTCGTATCTTTTAGGAAAATGGGCGTTTCTGGACATAACTATATCCGTTTAGTTCATTTTAATCGTCTGAATAAATTTTTATAGAACGCAAAAGATGCCCTCTTGGGTTGTTATAATCGCGTGCATATACAGCTGAATTTTGTTCTTCGTTGGGAGACGAATGAGCATTCACTACACGAAAAGGGAGATTTACAACAATTTGGGCAATCATGTAAATGTTTGACAAATGTAACTACTTTTCTGCCAGATATATTTGCGGACCTACTAATGTATATGTAAATGTATTATTCCTTTGGCATTATTTAGGACGTCCTCAAAGATATGCTAAAGATAATTATTTTATTTCCATAGCTTTATTCATATTCCAAAGATATGTAAAGATAGGCCTTAGATTTGCATGCGCTTTCCAGGATAGGAGATGTATGCAAAGTTTAAAATTTGCATAACTGTTTTACAGAGGTGTGGGCAGTTTTGAGAGACCGCGGTTTATAAAACATTTACAACCAATGTACATGCTGTCAAATGTTTCTGTTATATTTGCAAACGTTTCTCGATATCGTTCATGCATGTAAAGAAATGTATTTTATTTACTTATACTTTCCAGTATTATAGTTATTTTGATAAATATTGATATTTGCAACATATCTTTACAGACGTATGCAAAGTTTTGAGAGACCGCGGTTTATAAAACATTTACAACCAATGTAAATGCTGTCAAATGTTTGTGTTATATTTGCAAACATTTGTCGATATCGTTTATGTATGTAAAGAAGTGTATTCTATTTACTAATACTTTCCATTATCATAAATATTTTGATAAATATCGATATTTGCTACATATCTTTATAGACGTATCCAAAGTTTTGAGAGACCGCGGTTTGTAAAACATTTACAGCCAAAGTAAATGCTGTCAAATGTTTGTGTTATATTTGCAAACGTTTGTCGATATAGTTTATGTATGTAAAGACATATATTTTATTTACTAATACTTTCCATTATCATAATTATTATGATAAATATTCATATTTGCAACATATCTTTACAGACGTATGCAAAGTTTTGAGAGACCGCGGTTTATAAAACATTTACAACCAATGTAAATGCTGTCAAATGTTTGTGTTATATTTGCAAACGTTTGTCGATATCGTTAATGTATGTAAAGAAGTGTATTTTATTTACTAATACTTTCCATTAGCATAAATATTTTGATAAATATCGATGTTTGCAACATATCTTTACAGACGTATGCAAAGTTTTGAGAGACCGCGGTTTATAAAACATTTACAACCAATGTAAATGCTGTCAAATGTTTGTGTTATATTTGCATACGTTTGTCGATATCGTTCATGTTTGTAAAGAAATGTATTTTATTTACTAATACTTTCCAGTATCATAAATATTTCGCTAAATATTGATATTTGCAACATATCTTTACACGGGTATGCAAAGTTTTGAGAGACCGCGGTTTATAAAACATTTACAACCAAAGTAAATGCTGACAAATATTTGCTTATTTCTGCAAACATTTGTCGGATGTATTCATGTACGTAAAGAAATGCATTTTATTTACTTCATAGTTATTATATGAAACATTGATACTGTTAAGTTGTCTTTACACAGGTATAGCTTTGCGAGACTGCAGTTTATATCTCGCATGCACAACAAACGTAAATGAGGGTCTTGATTAGAGCTAAAAGAGGAAAAAAAAGAAAATAATTTACTCCCAAAAAAGTAGATAAAAAAGGTCTAATATTTACAGAACAGAAAATAATCATGACAATGGACATAAAATATAAAACAATAGAGAAATTATATGACCTAAATTATCATAGAATACAGATATGAAAGACCCCATCCAGACCCTAGTAAATGCTGTTAGATGTGTCGATTATTTCGCATTTACGGAAATAATATAACCATATATTTTGTATAACAATTTTTGCAGCAAAGTTCACGTATTGATGGTTTCAGAGAGTCACATCGAGCGAATATTTGAATTGAAGTAGATATTGTTCTTCCCGATTCAAAACAGAACTGATTGATGATATAATTAATGATATTAAAAAATGGCAGGGTGCTTTTTAAATGTCGGACCAATGATATTTTTTTTCTTTTTGAATAAATAAGAAAATCTCCAAAGCTTTACTCCAGAACCATGGAAAATATTTAAAACAGTAATGGGGATTTTTTTTTTTTTTAAGATCTTGCTTGCATAACAAAACACAAATGCTTTAAAATGTTCATAGCTTTCCTTACAGCAGAGTTTACAATTCGATATGCTTGTATCAGAACGGAAACTTTAACTAAGACGATGCATTGTAACAGTAAACTGATATATGTTTTACATCTTATAGACACATAACAAATGGGTTAATGGATTGATTTGTGTAAACGTCCAGTTGCAAATACTACATGAATCTCAGGTGTAGGAAGAAATGCCCTATTATAATAACACTGTACTAAATTGTAAGCAGCTTTACCTTTTGTACTTCAAAATATGAAAACAACGATGTCATTCAGGAATGAACTCTAAACTAGAATAAAAAAGATCAAATCGATAAACACGGTACGTTTTCTCAACCCAAGCTTAAGTCTACCAATCTTGGTCTGGACTTGGAAAAAAGTTAGATTAGCTACAAGAGAATACAAATTAATTATTTCAATATAACTTGAGCCAAGGCGTGTGTTTTGCATGATCCTATAATTTGAAATTACACGAGTATGCACATACATGTATTTTATCAGAATGTTTATGTTTACAATTGAAAATGTCTAATAATACAATAAAGAAAGAGCATGAATCAACTATCCCTTAATAGGTGGTAAATGTGTCACTTGTATGTAAATGAAGGGATTTTTCTGACTGTGAAATGGTTCATCTTTTAGCACTACAGGGTACCTTAAAAGGAAACAATATAATTGTGTATAATAAAATCCAGACGTTGTAAAGAGATTGATAATATACAAATATACCAATTACGCAAGCCAAGAATATGTCAGATAAAGACATCGGTATCATTATGTAATTAAACATGCAGTTTGTATTCGTGAAAACGTGTTAATACTTTGAAAAACGCAAATAATTTAAAAGTTTACATGCTAGAAAATTAAAGAAGAAATAAGAACAGTTACTGTAACATTGTTTCTAAAAATATGTTGAAATTATATACAGTAAAACTGTTTTTAAACAATTATCTTTTGTATATAAAAACATTTTCGTTTCCCCGCTTCTCATAGCAGATATAATAGATTCGATGCAAAGCAAGTAATTTATTTTTGAATCAGGTATAATCTCTATATTTCGTGTTTTAACAAGAATAAAATGACCAACATTAATGAAAAAACTACATCAATTTCAATGATCTTCCTGCTCCTGTATCAGTTTTATTTTAATGATATATGCAAGTATTTAAACCAATTCAAAATTTTAATAAAAATCTTGGTGCCCTTTGGTTTCCGATCTTGACTTTATCCTATTTAAAGGTATAATGATATAAAAAAAAAATCCCAGTACATGTATTTGTTCCAATCGAAGGCTCAAAATTTTTAAAACATTTCTTATCAAGATTAGAATTTCATTTCAAATCAAAATAATGTTGTTGCTGAATGGTGTAAAATTAATCGTCAATATCAAACTCTACCTCCATTTTGTCATCAGTGACAACATATTAAAATTTGAAAACCTTTGGATGAAAGGTTCATAAGTCATCGCAGGGAAACGACTGGAGCAGCCCGCCCGCTCGTCCGCAGTACAACAATAAATCAATAATGGGACTGGAACTCCGGTAATAAAAATAGCAAGTCATTAATAAATGTAAAATAAATCCGGTTAACTGTCAAATTCTGACATCCTCATGTTTATGTCATATACATGTAAACTGGTGTTTGTCTTTGAGTCGCCTTTTTTTTTTTTTTACTCAATGCAATAAGCAGTGTGTCGGCACTGATTTTTGAAACTTGTCAGCAACAAGGCTGATATTCACTGAACTAGTACACAACTTTATTTAGGGGCCAGCTGAGGACCACCTCCGGGTTCGGGATTTTCTCGCTGCGTTGAAGACCCATTGGTGGCCTTCGGCTGTTTTCTGCTCTTTGGTTGGGTTGTTGTCTCTTGGACATATTCCCCATATCCATTCTCAATTTTATCTGATATATAAGTTTTATAAAAATCTGGCAAGAATTGTACACGTTAGAGAGCTAACAAGACCGGACGGAAGGACGGACACCCGGTATTTCTATGTCCCCATCAACGCGTCACGCGGGGACAAAAATCCAACGACATCTTAAAATCATTTTGAATTTAGATTCATATTAATTTGCACTTTGGTCTTCGGGGATGGGTGTGTTTTTGGTGTTTTGAGTTAGACATGATGAACAGGCCTGGTACAGCTGGTTAAAAACGCACCTTATCACAAAGTGGGGAGACAAAACGACTCACAGACGATTAGCAAAAGTGCCTTTTTGTGGGGGGGGGGGCATATTGATCACATAGGCGTCGGGAAAAACCCGAGAGTATTCACAGTCTTATAAGGAGTTTTTCTAACAAGTATACAAGTGTTTATGTAAATTAAAAGGGTTGCTATTTCTTTATTTGCATAAATGGAAATGTGGGATATACACAGCAACCGGCCAATTAACGACAATCAAAACCAAAGACATATAGATAACACGCGACTAATGCAGGATGGACAAGTATTTTTTTTACTGCTAATCTTTTACAGTAGTTTTCGTAAAGATTCGTTGGTCTCTTGAATATGAAAGTTAATAAGTATATTTAGCATAGCAAGTATTAAATCTATCAAATTATAACATCACATGTTCACAACAATAGTCAGATTAAAGCTATAACAGCAACATAGTTCAGTCTCCTAGTACGTTTTTGTTAGTCTTGAAAAAACTCAAACCATTATGACATAAGGAGATGTGTGATATGATTGCCAATTAAACAACTTTCCATCAAAGACCAAATGACGTACATGTTAGCTTGCTATACATGTATTTGAGATCTCCCAATTACCATCCCACTATGAACTGCTTATGCAAAAAGATATTTTGTCACCAAATGATTTATAATAATATATAAAATAGAACATCATTATATATGCTAATATAAATTGTGTTCCCTTGGCTAAATACTGGGATCATATTGTTTTACCAGTGTCCTTTCGACAGTCCGTCCCGCACTTGGTATACTAGTATAGGTTTATACGGCTGATTTCGTAGGATTATGTACAGTTTTTAAGCTTAAACCTTTAAATGATGTACCTGGTGTTAGTACATACACTAAAGATTTGCATCTTGTCAATTTTTTCTTTTTTTTTTGTGACCGGTTGCTAAATTTGGCATTTTGAAATATATTGCGCCGATTTATTTTTACCTATATTGAGGGTGCATATATATATTCTCAGGATTATTTTTTCTTTAATAATTTTTCACGAACGACAGAATGTATTTTGGTGAAATTTGGCATACAGTTTGCAAGGTTTGTCCGACTAACTACGCACAAAACCCACACGTTTACGTCATACAGAGTATCCTATATTTAGATTGTGTATTGTATCTGGATGTTGATTTTCTTTTTAATTTTTTCACAACTAACAGAATGTTTAACCTTTCTCGACTGCTGCACCAAATGTGTTTTTTAGACACAACAATTCAAATTGCACTGTATCGTCCTCTAAATGCATGAAATATTTGCCACCGGACGTTGAGCAACCATCAATCAATCAATTCAAATTGTACCTCAATATCACTGTTTACCAAACTACGTTATTCTGTAACGTCACACGTTTTCTGTCAAATTTTAAGCGTATCGGTCAACTTTGAAGCAACGTATATAAAAAACAAGGATGATGACATATGTGTTTCTATATATATATAAAAAAAATAAGAGGATGTGGTATGATTGCCAATGATACAACTCTCCACAAGAGACCAAATGACACTGAAATTTACATCTATAGGTCACTGTACTGCCTTCAACAATGAGCAAAGCCCATACCGCAAAAGCAGCTATAAAAGGCCCCGAAATGATATATGTAAAACAATTCAAACGAAAAAACTAACGACCTAATTTATGTACAAAATAATGAACGAAAAACAAATATGTTACAAAGCAACAAACTGAATTACAGGCTACTTGACTCGGGACAGGAACATACAGAATGTGGCGAGGTTAAACTCGTTTAAAGGCGCCAACCCTCCCCTAACCTGGGACATAAACTGGACCCCTGTTGTGTTCACTTATCGCTACACTAACGGTGCGAAGCTTAAGATGGAATGGAGGACCAGTTTAAACTGGGACAGTGGTGTAACAGTACAACATAAGAATAAACTGTAGAAATCAGTTAAAAAAGGCTTAACTCATCAGATGGATACAAATAGAATACATATAACAAAAACAGAGTGGACGTGGAAGGGTACTTATACATCCCAACAACCAAAAGACTTTAAGTACAGATCTTAGAGTACTCCAGTTACTGACAGCTAGCTGAAAGCTAATAACAACTAATACAAAAAGCATGCATCTTAGATGCATGGATTCAGTATACAATCCTGGATATTATGTTAGTTTTTAGTCTTTCTCCGTATATAAGAACAAAGCCATCTATTGAAAAATCAAAAAAAAAGTTAAAACAAGGCATTTTCCCTATGTAAATTTGTCGTCAAAATTGACGTTTTCTAATCAAATTTACGATAAAACAAAAATGGTGACCCCCATTTTTTTTATTACATATTCTGATGTAACTCGATATTTAAAGTACAAGTGTGCCAAAAATTTTAGAAATCGTGAGATATGCCATTCGGTATCGTGTTATCTTGATATATAAGTACACAGTTTTGGATTATGAAGAAAAATTGCCCACTTGCAGGGGAACACGAAACTGCATTGAAAATGAAAAAAATCTGGAGCAAAATTAAACATACAAACCTAGGTTAGAAAAAAACACTACTTTTAAAAAAGAAATACAAAAAAATAACATTAAGGTGGTATAGGAGTCTAAAATAAAAATGATAGAATTTGTTCATACTTTGCCAAAACGTAGTCTCTATTGATATATGTTCAAAAATATAATAAAAATGATAGGTCACCGCGCATTTTCTCAAGCTACAGGTTGTGACAAAATGACACATTTTGTATGGATTATACAGGAAAACACACCATTTTGTGATTAGAAACTAAACAAAATGATAGAATTGTAAAATAAATTAGGAAAAGATAGCTTTCAGACAATGCTTTGAGAATATCAAAAGAAAAGATAGGGTCACCGTACGTTTTTTCCGGCTAAAATACAAAATAGGAAAATTCCATGTAGATTCCTTCAGAAAATGCACTGTTTTAGAGTTACCTCCCCTGAAAATGCCAATTTAAAAACATTTAAAAACAACCAAAAATAATCTACACTTGTAAAAATATTAAAATTCATAAGTTATATTCTTATATATTGGTTCTCTTAAATGAAAATTCACATCAAATATCTGCATTCCTGCCTCAAACTTTGCTAACTTGATAGAAAATATGGACCTTAGGTTCTCTGTTTTTTACAATCCAAGATGGCGGAAGACACCCATACCACCTTAAGAGATAAAATCATAATAATTTAGTGCAAATAAAAAAGACGTAGATAACTAGAATGACATCTTCTATGAGGGTGTGGATGGAGTTTACCATAGATATAATAGCCATAATTTATATCTATGAGTTTACAGAATAGAGAATAATGGGCTAAAAAATAAGGAATAGAAAAGAAAAGGATAGGCCAAAAATTTAAGAATAGAGAATAGTGGGCTTCTAGAATATAAAGAATAGAGAATAATGGGCAAAATTTATATAGAATAGAGAAAAAATGGCGTAAATAACATTAAGAATTGAAGAACGTCCTCCCTCCTTTTCCAGACCCTCTTTTATCCTATGACTGTTAAAAGAAAGAAGCGCCGTAATTCATAGGAACACATAGATTTGAAATATATTATTTTCTCTCATAAAGTCTTTTGTATAGTCGGAAACATTGTCAACTAGTTATACTTATTATTAAAAATGAAATTGATATCTATTCGTTATTTCATGAATCACAGAGTTAAGTTTACTAGTGCATTTTAACAATAAGGGACAAAAAATAACGGACAGGAAATCACATGACAAAAAAGTCACGTTTTAAATAAAAGTTATATACGTACATATTAGGTTTGATCATCATTATTTACGATGAACAAGATTTATATTTTGGTAGTTCATTTTATGAATTTCATTTAACATAGTCAGTGGCGGATTTACCGGGGGCACGGGGGGCTAGATTGAAAATCAAGACAGCTTGATTTGACTTCCTAAACTGGCCGTTAATTAACCGCATCGCAGCTTCAACATGTGTGACTTATGACAACTTATCGATGGGTGTGTAAATATTGACACCTTTGTGTAATGTCTATATCCAAAAGCATTTATGTAAACTACATGTACATGTACATGCTGATTGGAATTATTACGAACATATTTATTTGTTTCTAATATACAATATTACAGGATCAAGATCGATTAACAAGTGAAATCTTCTGATCAGGAAATAAATTACCAACTAAAATCGGTCTTAAAAGAATATGTAAAAATAGATGTTTAGTGTCAAGAATTTTAGTATCGATATGAGATAGGTCTTTTTTAACAAATACTAACATTGTATACGGTTTCTGGGGAAGGTGCCTGTCTCAGAACAGCCTTTTTCAGACTTTATTAAACAACAAACGATTTTTTTTTCCTCTTATTTTGTTTATGGAAACAAAACCTTCCCCCTCCGCAAAACATGAATGGTCTGTGCCTTATATACAATTATTAATAAAATTATATTGTATCATAGAAAACCTACTTATATTTGAGATGAAGAACAGCAATAAAAGGTTATTGCGTGTTTTTAGCTGTGCATGTACTGATTTTGTGTCATGCATGGATGAATACCCCATATCCTTTGTTATCTATTATAGTACAGTATTATGTGTATATTTTTTCTTGTTTTAATAACCATGTATGAGGGTATGAATAGGTTACCGTGAATTGAGGGTATGACTGGTTTACCGTGAATAAGGGTATGAATGGGGTTTACAGATTAGAGAATAATAGTCAAAAAGTTAAGGTTAGAAAAAAATAGGCCCAAAAAATATAGAAAACAGATTAAAGCTGTGATGAACTGTAAAGAATAGACAACAATTGGCAACAAATAAAAGAGTAGAAAGAAATGGATCAAAAAATAATGAAAATATATAAAAATGAAGACCCGACCCCCCTAACCCCTCCCCCATACGACCACCATCATCCCCAATACATGACTCCACCACCACCCACACTCGCATATATGCATATATAAAAAAAAATCTTTAATTTTGGTTTCATGGTGCCCCCAGACATCGAGGTCCTGGATCCGCCCCTGATGGTTCTAGTCTTAGGTTATTTTTTACTTTAGTGGACCATTTCTTTCATGGTATTCATCCGCTGGCGTTGTTGCATGTCTCCTCTCTACTCTGACGTCTTGGGTAGCATTTTTCATTTCTGTACTTTTGTCTTTGTGTTGTAAACGTTCACACTTAATTTTTTGTGTAAATGGTTAATGAAACTTGGTTGATAAAAACGAAGCACTCAGTCTGTCATAAATTAGTTTTGGCACAATCTTAGTGCTAAATCTTAATCTCATCTGCTAAGAGTGTCTCTAGTAGCAAATTTAGAAGGATTGACAGCCTTGAAACTATGTCGCGCTTGCAACCCTTAGAGTACTCTTTATCCTTCTCGAAACGCTCGGTTAATTTTTATTTGATCTACTTGAATCGTCATTGAATTCTCATAGCATATGATGTGTGTCAACATCCTTTTTTTACTGAAAACTTTACAGAAAATTGTAAGAGCGGTCAGGGGCACCTTTTACACCTGGACTATGACCTGCGACCCCCAATGCTAGTTAATACGGGTGCAGTACTAGTCCATAACTTATGTGCATTGATTAGTAGATACAATCATGAAATGAGTGTGCGTCTCTTGCCAAAAGCAATTCACTTTTACATTTCTTTTTGCATTTTTTACAATGACTATTAATTTATGAACTAACCTCACATTTTGAATAGTCATTTGAATATATATAGGCATTTGCATCGATAGATTCTTGCAGATTTGCAACTTGTATAATTAACTAATTACAAATTAATTAAATCATTAAGGTCACGTTTGGTACCCAAAGAACTAAAACTTCAATAGATAAACCTTTAAATTGAAGTTTAACCTGCATAGGTATTACAACATCGTGAACGGAGGAGTTGTATGTAAGGGAGGAATACTTATATCCGCCAGGGACCAAAGGAATTGATATTAACAGCTTCAACGATAAGCATGATGCGAGTTAAAGATTGTAAAATCAGAAATGTGCCTATATATATATATATCATGTATATAGACACAGGGGCTTGTCACCTTTTTTGTTTTTTATATTGGAAAATACTTTTTTAATATTTCAACACATTAGAGTTTTAAACACTTATCAATGCGATTTAACAATAACGGTAGTTTATGTATGTTGCCCCTCTTTCCTTATTTTCCGCCTGTGTGGAAAGCAAGTACAATGATACATGTTTTAGACGGCTGTTAAAGGACAAATGATACATGTAGTTATTTTAAGACTTTGCGTAAAATATGTATAAGAAAGAAGCGCAAGATATTCCATTATTCAAACACAAGTCATATACATTTCCGCTAAAACTATAAGTCTAGACTTCGTCTTGTTGTACAGGGTACAATTGCCTTATATTTTTTAAAGATAGGTTTCCCATGATACGAGCCCCTATCAACATTAGTGTAATATGTATTTGTCGTTTACAAATCTTCTTGAATTATGTTAAAACAAATTTACTTCGTCACATCAATTTTGTGACTTATGTAACCTTCAATCTTGTTTCAATGTTATTTCAATTGAAATGTGTGCAAAGTATGTAAAAAAAAAACAAACAAACAAAAAACAAACAAACTTATTTGATCATGATAGAAAAAAAAAAAGATTCCTGTCAAAGTACATATGAAAGCTGTAAAATTTTAGGATAAAATAGGTGGTAAATGAGATATCGAATAACTGATAGTTCGATAACTTATTTTAGTTTTGCGTATTTAAAAACAACACAATCAAATGACAACGGGAGCATTGTTTTAAGACAATTTATAAATCATAAAGAAATGATAATTATGTGTGCCTTATTATATTGATGGATATTGATACTAGCGGTGGTCTTCTATTGATCTTTTCGGACCAGATCTTTCTGTAAAAGGTGATAATTGTCACACTTAACTGCTGATAAACCCCGTTGATCGGAGGAAGGACGACATCTCGTCGATGGAATGATATTATCTATCGATTTTGTTTGATTTCATTGGTAAATTGTGTGTCAATTATGCCACGTGACTCACTGGTTCTTTGTATGTAATTTTTAACTTTCTTTCTCACACACAAGAAAGTTTTTGCAGAGGACGCTTCATGAAGCACACGGAGTTCAACATCTCGTGACTGGACTTAACGGAGAAGGAAAACAAATATTACAAATATTCGTCAATAGATTTAACGTTTATATATGTGTGCAAACTAGCCGATTCTTTAAAAAAAAAAACATTCTCTCAAGATGTGTTATGTGTCAAATATTTTGTGGCAAATAATCTACCGATGAAGGAATATTTCTAGACTATTTCAGAAACTTGGACTTTCTATAAAAACTTGATAATCGCTCGATAACCTTCCGAATGCTACCGATTTTAAATTTGATACTGAGGCCGCATATCTAGTATTGTTTAGGCTTAATTTGTATATGTGCATTATTTCTACCAGTAATCAGAGACATATATATATATATATATAGTATTTATGTCTCTGCAGTAACATATAATACATATTGTAGTATATGTCTCTTTTTAAAAAAAATAATTCTATGTTTTATAAACAGAGTGAATTATGACTCGTGCAATTCCAGAAGTTTCAAAGAGATACGTTTTATGCTATGAGAATGAACCATCATAGCTTCCCGAGAATAGAAGATTTTTATGGATAAAGAAATTCACGCAGTACATCAAAAAGAGAAGAGACCAAGAACCGATTTTGTAGACCAGAATTTTTTTTTTATTAAAACGAAATTATTAAAATACATGTATAATAAATGATATTACCAAAATGCCAAAACCAATCCCAAAGCAGCTATATTTGTCATATCATAGCTTGACCAGTAAAGCTATGGCAATATTTGTCCATATATATACTCTGCACCTTTCAAATATATCAGCAAATTAAAAGCAAATATAACTATTTACCATACATTTCTAGCTGTCTTAAATATCTTTCTTTATAATATCTTTGCATACATATTCAAAGTTACATATGCCCAATATATTTACACATACATTTCTAGCTGTGTGAAATATCTTTCTTTATCATTTCTTTGCATATGTATTCAAAGTTACATATGCCCAATATATTTACACATGTCATTGATATTATCATTTGACCACATTTCTTAATTAAACAAATTGTTTGCAAATCTATGTATTTACCATACATTTAGGAATATGTTCAAACGCTTTTGATATGTTCTGATTTGACATACATTTCAGCCGACTATAAAGACTAACAAAAATATTCCTTTACAATACATTTGACAGGTCTCTGCAGATTAAAGGAAATGATGCTTTACACCCCTCTATAAAGTTCTCGTTTTGAATTGGTTTACATACCAGGCAAATGTAAATGCACCTTACAATTTATAACCCCTATAAAATTATTTGAATGATGATGCTTTGCTACCTAGACAAAGAAACACATTTGCGGATAAATTTACATCATAGAAAAATATATGACAAAGATTTCCATTTGCAGAGGTATACAAATACATAAGTTTGCGAAAGGTTTGAGATGGTCATAAATATATGCAAATTCTAAACTTTAAAATGGTTTGATTAGGTGTTAATATATTTTATAAACCGCGGTCTCTCATAACCGCCCATAGGAGGGTATAGCACAAGATATGTTGATATTTACTACATGTAAAGACAAGATAAACTAAATGCAGCGGTTTGTAAATATATGTAAATGTCGGTCTCTGAATACATTTACATAACATTTGCATACCTCTTCAAATCCGGGATTTCGTGTAGTGATTGTGTATTTATGTATCTTTTAGTTTTTTATTGCCTGTGTACAATGTTATGCACGACGCAAACAAAGGTAGGATCCCTTTTAATCATAGACTAAATTATTTAAAGTTTTTTCCCGTTCTTTTTTAATAGAAGTAGCTCGTTAAACATAAAGGATTAGACCTTGGTAAATGATATCGATTCTTGGATAATTCCATCTGAATAATTAACTAGGAATTTTGAATCTATATTTTGACTTAAAGTTGGAACTAATCGGTCTATTTTTTGTGTTGTGGATACAATTGTACTTTTTAGAAACATGTGTGAACAGTTACTAAAAAACGTCTAACTGCTTCCCAGTTATTAAATTGAATATGGATCATTGACCATTGGTTATGAAATATAAACCAAACTGACTACTATTGGTCTTAACATAATAGGTTTAATTATCTCTTTTCAATTTTTTTAATAGTTCAAAATTGAATCTGCTGTAAACGAACATTGATTTAAACCGTTATTTTTAAGTGTGTTGTTACATAGTCACTGCCGTCAAAAAATATTATACGATGGAAACATTACAATGTTACCAAGACATTTTCTGTTCAACATAACATTGCGTTCCTTAATTCGCTACCGATCTGTTTTCCGCTTCCATTCTATGTAACGTATTTTGTTTAATATCCCGTGTTCTGATCCGTATTCTTGGTTTTAGTAAACACTGGTTTCACCATTAGATGATATCAGATTTTTACGTGACATTTTCATATCAGATGTATTATCAGCCCAAGGTTAAATATCAGCCCAAGAACTGAAGGCTCGATGGCTGATATTGACCAAGGCCTGATAATACACCTGATACGAAAAATGACATGTTATGAATTTTTATCATATGCTTCAACAATGGAGAAAAATAACAGTTTAACGTATTAGTTCTTTTAAGTGGCTTTCAAGTAGAAGTTCAAAAGTGAAAAGTTTACGGACGTCGGACGCCAAATGTAATACATCCGATATGAAATATTTCTATCATATGCCTCAACAGAGGACAAAAACAACAGTATAATATATTTTTATATTGACGATAAAAAAATTTATCAAAACATAATGAACACTGTTTGGAGAAGTAACTTTCTAAATTATGCTGGAAACTTTGAAAAATGCATTTATGGTATCATTTGTTGTTGTTTTTTTTTTTTTTTGTAATGCCGAAATGCCATGCCATAACATTTTATATAATATATTGTCCTGTTTCCTAATACTTGCTTTGTATCCAACTTTGTTATGTATTTCACTGAAATTTCTGATCCATACATTCCAAATCATTCTTTGAGTGAGTTTTAAACTGATTATATTTGCATATTTTTTATTTACGATCCATACCGTAATATCCACAGGAGTATAAATAAGCCGTGTCATTAGACAAGATCTGCTGACATGGGCACTTTTCTCTTATATTTCTTTCGACACAATCCTCGAAACAGGCCTAGATACAAGATAATTACGTCATAGAATTAAAGAATAAACAATTATTGTCTGAACACTTCAAAAGGATTTTTTAGAATTATTAAATTTTTTGTTATTGTGTCGTCAAACATCAGGCAAAATTCCGTACTTTTTATTGGAAAGATCAACATATAAAGACAGTATATAGGTATGTTAAACTTTGTATAACACAATCAATCACATGAGTTCAAATAAATGAAATTGCATAACACCAAACTGAGACTCGGCGTATAAAAAGATAAGTGTCTACTGTTGTGCATGATACATGTACATGTAACACCTCGACAGATTCCAACTTCATATCTAGTAGTACTTTTTAAAGTTCACAACTTATGATAAAAACTTTTACAATTTGTTATAATTTGTTAAAGTAGACACGTTTAATATATGATCAATTGTTTGATTGTAACCTGCTTAATGTTCAGTTGCAATCATCAAATGCATATTAAAGACGAGAACAATTCAATAATAATTATATGTAGGTTCTGTAAGTTGGCATGACTGAAATGAAGGGAAGACAATCACCCTATACGAAGCCTCTGATTGAATGTTCTCATTCCAACCGGAGGTAATTCGAATTTATACATACCGCACAGCCAAACAGACGCCCCATTAGCAATAGTGTTACAACCTACAGTAGCAACCATATGTCTATACATCTGTTTCATCTTAAGGGTATGTTATATATATAAATATATATACATATGAAAAACGTTGAGGCACATTGTTCAATTGACACATTGTAAAGATAAAACAATATAAACACACCATATATTTATATTGTGATAATTTCAGTATTTCTTCTTCAAAAAAAACAAACATATAAGTTATAAAACAACACGTATTATTGAAATGAAATATCATCTTGTGTTCTTTCGAGATACTGTCTAATTGACGTATATATTACTGTTTATATATTCTCATATGTTTTTTTTTTTCTAATTCTTTTATATCAATATTACATTTTAGGGGTGTGACTACCTGTTTGGAATAATGTTTGCTTATATATTGAGGTTTTGCTGCAAAGGACATTGGCCAACATATTTGT
The DNA here is from genome assembly GCA_017311375.1 of Mytilus coruscus. Classification (NCBI taxonomy): domain Eukaryota; kingdom Metazoa; phylum Mollusca; class Bivalvia; order Mytilida; family Mytilidae; genus Mytilus; species Mytilus coruscus. Next base: position 62,329,842 of record CM029603.1, on the reverse strand, counting down.
ATGTGAGGGCATGTATCTTATCCGAAATGCACAAGTCTATTACATAGTCATTTTGGTCAGTTCTTTGCGGCGTGAAGACTAATGTTTATCCGAAGTGAGAAATATAAATTAAGACTACATGTAAACATCCATTTTTGCTGACAACTGACACGAACAATATTGTTTGTTTTCGCATTTTCTTACTTGTAATTTGGAATACCAGTTTAAAATGATATAGGGCATGGTTTATTTATAAGACCACATGTACGCCTATCTTGTAGTTATTGGAGATTACCATGTCCGTTCAAAACAACTCTTTAGTTTTGTTGGGGGATGTATGCATATAGGTTGCACTATGTAAATACAGCTGATTCACAAGCCACGCCTCTTTTAGGGAGATATATAATATTCATAGATATTTTGTCTTGTTTACATACTAGTTTCCAGATATGATCTCTATGTTTCATCTCATAGAGACATAACTTGAGAATGTTACCAGTCTAAAAACACATGGTGGCGGCGAAAATAGAATTCTGAGGAAAACCAAAAGTGAAGGTAGGGGTAGGCCAGAATTTGAGTATAAGTTTAAACTCTTAGAAGTTCGGATCATATAAATGTTGAAATTATGCCGCAAAGCCCTATGTTTTGACCTTTCAATAAAATAGTAGTGCATATCAACTTTCCAGGATATATTTTTTTTAACGAAACTTCATCGTGAAAGTGGCATAGTTTTAGCCGCAAAGGGAATTCCTATGGGAATTTGCAATATGTATATTCATATTCATATATCCTTTAGGACAATGAAAGTGTATATGTGTAAAACAAAATAACATTAAATAAATAACTTACATTAATGTTACTGAATTTGTTACTAGAATCACACACTGTTGTACCAGGTATCCTTTCTATTCTCTTCTTTTAAAAGATAATTAGTCGATGTAGTTAGAATGATCACATGACAATTTTGCAACGATGATCGTTTAATTTTGTATGTTTGCATTCTTAACTTAACTTGTACTATGTTCTCTGTCTTTCTTTGAGACGTGTCTTGATTGTCTCGTAGTAATATTGTCATTATAATAGTTTTTTTTCGGATTTCGGCTAGTTCAAACGTAATCCTCTCCAACAAACCGAAAGTTGGAAGCATGCAAGTATATTTTGCAGTAATTGGCTGACCACAAAAACGAAACACAAACGAGATTTTCATACGTTTGTAGAGAAAAACAAATTGCAATTATATGATATTTTTTTAAAAGACTGTTTTCTTTCGCACAGATTAATAATTATACAACAATTAAAACAAAAATAAAAATTCCATAACGCGAAAAATGATTTCAATAATAACCAAACAATGATGATAATGATAAAGATAAGCATCGGCATCATCGTGGTCATTAAACAAAAATGTTAAGATATAATTTGTAATCAATTTATACGTGAATTACAGAGAGAGAAAATAAAATCACTTCCGGTCTACAAAGGTTACTGATGGTATCATTTTGTCACGACATTCATGGTATTTCTCTGTATTTTATTTATATTTGTATACAAAAGCTATTGCTACTTTTAAAACAACAAGTGTTATTTTCGGTGCACTAATATTCAAGTAGCAGGAATAGCTTAGTATTTCGGAGCACTCGAGATCTCCAGTTTTCCGTGGGATTCGTGTGACCAATTCTTTGTTTTTCTACATACTGTTTTAAGACTTATTTTTATCATTTTTATTTTTTTGCCAAGACGTTGTCAGTACCCCTCGATATTTCAGTTTTGAATTGTCTGTTGGTATCTGCCGCCTCTTTATTATCCATATTTCCAATCTGCGGCGTAGAATTCATATCCGGTCCGTTCCATACTACGTAACACTACACAAATATTAAGTACAGTATTGCAAACCATCTACGGAACGGATATGAACTCTTCGACGGAGATTGTCATATTTCGAAATAGTTTTGAATTACAAGTCATTGCAAAGACAGAGGAAATCACTTTTCCCGGTTTGCACAAATTTAACACAAAAGTCAATAGTTGCTCTGTTTTCACCGAATCATAAGATAATAGAAGCTAGAAGGTTTTTATAACAAGACATTAGAACTTGATTGAATTAACACATGTTCTGTTCACCTTTTTTCAAGAGGATATACATCCTTTTGTAAAGCTATTTTACCGTATGGCTTTAACCTGTATCTCTTTGAAGTTACAATCAATCAATTGTTCAATATTTCATGTCTAATTGCAGCTTTAAGAGTCACAAAAATTGCATAAAATACTCTGAAGATATGTATATTGAGGTATACGAATGTTTATTATTATTTTTTTTTTCTAAAGGGAAATTGCATGTACTGAGAGTTTATGAATTTAGTAAAATGTAAGTTTTCGACAGGATAAATTTACCTTTTATCTTACTTTTCACCGAATATAAGTTATCAGATTTTAACTTTAGTAACATGACAGATGTTACCGTTGGGACAGGAACTGCTGACCTTTCAAAAACACACAATTGTATGCTGATTTTAGAGACCTCGTTTTGTACACTTTAAAGGTTCCTGTGTGTTCTTTTGTGTTTGGGTTTTTTTTTTTTTTTTTTTTTTATTTATCTTTCTTTCGTTTGGTTATAGTGGTGACTTTTACTTTTGTGTCGTATACTTTTCATTACTCTTTTGAATATTTTGTAATCAATAAAAATGTTGTTATTTTTAGAAATGATTTAAATAAAAGCTTCAATTAGAACAAAAGTATATAAATGTACATACAATGCCCTGTCCCTTTCAGTTTGTGTGCAATTAAAGTGAACATTGTTGTAGAAGGGTTATGAGGAAGAACGACAAATATAAAAAAAATGCTTTACAATTGTACGATCACCATCACGAATGTTTTGACCGATATAACAGGTGGTCACCTACGTGAGACAAGTTTTCTTGGTCTCAAATTCAAGTCCCCTGATCTTTTAATTTATCGATTGTGTCATATTCCCTTTCTTTACAATTTGAGTGAATGACAAGTTTTACATTAAAAGCTGGAAATGTTGATGCCCTTATGCTTCTCGTGCAATTCCTTCAGTTTTCTTTAACTCGGATTGAATATTTGTAAACTATAATTGTTCCCTATTATTTCTTCCCAATCATCTTCCGTAGGTTGGATGGACGAAGATGGTAGAGATTAATTGCGAAAAAGGAACATGTGCAGGACAGCACTTAATGGTGTTTTTTTTTTTTTTTTTTTCCTTTGGTAAAAAAATCTTACCTGAACTAGTGAAACATCCGTTCTAAATCCAGTAGCAACAGAAAATCCATTATTCTCCAAAAAAGGTTGCGAACCATGTTCGTGAATGGACAGCCTTATACCAGCTTCTGAAGTTATGTATGGAACATAATCACTCTGATTTACGTTGATTAGCAACTGTAATGCTGTACACATATAAATAAAATATATCAGAGGATAATAACTCGACCCAATATTTATTGACTGTTAATTTCAATTATTGAAATTACTACTTTATACTTTGAAAAAATATGGAAATGGAATATAGAAACAATTGTTAAGATCTTGTTAACAGTACTTGTATGTACAAATCTAAGCATGCACTCGGAGACAAGTTAACTTTATTAAGTAAAAAAAAAATGACGAAGAATTGTGAAGTAAATTTGGGTAAAACAAAAATGGATACAAATATAACACAAATTATATTTACCAAATAGTGGCCCTGCACGTTTTGTGATGAGTGGTTCTTGTGGGAATCTGTAACACTGCCCATAGTACTTGTCAAAAAATGGAACAAACATACTGAAGCAAAATTAGCATATTTCAAAAACATGAAACTTGAGGTACCTTTGTATGAGCAGTTATATAGCCAAAATTATATAAAAATGCGCTTCAACCTCAAATAACTGGGTTGTATTTCTGGCAGATTGTCATCTGAAATAGCGAAATTTTAAAGGATACAATGTTACAGTAGGTTATCATGATCAATTCATTTTCAATTAACTGCAAGAGAAAATATTGTCAAGATTTTTATTCATTACCTCAGATACATACAGGAGTACAAGTAGACAAAATTATGTCATATATTCAAACAAATAAAACAAATACAAAGCGAGACAAAAAGACAAAACACAAAACACATGGTGTGGTATAAATACATTTATACATTTATACATTTATACATTTACACATTTTTGACGAAAAACGATAGCTTTTTTGCACTCGGAAGTTAAATGAAGAAATCAGACCCAAAATGTAGTCATACCTGGATTAGTTAAATACTAATTTGGTACACTATTTTATTCAAGTGCAAATATATCAGCATGTTAACACGTCAACAATACAAATAATTAGGCAGTACAATTTAACAAAGACTTGTATGCTTGAGGAAACTTTTGGAATGTTTCGAGAAATCACAATTAATGTTTTTTATTATTTTTTATTTTGATCAAGTAGTTGATATTATTTATTGTAAGCATAAATAACTAATAGAAACATGAAACAATAAATCATTTCCCCATAATATACCAATTAGTATACTTTGATGAAAACTCATGACCTAACTACTTTGAAATCCCAATATTCATTGTGCAAATTGCAAGCAATTTAATGACATTCAATTGAGTTCACAGAATTACTTTCAGATTCGATATTTGTTTTCGAAGATTTAAAAAAAAAAATAATAAGAGTCACTTAGAGCCTGTGTCACTCATCTATATTTCTAAGCATCTACTAATTGACTACTGTCTTACACTGTAGACTAGTTTATAATTCATGAAAAAAATATATTTTTTTGTTGATCTTATGTTGCAAATTTTATTTTGCAGTTTCTCTTTATCTATCATAGCTTTTCCACTGAAACACATATGGGTTATCATCATTATTGAAGGATAATAACTCCCATGAGAAGTAGACTGAACATTTCATTTTGTTGACCTATTTGTTGGTGAAGTCTTTTTTTTTTTTTTTAATTTTTTACAGTATTCTACAGTTTTTGGCCAAAACGAATAAGGGTAAAATCCGTCATTTAAGGGCAATACCTACTGTAAGGAATCAATAATTTCGGCAATTTTGGTATATTTGTAGATATTGTCTTTTTGATTATTTTTGCTGTTGACAGTTTTAGATGTAGACTAACCATTTCAACTTTGTTGAACAATTTGTTTGTGAAGCTTCGTACTGTTTCCAGTATTCTACAGTTTTTGCAATCGGGATCATCGGACATTTCAAATTAGATACTGCAAAAATAATTGTGGACAGTTTTGGTGCTATTTTTCCTAGTAGTTTCAGAGAATATGAATGCACGACGATTAGCGATGACGGACGACGAACAAGATGAGTGATGAGAATGAGATTGGAATAACTCACTGGGCTTATGGGCATTTAACAAAAACAGCATCCGAATCTACAGTGAGACTTGCACTAGTAAATGATATAGTTTAGGGGCATGTTTGTTCAGAACAGTTAAATTTGTGGATTTTTTATATTCAATGGAAAATGAAGACACATTGAAGATAGATGTTAGCTACAACGGGCGAAATTACTAAAAGGAGTTTACATCATTTCATATAAAGATAAACAGATGTCGTATTATTGCTTATGAGACAACTATCCACCAGAGATCCCAGGACGATTTAAAGGCTATTGATATAGAATCGTACGTTTAGTCATTTCCCAATCTTAAACATGTGCCTGTCCAACATTTCCTATATTTTAAGTCTGATTTTGTAATCAAACTGAAATAAACACACGACCATGCCTGTAGCTATATACAATCAACATTGAATTTTTATGCAATTTATTATCTGAATAACTTAATTGTTTCTTTACAAAATGTTTTATGCATCCTACTCGTACTTCTACCTTTTTTTTTCGTTTATAAAAGTATTGATCGACAGGCGGACGGACATACAGAAAAACATACAAACATAACGTAGAACAAAGTGAAAACTATAAGAATCCCGCATCCTCGATTCGTGGCTCTAGTTACGTACTAGAACAGTGTTTAAACACATTTATGTAATACATTAATTATTTCATCTTCAGATGTGTCGTACCTGAATTTATATACATTTATTGATACATACTAATGGATCACATTCTTACATACTACATGCAGGTACAGAGATAGAGGTTAATAAAGTTGATTAGATTTAATAACAATGATCACACTGTGTCTAAACTACCCCGACAAAAAATGTATCTAATATCCGGTACGGTGACGGACCATCAACAGACAGAGAAAAGGTAGAATTTTTGTTTATTTACTTGTTGTTTTTATGATATTGAAGAAAAGAAATACACAAAGTCATATAATTATTTTCGGTTGTGAGATATAATATTTTCTACCACCGTTCTAAATTAACAGACAAATAAGTAAGAAGGCACGTCTAAATGATGATTTGAATGAGCTCTGCCTCGAATTTGTTTAATATCTCGATAAATTGTGCACATTGTACGGAAAGAAAGCTATTGAAAGAAAGATATTACCATGTAAATTACAAGACTAGTCACTTTGAGCATCTCAATATCTGTATCAATTTGTATGGAACGAAAGACATGGGACATGTCAAAATTGAAGGACCCGGTATTTTTCTATGTGTACGACACGGTTTCGTCCTTGAATTTAACAAAGCAGGAACCAATTTTGTCATAGAAAATAATGCATAATCGTATAACGTTAATTAAAATCCGTCGTTCAATAGGAGTTTGATGGACTGTTGGAAAACGGTTTTTTGCAGAGGACAACTTATCATTTATTTTAATCTGTAAACGCTTGAATTCCTGCTTTATCGGATTTTTTTTTATAATTTTGCTTTGTATAAAAGCGAATATTTTAACGACGAAACAAAAAGAAATGAAGGTTGTAACGCATTTTAAGATTTCAGTTCTCTGTGCGGTGTTTTTATATATTATTTAGATTTAAGTGTTCAAACTTGAATAGTGTATATGTACGGCCTTGAAAATAAAAGACCGCATGTTTGATGTTTTTTTTTTCGGACAATAGATGGTTATCTCAATAAATATTCCACTGTACCTAGGGTGTAATCTTCCCTATGATCGTGTGAAAAAAATTCTGAACACTAAATGTTTATTATAAAGCAAAAGAATAAGACGAATGTAGATGTATGAATTTTCATTCAGCGCAATGGATCACAATAATCATGCATTAAACATCTATTTACTCCTCCTTCTAACTATTATACTTAGTATAAATTAGTAAAATAGTATCAAGCCATTCAGAAAATGCAATAATGATTATTTTATTTATAATTTTATAAATAAATGGTTCTTTATCTCTCTATTGTGTAATGATAATCGTACATTTTATAAGAATCGAGAAAACAGAGAAATCTGCCAAATTGGATGTATGTAAATTGGATTATCATGTGTATTTTCAAAATTCACATTGGTATTTTGATCTAGTCGAAATGAGAGACAAAGGGATGATAATTCGTTGCGGCTTGAACTATTTATATAAAATAGCAAATAAACCCAGATTTATCATTGGTGTGGTTTAAAGCAGTTGTAATAGCAGATGAGCTTTCATGAGCTTCGAAAGGACTCATCTGCTCCATCGAAAATCACATTACCTATCATCTGAAGTAATAAAAAAAGATTATTTTAATGTTAGAAATGATTAACAATATGATATGTTTATACTTTTTCGGGGGAATCGTAATATTATAACCAAGTTTAGTTTAAGATCCCCCAAAAAAAAAAAAAAAAAAAAAAAAAATAGTCATCAAAACCAAAACTTTCTTACCATACATACATTGTACATGAATATACAATAATAAGAAGTACTTGTAACAAAGATCTAACTTTAAGCGCCAACCGCGAAATCTGCTATACAGACTCAGTAATCGGATTAGTTAGACCCTTATCAACTGATATTTATTGTTTGTTCTTATGTTGTGTTGTAACGCCACAGAAGGAAGGGCTGGCGCCAACACGTTTAACCCCGCCATTCTGTATGTGCCGATCCCGAATCCAGCGGCCTGTAATTCAGCGATTGTGTTTTGTTGCTTTTTGTCATATTTTCTTTCCGTTTTTATTTTGCACAAAAAACCGGCCGTAATTTTTCTCGTTCGAATTGTATTACATTTGTTATTTCTGTTCCTTTTATAGCTTGCTATGTGCGATGGGTGGTCATTGTTGAAGGTCAAACGGTGATCTATATTTACTTTTAAGTCATTTAGACTCTGATGGAAAGTAGTTTCATTGGAAATGTTCACGGAGTATAGAAGGACACTAAGGTTGATCTACATAAGACGTAGATATTCTGACGATTATGTGCTGCAAACCAATTTTATTCACATTGAAAATACATAATCGTAATATATATTCATTTCAAATGTTAACTTGAATATTCCTTGAAATTTGAACTGTAAAATGTGCCTACTCAAGTGTATGTAGTACCAACAAGTTTGGCGGCATTGGATGCACAATTAATTTGTGAAAAATAGTATAAACTAAAGTCTTTTTTTCTGACTGTTCGTCAATGAATTAAAGAATGAATGAATGAGGAAAATATTGTAAACATAGCGTATAGTATAGTAAAGCATACTAGCTTTAATCTTTTGATAAATTGATATGGTGACACAATCATATCACATCTTCTTATTTTTATATCATTTCATGCTAGGAAAATGGGGAAAATATAAAAATTAGAAAGATCACACATGTATTCTAAGTATTATAATCAACTATAGAAAATTTAATGTTAATGCATGCTATAAATAATATAAGTGCACTAAGGTATACGTATAACATTAAAAAATGTGTACTCCCTTTTTCGAAATGTTCCCGTTTAAAATAAATTTGAACACGACAGGTTTGTTTTACAATAACATGTATATTGAATTTTTTCAACGAACAATCTTTAGATCCGTGTTAAGGTTGCTTTTTCATAAATTTGTGGTTTTCAAACGAAACAAAACCGGATCCTATACAAAGACAAAACCGAGCCCTTGTGAAGTAAACAACATTAACAAAACCGGGTCTTTCCATTTTTTCATGACCCTTTTTTTCGTTCCATGCACATTGATACAAACATTGAGATGCTCACAGTGACAAGTCTTGCAATCTCCATGTTAATATCTCCATTTCCGTACCTTTCTTTCCGTACAATGTGCACAATTTAACGAGAAATTAAACAAATCCGAGGCAAGGTTCAATCAAATCATCATTTTGCTATTTTGGGTTTCTATAGAATATTTTGGAAACTTGAGGCTACATGGTTACTAAAGCTTGCACACAGGTAAAAAAGAGGTGAAAATTTGATTGGTTAACTTCCAGTGATGGTTATTTTCTTATATGCAATGAAATGTTATGTGAAATTTTGTCTATAGTACTGGACAGGATAAAGCTTTAGTCATGCCAAGGATTTCTTTATTTGAAAAGCAATGGTGGTATTACACTTACACAGGTTAGACATAGTATACCATGGTAAATAGAAAAAAAAATGACGTGAAATATTTTTCCAATTTGGTATTTAGTAGATTTGTATTACTGTTTGGTTTATTTGTTCAAGATCAAGAGGCTTAAACGTTTATTCTTCTTATCAATTGGGTCTTCCATTTAATTTTAAAAGGAATCCCCTGTTCATTATTGTGTTGGCTTTTTTGGGCCAAAATATGATTTCGTTCAATTTCGGAACCAGTGGTAATTCTTTTATAAATAATATCAATGCGTTTAATGAAAATATAAATATTAATCAACACATCTTACCACAAAATAAACGATATATAAAAAAAGTGTTTTTTTTTAGAATGAAATACAACTGTTCTTAAAATTATACGTAGTAATGTCTATAAACAGGTCCACTTGGATATTATACCCTTAAGTAGAGTTTACAATAATATACACATATTGCTTAAATGCACATAAAAATCAAAATGTCATAAAAGCATCAGAATCACAAAAGTACATAGGCTAGACATAAGCTAGACATGAGGTAGAAAATGCAAACTGGAAGAAAAATAAAATACCTTTCATTACACTGACGTCCCTCAAAATTGCAGTAGATTACAAAATCAGAAAAGTCCGCAGATAGGTCTTTGATTGCCGTCTCTAGTTCTTGGGGAGACTCAAAAGAGGGGTCCAACATTTTCAGCCTGAATACCTCGCCGCTTCCTCTCAAAATTCTATCTAAATCCTCTGTAGATAAACATACTTTCATTATAGTATTTGGTATATAAATATATAAGTAAATCTATGCTATGGCCGTTTCTCAAATTTTTCTGTTTAAAATGGTTTGCTTCTGTATTTACAGCTCTCAACTTACATACATTTGGTTGAGAGTCAAATTCAAGGGAACACGAAACTGGCTAAACAGTATTTCAGCTTATCTTTACTGCAAAAATTATCTTTAGGTCAGAACGTCTGTCAATATTACATTCAAGTTATGATGTTCACAACAGACAACGTTCTCGTATAGCTTCTTAATAAAACATACAATTCAAACATATGTATTTAATAATCGCATCGATTGTTAATTACGAAATGTTAAAATATAGTGCCTTTTTTTTTTCATGTTGATGTAAGTTTTCATTGAAACCGTAACATAAAGTATACTTTTATTGTCGATTTTATTAGGCATTTATATATTAATAAGTAACAAATAATTGATTTTTATAAGACTTTAGTGTTACCTTGTTTTTACTTTGAGATGCTTCTGGGAAGTGTTTATAATCCAGGATTTTCTATGGTATGAACCAGATGAACAAAAACAATGAAAGGAAATAATAATAATAATAATAATAATAATAATAATAATAATAATAATAATAATTATGATAATAATAATAATTAAAAACCGATTGTTCAGAGAACAATTGAAGGTCTTTCCACCCGAAAAGATCTATTTTCATACAAAAATATTAAAATTTGGTTTTAAATGTCATTTCCAGTGTCAAATGATAGCTTATTGTACGCTGATTTCAAAAATATATGGTTTCTAAAGGGTTTTTTTTTAATAAGGGAAATAATTGTTACTTCCGGTTTGAAAAATGTCACTTCCGGTATTATTTCATAGTTTACTTGACACTGATTCCAAAAATATATGATTCTATATACATGTATATTACACAAGTACAAAAAATAGCTACTTCCGATTTACACAAGGTCACTTCCGGTTGGCTTTTACAAGGTCATATGACTTGCAACTAAATGCAAAAAGTCCCATTGCTTTATCGTGTATACATATGCAGTAAAAGCAAAGGTCAAAATCTAAAACGTCAAATTTACCTATGACCTTGAGCTCAATTTGAAGGTCATAAACCAAGGATCTCAAATCAAAGGACACTAGGTCTTTATTATATATCGTGAATGAGTTATATCAGCATACGCGTAATTTTAGATATAAGAGGGGAGAAAACTCCAATTTAATGTTAGCGTACCTTTTCAACCAAAATGTATGTGTTACGACATGTCGCAACTAACAATTTAGTAAAAATATGTTGTCGATATCTTATACGGTTTTTGAAAAGAAGTGAAAATAAGCCAAAATCAAAATTTAGAATTTGACCTTGACCTCTGACCTTGACCTAATTGTTTTTCTTTTTTTTGGACCAAGGACCTCAAATTAAAAGCCCATAGGTCTCTATCACTTATGGCTTACCAGTTAGAAATGTATATCACTTATATCAAATGCATAAGGGAGAATAACTCTCATATGGAGTCTCCGGATAGCTTCGGTCACAATAAAATGTAATGGGCGTTTTGGAAAAAATAAATTTGTCGCTTTCTTTTACGGTTGCGAAGGAGATCTCATAACAAGAAAAACAGTGTTCGTGGAGATATCTCTTACACAGAAAAGTGTTCGGTTAAACAGGGTCAGTTTCAAAAGCGTATAGACTGTATGATATTATATAAAAAAAAACTAAGCGACCTCTTTCGAAACAAAAATACAGCGCAAGAAAAACATTTGGCGGAAGAAGAAAAAAAAAATCAGAACAAAACCAATAGGTTTTTCCACTGAAAAGTGGAAAGACCTAATTATAATAATATCTTTATTTAATTATATATACGCATACATATGTACCAATGTTTTATTGACTTTAAAACATTACGATTTAAAAAATCTATTTTGGCACTCCTGAACGGAATTCGGCAGACATCTTGCTATTGTTCGTTTCTTTTTTAGACACCATCAACGGTGTTGGGGTGACATATTGGTATTCTACGTTTCTTTTTTTATGGTGTCACCCGATCGACAATGTCTTTTCCTGTGTTTCTTTTTTATTATTATTATGGCACCCTTAACAGAGTTGGGTTGACATATTGTTATTCTACGTTTCGTTTTCCTTCTTTTTATTGTAATGACACAATGAACAGAGTTCGGGTGACATCATTTAATTGTCCGTTTCTTTTTAATTATTATTATGGCCCCTCAACGGAATTTGGGTGACATATTGTTATTCTACGTTTCTTTTTTTAGTTCTTATTATTATGTCACCCGATCGACAATGTCGGGTGACATATTGCTTTTCCTACGTTTTTTTTGCTCTGTTATTGTTATTATGTCACCCTGAACAGAATCCAGGTGACATATTGTTATTGTACGATTCTTTGGTTTTTTTTATTCTTATTATGGCACCCTCAATGGATTTGAGGTGACATATTGTTATTCTACGTTTCTTTTTTTCTTTATATTATTTTCCTTCAAATTTTTCTCTAGCTTATATCTTGGAATTGGAAGAACCAGTTGTTATGGAACTATATCATAATGTTTACCAGCAAGTGCAGATTTGCAATCGGGGTTTTTTCGATTGCCACCGACCATGGAAACAGAAAAATGTGAAAAATGTTTTTTTTTTTTTGGTGAATAATTTGATTATATCTTAATTTAAAATCATCAATTTTTTATACATAGTTGGTGTCTACTAAATACAGATTTTAGATGATTTTGAGCGCTTTCAAAATGCCTACCGTAACCGTGGCAATGGGAGGCGGTGCCATCCGCTGTTGCTTGCAATGGCAAATCTAGTTTCTTTTTATTTTTCTTCCACACTATTTTGTCGGAATTGAATGGACCAATATTGGTGGAGCTGCGCTATAATGTAAAGCACCATGTGAAGTTGTTCACCTGACTTTGGAATGGTTTAAGATAGCTAACGTTTTCATGGAAACAGCAAATATGCCAAAAATATCAAAATCCAAATCTTTCATTATAAGACTCAACTGGATGAAACTTAATAGAAATGTTACCTGGTTTGCCTAGATTGGAATTTAGTATTTAGAAATTCCAAAATGGCTGCCATTGTCATAGAAACAGGGGGAAACATTAACATTGACCCTACGGGAAAACACATTAAAGCTACATTTTCTCAAAGAATATAAGATTAAACCCAATAAAACTTTATTGGAATGTAACATGTAATGGGTCAAAGTTGTATTTGTAGTTGGAACTTTGAAAAATGCTGCTGTTACCATGGAAACCAGAAAAAAAAACAAAATGCACCAAGCTTTATGAAACTTTGCAGATATGTTAACTGGCATGTGCAGAGTTGACATTTGATTTTGGAATTTTTAAAATTGCCGCCGCTACCATGGAAACAGATATTTATATTTAAAAAATGGCCGCCATTGTCCATGTTGTCATCTAAACAAGTGAAAAGTATAACAATGTTTAAAAAAAAAACCTAAGGGAAAATACATTAAAGCTGCATTTTCTTAAGGAATATTACATCAAAATCAATGAAACTATATTGATATGTAACATGGCATGTGCCAATGTGGCTTATGCTTATGGAATTTCGGAAATGGCCATCGTTACCATGGAAACAGATGAAATGTCAAAAATTCCAAAATGCTCCAAACTTTCTGCAAATTTACAGAAACGTTAACTGGCATGTCAAGAGATGATATTCGACTTTGGAATTTTCATAATGGCCGCCGTTTCTATGGAAACAGCAAAAATTGCAAATATTTCAAAATGCTCCAAACTTGGTAAAATTTTGTAAAAATGTTAATTGGCATCTGCGCTTTTAAAATTTCAAAATAGCTGCCGGTACCATGGCAATTTTGGGACGAGGGTGTCATCCGTTATTGCTTGCAATTACAAATCTAGTTATGGCACCCTCAAAGGACTTGGGGTTACATTCCACGCTTTGTAAGGCAACCGCAACGGAGTTCGGGTGACTTACTGTTATTCTACGTTTCTTTTTTTCTTATTATGTCACCCTTGTCACCCTGAAGGAGGTTGATTGACATATTGTTATTGTACGATTTTTTTCTTTATTATTATTTTGGGATGGAAAGAAATATGTTCAGACTTAGTTCTCGGAATTGTATTGACCGATGTTCATAGAACTTCACCATTATGAGGTTAATCACACAAAGATGTGCACCTGACTTTGGAATTTGCAAGATGGCTACCGCTTCCATAGAAACTCCGAAATTCGAAATTTCAATGGAACATTCTACAAACTTTTATGCAGTAATTTGTCCATTTGAAATGGATGGACTGATAATGATAGAATTTTGTCATATATGTTATAGTGTGATTCACCATGTTCAGTTGTGCACCTGACTTTGGAATGTTCAAGATGGCTTTGAATGTGCCAACAGTATTTGGAATTTCAAAATGGCTGCCATTGCCATGCAATTAGGTGAAAAATGTAACATTGATTCCTATTGGAAAACACGTAAAAGTAGCATTTCCCAAAGAATATTATGTCAAACCCACTCTACTGAAATGTTACATATCATGTGCCAAGGTTGCATTTGTCTTTGGAACTTTCAAAATGCTGCCGTTACCATGGAAACAATTCAAAATAATAGAAATACTTTAAATTTTCTGAAACTTTAGAGAAATGTTACCTGATATGTTTGGTGTGCAATTTGATTTTGGCACTTTCAAAATTGACGCTGTTGCCATGGAAACAGCAAAATTTAAAAACGTTTCAAATTACGCCAAACTTTTAAAAATTAATATAAAAGGTGTTGTCAAGGATATATATATATATATATATATATATATGTATTCAGTGTTCAAAATTTTGAAATGGCTGCCGTTTAGGGGCAATTGGCAGATCAGGGTGACATCCGCTATTGCTTGCAATGGCAATTTTATTTTTTCTTACTATTTTTCTTCCACACTTTTTTTGCAAACGAATAATATCTTTAAAGTTTTCCCTCAACGATTGCTTTGGGTCTACAAGTGTGGCAAGTACGGCTGTTCTCGTCTGACTTTTGATCATTTATGAGATTTAAAGGGTAAGGTATTCCGTTTGGCTGTGTACAAAATGTACAAATAAGTACTATGCCGAACTTGATAGGAACATGAAATACAATACATTTATATATATACAGTTATATAAAAGACGTCTTTGCAGGTTAGACCGTGTGCAATGACTATTTATTCTGAATCAACCTATTTTGCAGAACCTAGTCAATTGAAAGAACAAACTAGGTTTCATCTATAAATGGTGACCCTCCAAAACAACATTCAACTTCTACATGAATTTGATTAACTTCTATCCGTACGCGTTGCGTGGGCACTAGTACTTGAATTGTAAGGTTTAAACTACTAATCCATAGCCCCATTGCTTTCTATGTTAATTCATGCAATTTCAAGCATTAATGGCTACTTTATCTTAAGTACAAACAAAGTGGCAGTTATTTCATGTCAAAACTATACCTTATCCTGACTTATGCTAAAAAATTCAACATACCTTTGTTTGCATATTAGAGCGTACTGGTTTACGGAAGTTTGATAGTACAAAAACAAGTCTTAATCAGACGTTTTTGATCTTCTGATCTGAACAACAGGGCAAATGTGCCCTCCGATTAAACTTTTAATATACTTCTTTATTATCCAAAAGAAACTTTTAACAAGGGTTCTACAGTGATCCCAAGTCCCCAAGCTTTCGTTTGATACCAACACTACCCAAATATTTCACCAATTGACAAAGATACAGCTATGCGCAGGAACTATTTTGTTTTAAATATGTACTACTTTTGTTTATGTTCTTACCGACCGGGCCTGAATTAGTGGTTCTATACCTGTAGTTCTCAAAGGCCATTTTAATCATAACATCATCTGAAAAGCCGGTACCTAAATGACTTAAGGATGTACTTAGGTGAAATTTAAAAAATCAAGAAATTAAAATTGATACTATAAGTTGAAAGTGCATCAGTTAAGGAACAAAATAAGCTAAAAAAATTTTGTTGCTGTTAATTCAGTTTTATTCAGACATTTGGATGGCTGTCAATCTAGTACAGCGTAAATGATTTTCATTCAATTCAGTATGTTGTTGTTTAGTACAGGTTAATACTTAAAACTGAATACTAAATAGATTTTATTGACTGCCAGCGAACTGTTTACATAACTTTGAGGTAAACAGTTTTAAACATTTAAACATTTAAAAAAAAAACTCATAAATCAGGCTCATAATTGTTTACACCGAAAAGACCCATCAGTAACGCTCGAATAAAGTTCTCTCGCTCTGTTACTTTGAAGCGCAAAATATATTGATAAGAATGTTTGGCACAAACCTAACACTAGTTTTTGTTTCCAGTTATTTCTCTAGATCTCCTTTCTTTAAAATTTCTAGAAAAAAAACATTATAAATGAATGAATAGAGTAACTAATTGATAGCTCAAAGTATATCTCTAAAAAAGAACTTTTATGCCGTTCTACCTTTAAATATTGGCAGCTTCAATTCGGAAAAGCATGCAACAACGTCAAGGAAGAAACGATCTTGAGCGATGCAAAAAGTAAATATACACTTTCAATTGAGAATGAAACGAAACATTTCTGTCTTGTTCAACTCTATTACATATAAATCTATATATTAATCTCTCAAACGCAATGATTAAACAACAAAAGTATATCATCTTTACTTGTGTAAATAAGTGTATTCAACCAGAAAGAAACATTTGATAGATACATCTTGATTGCTTCCTTACTAATGGAATCATTAAAGTTGGTACTGAAAGAACAGTTGCCATGTTTCCTTCTATGTTTAAACATGAAAAACTTTAAAAAAAACTAGGATATCTTGATAGTTTATATTATATAAGTTTGACAGGACCGTGTCCTTGCTTTTAGCACAATTTTTCTTTCACAAAGTATGAAAAACATAACAAAGACTTTATCATGTTTATATGATTTCAAAAATGTCTTTTCAAGATATACGTAATACACTATGGGGGGAAAAGTAAGATAAGCGGGAAACATGTTTTATTGACACTTCACATGGATGACACTAAAATATTCTGAATATCTGACAAAAAGGTAAAAAAAAACAAGAGTAACGAGCATCCTTAATTGTTCACGATAAATTAATGTGTTCAAACATCACACGACCAATTTATGATAGTTTTCAGGGTTAAATACCTTCCGATATTTTCGAATGCCCGTAGTCGTCGTGTTGAGGTCGCTTTTTCTTCTTTATATGAAAAGACTTTGCGATGGGAAAAAAATGTAGGATCAATTTGAAGAAAAAAAAATGCAATTGATAGAAATGAACTGATTTTACTCCAGGTCAAAGCTATAACTTGGGAAGTCGGAAAACAATATTGAATAAAAACAGTTATGATGAAAGTAACTTAGTTATGACATAGAACGGAAACGATTATTTATGTTATCGGATATGACAGTTACTCAAAGGCTGATTCAGGAAGGAAGGCATCTTGAACATCACTGGAAAGACAGTTATTGTCGAAAGACGTACCTGAAGCAGTAAAATTTGTGCACATACACAACAACCGGTTAAATTTTCATTCCATTACATAATATATAAAAGGCATCAACTTTTGTTTAAGTGTATGCAGTTTTCCTTTCAAATTAATCTAGGAGGATTAAAAAAAACTCAAAATTGATCCCCGAAAAAACTCCAGGGTTCAGAAATTAGACTTAATTTTTCAATTTAGGAGTTCTATTTTCTGTCTAACTCCGGCACCTTTTCATTTGATATAAAGGAGATATGCATATACGTCAGACCTCTTGACACATTAATCCAAAATATCTTTATTTCATTTCAGTTCATTGTATATCAAATTTCAAGTTCATTGTCCCGTTATATGCTTTATGTACCGCTATGTAGTGTAACACCAATTTCCTCACACATTCATTTCAACCGTACATCCTTCATAATTGTTGAATTGAATTTATGATTTTGCATTGTTGACCCAAAAAAAATTAAAAAAGAAATTTAAGTGAGCAAGGTTACATACCCATATCCCACAGAAAAATTCGTTCCACTTTAAATATTTTTCTTGTTATCGATATAATCCGCAGTTTCACTCAGTGAAAACCTTCATTTGAATTGAAAATTTGATAGTAAACCTTGCCCACTAAACATCGAACGAATAGACGAATAGAACAGGCATTGAATATTCACACTACAGTACGCGGGAACTAATTAGAAATATTTACTTACGTTTGATAACTGTTAAAAATATTAAGGTGATCTCATCAATGCCTTGTTGTTTTTCGGCTGTACACTTATAAATTCCTTGATCGTTATATTCAGCATTGAAAATAGTCAGCGACGGAGTACTGGTTGTAGACACATTATACTTCCTTGCCTTGTCGTTAGTTATGTTTATGTATCCATGTTCATATCCATATTGCCACTGAACCTCAAAGGCTGAAGTAATGTCTGCCACTTCACATTGAAGAGTAATGGTTCCACCAATCAGAACTGTGTAATCTGTTGTGTGAATTGTAACATTCGGAAGAGCTAAAAGTATGAATAAATGCATTGTATCTTTTCTTATCTTTTACAAAATATTTAGTGCTTTTAATGATCTGTTAAACCAGATTTCGAATTAGAACTGAAGTTTTTAAGATTATCTATAATGTCGGTAAAATATGTCTTTCATCTATACGATCACTGATGTGAGGGTTTTTGTAAATTCTTAGTTCAAAAATATCAAAATCAGACGGAACACTAGGTTTTGATAACCCAACGCTAAAATGACCTT
Source organism: Mytilus coruscus (assembly GCA_017311375.1). NCBI lineage: Eukaryota > Metazoa > Mollusca > Bivalvia > Mytilida > Mytilidae > Mytilus > Mytilus coruscus. The sequence goes on along the minus strand of CM029603.1, from coordinate 62,310,945 downwards.
AATTAGGTGTAACATTGTTTTGTTGTTGTAATTTTTAGGTTTTGATACTGTACTTCATTTTTGATTTGGCATCCCCAAATGTTGCGAGTACCACTGACATGACTGAGTATTTGTATCAGGAAGACTTAAATTTAAACTTGGTATCTTTTGTGATTTTTTTTTTTTTATTTCTCGGCATCAACGCTAGAAATCTATCACTTATTTGAACTACAAATAGCTAAATATTCTATCAATTTAGAAATTAAATTTTAGCAATAGATCAAAGAACTGCAACCTTGTTTTTTTTTTTTTTTTTTAAATAAGAGATATATTGGTTTTTATTTGCCCTTCTGGGTCATCTGGATTCAACCCTGTCTTTTAATAGAGTTTGTATTGCTCAGTTTTTAGTTTTGTATTTAAAGATTTTTGTTATTGATGTTTGTGTTTTTGTCCTTGCAGGCCGTACGAGGACCATTGGTTTCTAACTTCAGCTTCATTTGGTTACTGGTGGATATTTGTCTCATTGGCAATTATACTACATCTTTTCAATGTTAAAATGAAGTTGTGTAAACGTTTTAATATAAATAAAAAGAACAGTTTGGTTCTGAACACGGTTGGAATAATATATAGACATTGTAAAACATCGTTAGCATAATAAAAAATAAATGGAGATTCAACTAGTATTAAACGAATTGATTTGATTCTTATAGATAATGTTATATTATAGCAAAATTAATATGTCAGATAATTCAGACTTTAATTCGTTTGTTCACTCCTGTATTAAATTGATTCCAACATCAATATTTTTGTTAGCATTTGAGTTTACCTTGGCTGTATGCATATATTCTTTGGACGTCCCTCTAAAAAATAAAATATTCATAAAACATTACATGTTGATTCTGATTTATGTAGCTGTAACATCAAGAACATAGTCTTCCAAAATATAAATACAACATATGTACAAAATGATAATTACAAATTAAACTAATGCATGTAATATATTTCACGGAAAATTGAAATCCGGTATGTTGATATCAATAATGTTTTTTAAGCACATCTGTAACATGTGTAATGTAAAAGTTAATTTAAAAGAATCATATCATATTTGTAAAATGGATACACAGATAGATGAGTTAACTGATGTCGACTAGCGTTCAGGTTTATTTCAATGAGCGATTCAATATCTGATTAGACTAATTTTTGGCGTGTATAACAGTTGGACATCAACTTGTCATTGATCGAATCAAATGCTGAATTAGACAAATGAAAATCATTTGCCCCTTCAGCTGAAATGCTTGCTGTTGTTGCTGAGGAGTTTTCGTGCCAACATGTTCCGATATTCAGACCGTTTTGTTTCGCGAGATGTTCATAGAGGCATTTTCAGACTTGTTTGACGTTGCCGAAGGTTATAACATGCTAAAAGATGTCTTATTCTGTTAAAAAGATATCTTATAATCTATATCAGATATTATATGTATTTTTTTATATATACTACTGATATATTAATGACTAAAAAAGTTATCTTATAAACTAAATATTAAGATTTATTATCAACTAAATAATATATCTTAATATCTTGGACTATTATACTAACTTTAATGTAAACAAAAATGACATCTAAAGGTTGAAATGTTTTCAAGGTGATTAAAGCGTGGGAACGTTGTGAAAAAGGATGACTCATAAAAATTCGAAACACTTTTGATTGAAAAGAGACACGCGAGTTCTGTTTTTCTTTTATTCATATTTATGAGTTAAAGGTTACACTGGTTTTATTTTTATTATCATTTTTTAGTGTGAAAAGCGGAATATAAATCTCCTTTTCATTACAACAGAAAGCCACATGCAGGGCTTTAAGAAATTATAATTTTTCCATAACTCCTATTCTGTGTGCAATATTTGTATTAAAATTACTTTTTTTAGTGCACAGTAGTGATCCTCAGGGTCTTACTTCATGAAAATATGTACAATAGGTTCCACAATCAGAACTAAAAAAAAATTGACCTTTCACGGTTATGCAGACATATTGAATTGGGGCAGATTTTCATAATGAAGGTGAAAATGCTTTGACAAAAACGGGAAAACACCATTCAAAAAGAACAATTGCTTTGAAACATGCATAGGTTTTCCAATGTTTTTTTTCTATTATCTCTCCATCCAAAAACATATGCCCCCTATTCTATATGGCTGTAATAACCATGAAATGAACGCTGTTTCTAAACTTGGATCTTTATGTGAAATTTTTCGATTTTTCCCCCAGAACATTGTCTTGACTAGCAATCAAATCAGATTTTCTTGTTTATTATGCTTTAGCAAAATTACTGTTTTCATTTCATAAGGCTCCAAGTCGATCTGGTCTCATACTTAAATGATACATAAATAGCACCTATAGATCTTATGATTTGTTCAGAATTAGTGACAAATTGTGTGTCTGACAGTATCCCTATGTACCATTTTTATTTATGTAGAAGTAGTATTATGGCTAATTGATAGTGTCCGCTTGTAGACTTTGTTTTATTTTTTATTTTTATTTAGAAATAGGTAACGCCTATGAACTTTTCAATCTAGGATGAAAAAACATTTAGGAAATATCATAAAAATAGTGGCACAGTTTTAGCCGAAAAATTTCCTATGGGCAATTGAATTGTCTATATTAACAGAAATGCAACCTATATTGGATAAAAAAAGAGAACATTCAGAATTTCACCATATCTTCAGAGATTTTAATGAAATTAACTTAAATATAAAGTTTTATAAATATTTCATGAAGATTGAGATAATCCTGGGCCTTCAATATGATGAATCAGCATAAATTCCCAGTTTACAGTATGCATAGTTAACTTTAAGCCCTGTATGCAAAGTAAATTCATAATATATGCATATTTGTAATGTAAATTATTAAGAGGTGCTTATATTTACTCTTCGCAAGCATTTAAACCCATAGATCCTTAATGAATATTGTTGTTGGGGTGTTTCTGTCGTATCGAAAACCCTCATATAAGCCGTAACACATGAATGTGCTTTCTTGTGACTGCTGCATAAACAATACAAGCTAGATATACAAAAAAACCTTAATAAAACTAACAATAGTGTGTTCTATCCTAAACATGTACTAAATATTCCATTATCACAGAAACAGCAAAATTATTTAGCAAATGTGAGGCCCCAGTGGCAAAAAACAGTGAAATAATCCGTAACCCTTGGATCATAAAACAGATAATTCAACCTGTAAAGGCTATGACTTTATTATTCTAAAGGTATTTTGTATAGAAAACAATAAATAAGCTTTGAAATTATGCAAAACACAAATTTTAGCAGTAAGTTCTATAATCTTTTATTGAAAACATATATCAGACTGATAACTTCATACATACAACTTTTCCAAATATGGGTTTGTTTTAAACACTTTTACTTCACATATTAGCCAAACTATGTTAGATATATGGTTAGAGATGATATTATTGTGACAAGATTTCTAAACTGACCAGTTAAGGTAGAAATTGGGAACTTTTATAGATAAATAGGCATACAGTAAGATGTGGACTGGAAACAAAGGCAGGATTGGATACTTTATATAATTTTAAATGTTGGAATGATTAACTACTAAACTAACATTAATAGTATTCTGAAATGCTTTCAATTTGTTATTAGAATAGTTTCATACTAAACTGACAATAATTACAGGGCTAGGGGTATAAAAATGTACTGTAAAATAAAAGATAAAGTATATGCAGAGATTTCTGTTTAGCTATGATTCTAATGAATAAGTATTGATGTGAGAAAAGGTGTTTGTCAACATTTTTCTATTTCAATAAATGTTAGTATAGGTTGCACTTTGTAAATACAGTTGTTTCAGAAACCACGCATCTTTTGGGGAGACATATACTATTCATAGATGTTTGGTTTTGTTTACATACTGATTCCCAGATATGATCTCTATGTTGCATATCATAGTCTAAAAACGAGGCAAACATTTCTTCATTTTTAATTAGTTCTGATGTCTCTACTTCAAGTCTATACTTGAAAATATGGACCAAAACGTATCTTGTAAGGTAGTTTTTTAGTTGTAGTATGGCAGGTTGATTATCTTTAATATGTTTGGCTGCTGTTATAACTTCTTTAACATTTACAGAAACGGAACTATCCCGGAATAGACAAATTATGATGCCTTCTAATGTCTATGTAAAAGCTAAATTAAAAACCCTTGAAAATCAGTAGTTCACATTCTGAACTTATAACTTTGGTCAGTTGATGGATTAGCTGCAGATACTGGAGCTGTGTTTAGACCTAATATGCTCTGAGGGTTTGATTATGAAAACATTGTGTTGACCTCTCATATGCCCACGAAAATCGGTGACAGTCTTCAATTCTTTGGCCCACATAGGGCAATATTACACTGGTTTTAATTTAGCAATTTCAATTTAAGCAATTTTTGATGGCTTTGACAGCACGTCGACGTCGGAACAATCACCAGTGTCAATATCAGTATAATCACCATCAAATAAAACAAATAGATCGATATCCCCATCCCAACGCAAAAAGTCTGTTTTACTGCACATTTTGAAACAATAATGACTATCATGAAACACATGCAAATGTTTAAAATTATGTCTGATCAAAGAGAATCCAAGCTAGATTTAACTCTAAAAGGTTACCAATTCAACACTGTAATAAGATCATTGAATATTGTTTTTATTGGTATAAATATTGATTTTGTTATCAGTAAATTAAAAGCAAACTAAATATTACTAGTATGTTATATACATATACACATTCATGGATCTACAATCTGTCGATACCTGTATCTTGGCATTGCAAAAGGTCATGTTTTCCTCTGACTGTTTATGACGTCTTTACACTAAATCCATTGGATGTTGGATGTGTACGGATTGATAATTTAGTCTTAGATGCATGATTTTTTTATTAGTTGTTAGTGGCTTTGAACTAGCTGTCAGATAACTGCGAGTACTCTCAGATCTGTTCCTAATGTCTTTTTTTTTTGTTGGAATGTACAAGTACCCTGCCACGTCCACTTGTATTTTTGTCCATCTAATAACTTAAGCCTTTTTCAACTGATTTTTATAGTTCGTTTTTATGTTGTTCTGTCCCAGGTTAGGGGGAGGGTTGGGATCCCGCTAACATGTTTAACCCCGCCACATTATGTATGTATGTGCCTGTCCCAAGTCAGGAGCCTGTAATTCAGTGGTTGTCGTTTGTTTGTGTGTTACATATTTGTTCTTCGTTCATTTTTTGTACATAAATAAGACCGTTAGTTTTCTCGTTTGAATTGTTTTACATTGTCATTTCGGGGCCTTTTATAGCTGACTATGCGGTATGGGCTTTGCTCATTGTTGAAGGCCGTACGGTGATCTATAGTTGTTAATTTCTGTGTCATTTTGGTCTCTTGTGGACAGTTGTCTCATTGGCAATCATACCACATCTTCTTTTTTATATTTATGAAATTTTAGTGTTAACACGGAGTTCGGAAAACAATGGGCTATTGAAATATTTTATCAGACCCGGGTGATCTCCTTGTAACTGTTTCTATAGGGATTATTTATGAACTGAAATTCCCCATATTGTTTTTTTATTGCACATGAAAATTTTTGTTTTTAGTAAGATTGATTATGATCTATCAACCTTCCAAACGTTGTTTTCTTAGTGGTCTTAGTAAAGCGCCGGCATTTCGACTTTATTTGTTATTACATAACTTATTGTCTTATTAATTGTCAATAAGAAGCGTATTTAAAAATTATCTTTTCTGAAACAAATTCGATGATTTACTTTTAATTAAGAAAAATTGATTTTAATCGGCATTGCTATATCCCTGTGTAAAACATTTACTTCGAGTAAATGTATAAAATGTTTAAAATTTGTTAAAATAGTATTCTTATTTATATATTATATTTTTTTTCCAATTTCATATCATTCAATCAATTAATATATTTGTTAAAGTTATTGGTCACATGATGTACTAACGGTCAAGTAAATATTTACTATAGTCACGTGCTTATGTTTATACTCAGCACATGGTTTGTGTTTATGTTAATTATTATTGGATGTTATTTCATATCGGTTAAGAATTAGCTTCTCTTATTGGATAACAAGGGGCCACATGACATTCTCTATTCTTTAGTAAACAAATCCATCGGTCTTTAACAGAAATAAAAGGACCAGAAAACCGGTCGTTAACGAACTTTTACATGTTAATGACCGGTGGGGCGTGGTTTCTCTGTTTAGAGTGATGTCAATTTTATATTTGAAGTGGTTGAATTGTTAACCATATGTTTTCGTTAATTATAAAAGTATAGAAATTTTTATTTTGTATTCAAATACAAAAATCGATTTGCTTTGAACAATTTTTTGAAAAACATGGTTCCTCAATGAAATAAACATACTAGTTCAGTCATTATCGCTTTCTTAGTCAATACCACTGTCCTGTGGGGAGTCCATATATCACGATAATGACCAGTTTTTCAATAACTATTAAATAGTATATACCCGCAGTGCGGCTCTTTAGGGGAAAAGGCAGGACATGAGATTCGTGAAAGGCATGATTATTTAAGGGGTTCGTTTGAGAAATTAGAGTTAATCGAAGTTTGCCTATAGTTTACGTAGCAGCAGTTCGTTATCATGTTTACCCAAACCCTTTTTGAGTTGATTATTGTGTTTAATGTTGGTATATAAATATATCAACTAGTATTAATATGTATTTTTCCTCTTTTGTAGATAGATTTTGATTGTGTATACTATTATATGATTGGATTGGTAGTGCTTGCCTGAATATTTAGAGTGACGGACTTTAGTTTGAAGAATATCAAATTTAATTAAAGAGGCTGCTACACCTGTATGCACAGGTATCCTATTTATGTTTTGTGTTATTTATTGAATAATTGATATCTTATTGAGCTTGGTGAATAAGAATATAATAACGGTATTTTATATGATGAAATGTGTTGTTTACATGTATCGCGGGCTAATTAACAACCGGACACGATACTCCGCAGTCAAAACAAAAACAAAACAATTATCCGCTTTCGGGACATGAAATCACAACAGATCTATCAGTTTCCAGTCCTGTTAGTATATAATGGTCGAAGACCTTATTAAGTAATTAACATTTTTTATAACATCAAATTAAATCCGATATATCATACAGAATCGAAAATATCGTTTATAGTTTTCAAAGGTACTAGGCTTATATTTTCTTAAATATCTTATTTAGTGTTAATATATCTTATTTAGTGTATAATATATCTTGTTTATCGTGTCAGATATCTTATTTACTTTTATAAACGTATTAAGAAGTTTTATTTATTAAAAGATATTTGATAAATCAATTGCATACGATGACTTGTAAAATTATAAAGATATTTAATAAAGTAAATACAATATCTTATATACTTTTAAAGATATCCACTGAAGTGTGTGTTTTATAGATATTTCTATAAACTATATAAGATATATAATTTAGATAAAATATATCTTATATAGTTAACAGGATATCTTATAAAGTATATAAGACATCTTATTAACTTCAAATTAAATAAAGTAACTCATAATGAATACAAGATAATCTATATACTTCATCAGATATTTTGAAAATGAATAGATTTTAAAAAACGGCTTGCTATACATACAATGACTACTTTTTCATGCAAATCGTTAAACAGGAAATATAAGAAGTAATTCAGTTTACCAATATGAATTCTGTGAAAAGATTCATACTGTTTTGTAAAATGGGTAACAAAAAAGTATGTTGCGTCTCTATTTCGAGCGTATATATCTCTTCTAAATATCAAAATCATTAAACCATATAGTATTATGTCTTCAGTGAAAATACATATAAGACGCCAACAAATAATATGTAAATTACCTTGTGAAGTTTCCCATTTCCTTTTGGTGAGACTTCTAATTGTTCGTTGATTCTTGTAAATATGAAATTGTGTGTGTGGTACAAGTTATGTGCAAACCGGTTTTTACAAAAATGAATATCACACTGAGAGTGGTCTTCTTGTAACTTTGAATATCTGATCGGATTCAAATTACAAAATGAAACAGCAGGAAAGTAAACTTTTTGGTATTGGATGTAGACTTTCGTGTTGACTTGATTACTGTAAAATTAATTTAATACACTAAATTATAAACTTTCTGAATATGCGTGTATTATTTGCTATCGAACATCGAAGTAACAAAAACATGGAAAGATGTTTTTTAAGCATAAAGTGACATTTGTAAATTCAGGATGAAAGTTATCTACTAGTATATAGTACAATGAATAGAAAGGCATGATGATAAAAGTCAGAAATCTTCATTATTTCAAGACTAAAAAAAAAAATCTACCAAGAACCCCTAGACAAAGAAATTCATATTCTTATTTCAACTGATCAGAGCAATTTATATAATATAAAAGAGTATAACAAAGATAGTACCAAACTCCAAGGCAAATAAAAAAGGGGAGGTCCATCAAAATTGCAAAAAAAACACACGCTAACAATCAACGGAACAAGTGAAAAACAACTGCCGTATTCCTGACTTGATACAGGCATTTTCCGAAGAAAATTGTGGGCTAAACCTAGTTTTATGGCTAGCTTAACCTCCCACTTGTATGAACGTTGTTTATTGTTCCGTTATATTGACAAAATTTGGTAAGCAACCCACACAGTTATAAATGAGAGGCGAAAAATATATCGAAGTGACATTTAAACTAAAAAAAAAGTAATAGCTTAATATGACATGTACAGAAATATTGTATATGTTATAACTTGCACAATGCAAAAATACAAGATATAACATGTACAAAAGTACCTCGTACATGCTATAACATGTACAAAATATTGCTTTAAAATGGTTTTAACTTGTACAAAATTAGTTATGTTTACTTGTTGCTACAAGACAGAGACGTATGACACCATGAGTTGCACAAACATTCTTTTATGAATTTCTTTTTTTTTTCTTTCATTTTTTTGTACATTAATTAGGCCGTTAGTTTTTTCGTTTGCATTGTTTTACATTTGTCATTTCGGGGCCTTTTACAGCTGACTGTGCGATATAGTCTTTGCTCATTGTTGAAGGCCGTTTGATGACCTATAGTTGTTAATTTCTGTGTCATTTGGTCTCTTGTGAAGAGTTGTTTCATTGGCAATCATATCACATCTTTTTTATATTTCTACATTTACACCTACGAGAATTACAATTGCCTTTCTTACATTGACAATGCACAAAACCTTGCCCTCAGTTCAATGATATCGTACGGACTATTTTTCTCACACTTATATCATCCATTGGAACTTCAGACACTTCTAACGTTGAATTTGCAATAAGTTAAACCTGGTTTCTACTCAATTATCACTTCATTTGTCCAACTTAACATGTTTAACCCCGCCACATTCTGTATGTATGTGCCTGTCCCAAGTCAGGAGCCTGTAATTCAGTGGTCGTCGTTTGTTGATGTGTTAAATATATGTTTTTCGTTCATTTTTTTGTACATGAATTAGGCCGTTAGTTTTCTCGTTTGAATTGTTTTACATTTGTCATTTCGGGCCTTTTATAGCTGACTATGCGGTATGGGCTTTGCTCATTGTTGATGGCCGTACGGTGACCTATAGTTGTTAATTTCTGTGTCATTTGGTCTCTTGTGGAAAGTTGTCTTATTGGCAATCATACCACATCTTCTTTTTTATATCAAGTTCCAATTTTATATCCGACATGTTCCTTCATATTCACTCATAAGCCAGTTCTAAATTGTTTTTTAAGACACGGACCTTACTGTATATTTGGTATGATTTATTTCAAGGGATAGATGTGATCAACAGTCATCATACTTTAATTATTCAGTGAGATAACCGTTTGTATATAGAGGAAATTGAGGTTAAAGGAAAATGGAGCTAATTTTATCGAACTTTTTTAAAGCCTCTGTATGATATCTGTGTTATACATCCTGTCGACCAAACGTAACACATTTGTTTCAATGAAAAGCGGCATCTTTTATGATTTTAGTTTTAAAGAATTTCTTGTTATAGTGGTATTTATTATGAAAATGGCCTTTGCAAACAGTATATTTGTACCGACGTTAGTTCTTTTATTAAAAAAGTTGAACTTAGTATTTCAGACTGTCTTACGTTTAATATGAAAATTATAGAAGTCGAATATTTGTAACCATCCATTGCTACGAAATACATATTGTACATTTATTCTTTCAAATATTTGTATTGGTCAAATATTTAATTGCCTCATTCATTGCCTCAACATACTCAAGGGAGGCTACACCTCTGACTGCTTAACACTCGTTTTCAAAATTTATATCCTCTCCTTTGAAAGCAGAGTATATATAGTTTGCAGAGGAATTTTTTCTCGGCGTATTAAGGATTTCATTTTAGAACATATTCACCCATTCTCGTCCTATGGAAAATCAGTATTCTCCTTTCTATTTTTCATAGTACATTGCTTTCTATGCACTATAAAATGCTACACATGCATGACTTTTCATAGTAGATTAATTATAAAAGTGAACTCATTAAAATTGCACTAACGAAGTGTACAACCCCCAAGGCAATGTCCAAGGGAAAAGAACCAAAAGAAAGAAAAATCACGAGTACTGTTGTTTGTCTAATTACCCGGTATTGTAAATGAAATCAGGAGAATAGAACTACAAAAGCATTTTAAGTTGAGATTTCAACATTGTAAATGTTATTTAATGGTACATATATAGAATCCCCGAGAAAAGGGGGCAAAGGTGTAGTTAAAATACATGTAATTTTTAATCCAATTTTTATACCAGACCTCAAACTCAATGTTTTAAGAAGCAATGACTGTTGATAAAAAAAGAAAATTAAAAAAAAAAAAAAACACATTCACCAAAAAAAAAAAAGCAAGCATCTGATGTTGAAACGATTGTAAATTAAAATTTATTGATGAAGTTTTGTCCTTATTAAAAATTATACAATTTTAGAAAAGTTGATTTGTATAACATTTTGTTGCTTTTTAAAATGAAGGTATTTTAGATATATTAGATTAAATGCATCTGAAGCAGGAGAAATGTTCATTTTTGACTAGTTTATCCTTTTTTGTTATCACAAAGTTATCTCGTTGCTTTTTCATTCCATCTGTTGAAATGACCATTAAATGATTTACATCCCTTTTAATAAACATCTTAACACTTAAAGTGAGCTTATATCAAATTTTGATTATTACAATGAGAGGCTTATTGTGTTATGTCACTGTGTAAATATGTTCTAAATTGGTCAGACAATACTTGACTATATGTTTTGAACATTTAAAACTCTCGGCTACGCCTGGGGCTTTAAATACTCATAAAACATGACCAAGTATTATCTAACCTATAAGTAAAATATATCCTGGCTATCCACTTGAATCTTAAGTCTCAATTAGTATGAAAGTATGTAACTATTCCCTTCTGAGTGGAAACTAACAATTATAATTCACCAGGTGAGAATTTTATTGACTACATGTGTCTTTTAAAAGGTATTAAGTAATTATAAAAAAATATTGATCTGGGGTCATGTTAATGAAAGTATCCTAGGATACCGTATTTAGCCGTGCATAGTACGTAGTTGTGCATAATATGCTCCCCTTTTGATCCTTCCAAAATCGTGAGAAAAAAAAATTAAAAGAAAAATGAAAAAGTAAAAAAACAAAATCAAAAACAGAAAGATAAAAAAGAATGTTAAAGAAAAAAATAATAAATAAAACTGTTTTTTATATTTTTTAAAAGTCTAGTTCACTTTCAAAAGCCTTAAATAGGGAACAATTAAACCAGGTATTTAATTTTATTTAAGTCTATTGAAAGATAAAAATAACAAGAATGATTGTTTAATCAAACAATTTTAAAGTCACAAACAATTTAATGGTATGTCTTTTATCATGTAATTAACATTTATTAAGTATATGTAAGAGAATGATAATCCCTTTTGTCATGATTAAGTACGAGCGTTAGCGAGTACTTATCATGAAGTAATGGATTATCATTCTCTTACAAACTTAGAATATAGTAAAGTGCTCAAGGCCACTCAAATGATCCCTTGGTTGGTGTTGTTCTATTGTCAGCATGGTCAATGTTAAATGTTAATAATTTTTGCGTGACTTCATTTTTCAGAATTTCGTTTATGGGTTAGTTTTAGTGATGTTAGGATTTTTTTTTTTATATAATTTGGGAAATATTCAAAAATTGTGTTATAGACATTAGGTGACACAACAGTACAAAGAAAAGGTAGAAATTGTATGAATGTAAATCATTTAATATTCTAGTGAGGAACTATCGTTTTTTTTTTTTACAGTTTAAATCGATAAAAACATTTGAGTTACAACTAATTTTATTTCACGGCCAATAATTTGGTCCGGCTTTTTAAATCAAATACTATTTCATTGTGTCGGGGAAATGTTCTAATAAAATGCCTTAAAAAGTTTTAAATATATTCAATTCCTGGGTTTTTTTTAATTTAATTTTATCGGAATATTGGATATTACTATTCTTCACAACTGCTGGTTCAGTAATCAGAGTTTTAGAAAGCTAAACATCTAGGTTATTTTTTATTTTAAAACTTTTTTATTTTTTATTTTTATTTTTTTTTTTTTTTTTTTTTTGCATTGCTTTGATATTGTTTATTTAATTAGTAATTTGAAGTTTATGATATATTCATAATAACATTATAAAAGGTACAAATTTTACTGCAACAGTAAACTTCAACTTATTTTGATTTTGTTTGTTTGTTTCACAATACAACTTTTAGTCAGGTTCAATCAATATGATAAATCCTATCAATTCGATAAATGTGATTCGGGGCAGTTGTAACTCATTTATAGAAACTCTTTGTTTTGAACTGTAAATAGACCTACATAATAGGATAATCCCTTACTAAGAACATGATTTACATTCATTCTTCACAATTAAGAGCCATCAACTTCTACAATTTCATTGGTCGAGAGCACTTTGCTATTTTCTAATTTTATAAAATTGAAGTTATTAATAAAAGATCCAATAAAAGCCAATGATTGTCTAAGCTTGTCCAAGCTGAAGCACTGTTCAAAGATTATGAAAGAACTAATTAAAATTGAGAATGTAAATGGGGAATATGTCAAAGAGACAACAACCCGACCAAAGAGCAGATAACAGACGAAGGCCACCAATGGGTCTTCAACGCAGCGAGAAAATCCCGCACCCGGAGGTGGTCCTCAGCTGTCCCCTAAATAAAATTGTGTACTAGTTCAGTGAAAATGGACGTCACACTAAACTCCAAAACATATAAATGAACTAAAATTAAAAAAACATACAAAACTAACAAAGGCCAGAGGCTCCTGACTTGGGACAGGCGCAAAAATGCGGCGGGGTTAAACATGTTTCAAACCTCTCCCTATACTTGTAGCCAATGTAGAATAAAGAAACACATAGCAATACGCACAGTAAAACTCAATTTAAAAGAAGTCCAAGTCCGATGTCAGAATAGGTACAAAAGAAACTAAGCAAAATGACAATGATACATAAATTAACAAAGGACTACTAGCAGTTACTGACATGACAGCTCCAGACCGCAATTAAACTAATTGAAAGATTATGTCTTCATCATATGAAAATCAAGTACAATACCTCCCGTTAGGGGTTTAGTATCATATCATCATAAAATATATGAGAAGAACATAACCCGTATGTTAAAATGTTATGGAACAAAAGAAATTAGACCTCAAACATTTTTAAAGTTGATTAGCAGTAATTAAAATTTTATAACTTAAATCCTATATTTCTGTTTCATTGATCATGTTGATTAAGATCACTCCCTGGTTTTATTATATAAACAAAAGTTGACATGTTTATTAAATTGCTACACACCCATACTTAATCCTTAATTACATTTTAAGCTCACTCATGCAGGATGTCATATCAGTACTTGTGTTAAATACAAATAAAGAATTAAGATAAAAAAAAACGTCTTGAACATATACAATGATGAAGAGAAAAACGCTATCGATAAATTAAAAAAATAAATTAAAAAAAAATAATAATAAAAAAAAAATTGAAAAAAAAAATTAAAAAAACGTCTATAGCTATGTATAATACGCAACCCCTCTACCAACTACTTTTCGGGGTAGAAAAATGCGTATTGTACACGACTAAAGACGGGGATATGTCCTAAGATATGTCTTAGAACATTTTTTAGGATGGTCTCAAGACTTGTCTTAGATATGTCTTAGGATGTAAAACAAAGCTATCTTTGGACAGTCATAACAACAATTTGCATTGGACCATCCTAACACAATTCTGTAATTAATAAGAATATGCAGATTATGAAATGACATATATTTAATATATTTCAGTATATATGTAAAGGGCGGGAGGATGCATCTTTATGTGGAAAACATCAAGTCAAATAAAGTTTTAACGCAATACTAATAGCTACATAATTATATACTATAAAAAACGACAAACGAATTCCGTACAACAAAACTGAAAAGTCACAAAATTCTGTAGAGGCAATATTCCTGTTGCAATTTTAACTATATAAACTAGTTTTGTCCTTAGGTCCACTTGGTTTTATTACATGTATTGAATCGACCTTAGTAAGAAAAGAAGTCCAATTTTTGCATATGATTTCTTATATAGAAAAACAGTTTTAGTTCTTAAAGTTTTTTACCAAATGACTTCGGAATATCTAAATGTATTAAGATATATGCACCAGGTATGTTCTTGAACAACCAGACAAAGTACTAGTTATATGCTTATTATAAAATTAAACAATATAGATTTATGGATAGTCATACCTTTATGTAACAATCCATGAAACTATTTTCTACTCACAAAGCATCAAAAATTCAGATGGCTATCAAAAAATGACAATCGCCTAATCGTAAGCTAACTGTGAAATAGTTAAACAAAATAATTTGCATATTATAGCATCAATATTTTAGACCATCGTTTACAGTGGGAAATCTAGTGAAAAAGAACAATAGAAATTTACCTCTTCTTATGATAGAGTCGAGAAAATCAATAATAAAACTATGCCGGTGACGACACTGATCAAAAGTTATTTCTAATTCTAATATGACGTATTTCTTTCGCTTTGTAAACAACAGCGTGATAAAATTCTCAATATATCTATACTTAGCGCAGACTCCGAGATGTACATAATAATGGCTGTTAAAATTTACCTCCCACGTAAACCCACATGTATCGTAACCTATGTGCAAACGCTATAATCGATTTCGCTGTGTTAAAAATTACAATTGAAAAAGCCCTACAGAACCTTTATCCTTATTCTGAGTCATAACAAAAAGAATTAATGCATTAGAAATCGGAGAAATGTACTAAATCAAAATAAATTAAAATTCCGCGAAATTCCATTAATTTTTTTTGCGCATTAACGTCATTTCAAAACATGACGTCGTACGAATGAAAACGTCACACTGAAGGTTTTTCAATTGCGTTTACATTCAACATGTTCAAAAATGGATAATATTGCATTAAAATAAAGTTTCGAGGTAGGTGTTGCATTTTTTTTTTTTCTATTCTATTGCATCATTCGCACAGTAACTGATTTCAGCAAGTCAACATGGCGGTTCCTTGGTTACAAAATGTCTACAGTGAATTTGACGGTAGCTTACGAGAAAAAAATGTAAATCAAAAATGGTAAATGTTTGGTTTGAGAAATAAAAGAATCAATCACATTTTTTCTAGCTGTTTTTTAAGAAATGATTCATGTAAGCTACAGATGTATTATCTTTTTTTTTTCATTTATCTAACAGTGGGTAAAATAAAACAGCCACGCACACGGCATACTCACCCTTGCTTCAGTTTTTTAATGACCGTATTTGTCCTATTAGAATCGAAATAATTCATGGAAGCCATAGATTTGTTGCTAATTTACACTTGGCCTGGGCCGTGATATTCGTTAATTTTATCCCTCGCTAACGCTCAGGATAAAATTCGAATATCACGGCCCAGGCCATGTATAAATTTCTAACAAATCTATGGCTTCCATGAATTATTTCTTAAATAACAATTGTACATTTTAAAGAAATTATTTGTTAAACTGTTTTATTAGAAATATATATGCAAATACACGATGTTTTATGTTCAATATTTATCAAGATAATTGAATTAGAAGCTTGTGAAACTGAAATCTACAAAAATGCCAATCTTTGCGCCATATGGATAATAAAAAACATTCGAACAAATCATGAACATACCAAAACTAAAGATGTCTCGGGTCACCAATTTTTGGAGTGCTCCCCAAAGTCTTTAGCATGTTACAATTTCCCAAAATATTTTTTTTTTCACATTCTATGTTTTCGAGTACAACGGTCTGCACTTGTCAAATGACTATTTAATATAGAAATATTGTCTTTTCATGAGTATACCAATATAAAAGTCTGTCTGTGCAAGTTCTTAAATTAAAGCTAAATATTCTTATTAAGTAGGCATCTATTTACTATTTTTTATACAATTTTAAGAAAGTTCATCTCGATTTTTGTACATGTATTTGCGGTCTTCTCGATCTATTCACATTCAATTTTTACATTAATACATTAATGAGTAACTTAATTTCAAAAGTGTCAATCTTTGCTGCATATCAAACGATTCCTTTGGATTTTTTTCCCTGACTTTCTCTGATCTAGCTGTGTATATATACGGATAACTAGCATGTTTCAGAGAAGTATTCAGCCAGTAAAGAATAAATTGAAGTTGGTACTACAGGAATGTATTCGCATAGCAACATTTTATACCAATTTTACACCAAGCTGTACTCGTCGTTTTCTTTTAAAGAAGGGAAATGATAACATTAAATGGAAGTTTGTTTTTATTTCAACTTATTTCTATTTTTGTCATTTACCAGAACGTTTTCCCGTGAATTTATAATTGAAAGCGTCCTTCCTAAAATGTCACTAGATTTTTTACTGTTCAACAACAATAGAGATCCGATTCAGAGGGAAATTTAGTGAAAAAATATTACCTGCCCTGTAAACATTGAAAACTAGACCTTTTCAATGTTTGTTCCATTTAAGCAAGGACGCTATCAATTATAAATTCACGGGAAAACGTTAAAACATAGTAAAAAAATAGAAATAAATTGAAATGAAAACAAAACTTCCATTTAATGCTATCATTTCCTGTCTTAAATAGAAAACGACGAGTACAGCAGACTAAAGGAGGGGCAAAAGACATCAGAGGGACATTCAAACTTACAGATCGAAATCAAACTGTCAAATGTTAAATGAGCTTGGTGTTAAATTGGTTTAAAATTTTGCTATGCGAATAAATTCCTGGAGTCCCATCTTTAATTAGTTTTTTTTTACTGGCTGTATACCTCTCTGAAACATGCTAGTTATCCGTATATATATACACAGCTAAATCAGAGAAAGTCAGGGAAAAAATCTAAAGAAATCGATTGATATGCAGCAAAGATTGGCACTTTTAAAATTTAGTTACTAAGCAAATTCAAATTTGTATAAAAAGTAGTTAAAAGATGCCTACTTTATAAGAATATTTATCTTTAAATTTTTAACCGGCACAGACAGACTTTTATATTGTGAAAAGCTAATTTTTCTATATTAAATTTTCATGTCACATAAGCAGACCGGTGTACTCGAAAACTTAGAATGTGAAAAATAAGTATATTTTGGGAAATTGTAACATGCTAAGGATTTGTGCAACACTTCAAAAATTGGTGACCCGAAAGATCTTTAGATGTTGTATGTACATGATTTTTTTCCAATTTTGTTACCAATATGTAGCAAACATTGGCATTTTTTTAGATTCCAGTTCAACGACCTTCAAATGCAATTATCTTGATAAATACTGAACATAAAACATTGTGTATTTGCATGTTTATTTCTTATAACACTTTTAAAAAAAATAATTTCTTTAAAATGTACAATTGTTATTGACTAAAACTTTTGATCATTGTCTTCACCAGCATAGTTTGTTATTGATTTTCTTGATTCTATCATAAGAAGAGGTAATTTTCTTTTAATCGTTATCTTAATCGCATGCTTGGAGGATGCTCGGAGCTTTTTAAGTAGGCTCTCCTCAGCAGTTTATGTGACAGTAATTATCATGATCCATTTAGATGTCAATCAATTCTTTAGCACTTCTATAAAAAGGAAAGTAAAGCATTATAGAGGAAGCTCAATTAACACCTGTGTAAACATCCGGTCTATTCAAATACATCTCGCATGAAATTTTACAAAACTATAAAATAGGTAAGAAATTCTTCAATAGTACTGTGTAATGCTTGGAAAGTCTCCACAAAAAGTAAAATATTTTCTTATTATATTTAGTAATCATTCTGTTTTAATACAAAAAAAAAAATACTCAAATTTTATAACTAGATAATATAATTTAAATATAGTTTATACTATAAAATATGCTACATAAAAGTCATCAAGACACAAACAACAGTCAGGGGCGTTACTAAACAAGTTATTTTTTTAGTTACTATACAGGTATTTTTTTTTTTTTTAACAATTATTTAATAACTCAATTGTTATTTTAAATGTCTATAGAAGCATGGACTAAATGTAGTTTTATGAATTTCTATATCATTTTATTAAATAAAATTAAGAATTTATCAAATTTGAGATGAGTATAGAGATAAAGGTTACTTTAAAAATAATGACAAAAATATTATTTTTATAAGCTATTTTATTCATCTTTGAAAAACTTAGTACTTACAATTATTTAAGGAACATATGTAATTGTTTTAGGTTACAAATTATAAATAACTTCATGTCCTAATTAAATCACAAGGTTCCATCTATTTATATCTGTCTACCTTTAAGATTTTCAAGGAAAATGATATTCTAATAGTCCCAAGAGACTTTAGCGGTACTATTGATAAAAAATAAACCACATTTCACCTTCTTGCTCCCCACCCGCCTCTAAGTGCCAACATGTGCGATGCTTGTGTATGACGGTTTTCCAGTCGAAAGCACCAGGGATACAAGAAAAGTGCAGTAATTTTGAAAGACCGCCGCTAAAATATGCTTTGAAGTTACACATGTCGGGAGCGGTCAATGAATAACATAATTTATATTTAGGGGCGAGGTTGTTCAACACATAAGAATGCCTCTGTATGTCTTGTAGGTGTAAATTTAGAAGAATGACAGATGTGTGCAACTCTAGATGTCACGTGTTTCTGTCATGTAGCAACAAGTAAACAAAACTCGTGTCTGAAAAGGATGAAAATGCAGGACTTTATCAATACTTTAAATAATGCACTTTTCGTTGTCTTTTGATTATTAATCTTTGTTATTTAAATGCAGCTTTATTTTAGTTTATTTTCAAATTTTGTATAAGTTTAAACAATTTTTAAGCAATATTTTGTACCTGTTATACCATGTACGAGGTACTTTTGTACTTGTTCTCAATTCTATTTTTGCATTGTGCAAGTTATAAAATGTACAATATTTCTATAAATGTTATAATATGTACAAACTTGCAATTTTTACACGACATATACACTTGAAAGTTCTAACCATGTACTGGCTTCCGAAGCTGCACAAAACAACTTACAAATATAGATTTCATATTCAAGACATTATTCCACTACTAAACTGTCTATTCTACTTTCTAGTACACTTGATACAATCAAAAACCTGGTAATAAATTGTTCCAATAAGGCTTTTCAAAATAGTGGAATTAATTACTTTTGGAGTGTCAAAATATCGTTGGAAGTACTTGATAATTGCATGCTTATATTGGTGAATTCGAATCTGTTTAAGGTTTTGATTTTTCTGCCCTATATACCACTTTGCCTCATAATCTTATTAAGAACAAATTCACCCACCTAATTAAATGGGTATATAAAAAGTCAGAATGCGAATATATCTGTTCAAACTCTTTTAGGTCATTTTTTAGCTATAGCAAACAAAATGACTATGTCAATTGGACCTGCTTTAATACTATTGTTTTTTTTTTTTGTTTTTTAATTTGGCTAGAGGTATAGGGGAGGGTTGATCTCACTTAACATGTTTAACCCCGTCGCATTTTTGCGCCTGTCCCAAGTCAGGTGCCTCTGGCCTTTGTTAGTCTTGTATTATTTACAATTTTAGTTCATTTATATGTTTTGAAGTTAAGTATGACGTCCATTTTCACTGAACTTGTACACATTTTTGTTTAGGGGCAGACTGAAGCCCACCTCCGGGTGCGGGACTTTCCCACTGCGTTGAAGACCCATTGGTGGCCTTCGGCTGTTTCTTGGTCTTTGGTTGGGTTGTTGTCTCGTTGACATATTTCCCATTTCCATTCTCAATTTTACTTTCTCAATCAAGTACAAATTAAGTAAATACAAATACAAGGTTAAAGAAATTAGAAACCTCGCTGTGAAAACTCTTTATGTCGCAAATGAACCATCTGCACAAGGAATGCCCATAATTAGAAAGTTAAAAACACGATGTCGGAATGTATAACTACCGAGTCACGTCAAAAGTTATACGACCAAAAGAAACATAATATCACGAAGACAAATAACTCTGAAACTAAAGTAAAATTAAAAAAATACAAAACTTCACCACATAAAATTGATAACTCAGGACCGTCTTGTTTTATTTGTGAAGTAGGCACCGTTCTACATCCCAGTTAAACATATATGTTGTCAATGAGAAACTCTTGTATACTGATCTCTTGTTCTTCGGTGTAGCATGTTTAGTCAAGCTCATTTGTAACAAAATAGGTAGAATATATCCAAAAGCAATAAATTTGTAGCATATGGTACCATTGTTATGGAGAAAAGCTTTAAGACGGGTTTTTAGTTCTTCATGTGTTAAGGTAGTGCAAAGGGTGCATGGAAAACACCACGGTTTTGATAGAATTTATTCAGAAAATGACCGTGAGTTTAATTTTCCAGAAGTTTTTGAGGTCTAAAGAATCAACATATGTGTAATGTCACTACCCGAGTAAACAGTGTCACAGTATATCTGTATACCCTCTTTCACTGCGGAAAAAACAACTTGTGGTTAATCTAACGAACAATTGATTTGTAGATAAACATTACTATGCAAGATTTCAAACTTAAACATAGTCCACTGACACCAATGCCAGTGTCCATAGAATATCTATACTACTAAAGGAATAGACCGATTTCATTGAGCCGCAACTCCTCTAAAACCATACAAAGTCGGAAGTCTTTGTGATATGACGTATAAATGTAGTGTTTTGTACTTCCTAAATTTGTCTTTGAAACAATCTTTTTTCCACAGAAAACGCAAAATTTGGAGAAAATATCCATAATTGGAGACCGTTATCGATCCGTGCCTTATACGCTTTCGCGCGTGCTCAGTCGACGTACTGCCCGACAACTCGCACCACTCAAACACTCACTAATTATTATAACTTGCATCACTTTATCAAACTCGCATCACTCAAAAAAAAAAAAAAATAAAACACTCGAACAAATGTGTTTAATCATTAGATTGTTTTCTTCTTCTTTTAGTAAATTCCTCCTTTCTCGGAGCACCCGTGTCACACAGAGTCAGAACTCGCACCACTCGAAAACAAAAATACTACAAACTAGCACCACTAAAGAAATGTTTTAAATCATAAGATAGTTCTAGATTGTCTTCTTCTTCTCTGAGCTATTTCCTCCATTATTGGAGCATCCGTATCACACAGAGACAGAACATGAAACACACCTTTCGAAAAAAGAAAGAAATACTACAAATTAGCACCACTGAGAAATATTTAATCATCAGGAGCAACTGTGTAACACCGAGACAGAAGCTAGTAATTGGACATTCAAACTCCTATGGAAGGAGAACTGAAAAACTAATAAAAACTATCAACATAATGCATCAGTGCATAAAAACAGTTCGAAAAACACGAACCCTAGCTATGTATCACCATAAACATTTCAAGTAGTCTTCAAGCCGCGCCGGCGCGGGTTTTTTCTAGTGTAACTTAAAATAACGTTCAGTTATTAAAAAGTGTATATCCATAGATGGTGTTACATGTAAGCTTTAAATCACACCGAGTCTAAAACATATTGTAAATGTTGTACTGTTAATTGTTTCAGACTGTCTTTTGATCTCTTATTGTTGGCGGTTACCTGTGTTGCGGGTTTTCCTCTTTTTGATGTTTACAATCTATCCATCTTTTTTCAATATCAAAGTTATACAGTCTAAATTCAAATTTCAAATACCGAATTTAAGAACAAAAATTGGAAAAGTTTTAATATTCATATAACATGTATAAATATACAAAAAAAAACATTGTAACATCAGACTGCAGAGAAAACCTTGGCAGTCAGTTTCTTTTTTCGTTTAGGTAAAATATACTTCATGGAATTTGCTGCAGTATAAGACATACAATTCTTACCTTAAATACTGGACACCAAGTGTAAATATTTGACTGAAGCATAAAGCCATGCATGTCATAACGGTACAAGCCCACACAACTTTTCCTATAACATGTTTGCTTGATGACACCTTATCTATTCCATGTAAAGTCGTATTTCCTGCGAAATTGCTTAACGTAACTTTTATTCTGTTAAGTAGCATTTTTATAATTCTGATGTCAATCTATTTTTCAAATCATTTGCACATCTTGCGAGATTTTATGAAATGCTGCAATGCCTACAAATTTGTGTGGTTTAATTTCCATTATCACGATTTACACTTATTAATGAAAGAAAGCTAATTGATATTCGGAATGAAAACCAATTAGTTCAATCTGATTAAAAAATCTCTTTCAAGTCGGTTTATTTAGTCTAAATATTCTGTAACAAAATAAAAAAAGGAAAACAGTCACCATTGAATTGTCAATTGAATATGATACTTGCCGGCTATAAATTTACATTTATTTTTTTGTTATTTGTTTAGATTAGACACTATAGATTTTGAAAAGATAACCTTCTTTTTAATTTGAAATTTATTGGTTCATCTTTTCGCTCATATTGTGTAAAATATATAAATAGTTTATTGGAAAAGACTAAGTATGACATATATCATAGAAAGGTAATTTTGAATCTAAAAAGTCATGGTTTTGGAACATTTAGGAGAGT
The DNA here is from genome assembly GCA_017311375.1 of Mytilus coruscus. NCBI lineage: Eukaryota > Metazoa > Mollusca > Bivalvia > Mytilida > Mytilidae > Mytilus > Mytilus coruscus. Next base: position 62,287,963 of record CM029603.1, on the reverse strand, counting down.
ATCATATAAAAGAATTGCTTGAATTGCTTGAACTTAATAAGCAGATTATTCTGAGTCAAAAAAAAAGGACTGTGTCAATCAAATTCCCACTTCAATTGTAATTATGTACACTATTCATTCAGCCTGGAAGGTCGGAAGACACAAATGAGCAACGCAACGTGGTCACAAAGGATAACTCGATTGTTCCACTTGGTTACTTAATTGTTCTTCATAATGATCACTTAACTACGAGTCGACTTTCTTTCTTGTTTGCTATACCCGGAACAAAAATAAATAATTCCGATAGCTCAAAGAAAAGGCTAGAATCACAGAATCAATCGTTATTGCAGAAATACTGAAGACATTTAAAAATATTGAGGAAAGAATTTGAAAAATTGAGCAGAAATTTTACCAGATAGAATCATATCATTAAATCTAGAAGAAATTGAGCAAGCAGACAAACGCATAACTCAAAGAAAAGATCAGTTTGAGCACAGTGGTGGCTGCAGTGATCCATCAGTGTGCCTGTAAAAAAAAGAGGCATCAAAGAACTGAAATAAGAAGTGAAAAAAAAGATCGGAAGTAAAAGATCAAGCATCTCAAAATTCATCGATCAGTTGGACGTTATAAAGAAAATGGAAAAAATTGATAGACTTAAACATTGTTAAAGTGCCGCTACATGAAAAATATCCTTTTATACACAGGTTTGCAATACCAAAACTTTTTACATGGTGAACTTAAAATTCATTATTGAACAGAGTTCACAAACGGCTATCGGTTTTAGACAAGAATTATATGGAACGAGGCCAATAGTCTTCAGTATTTTGTTCAGAAAATATATAGACATAGTGCTTTTAAGTGCTTACCAGCTCAAAGGAAAAAAAGGATAACACAACAGTTTCCCTTTGAATTCGAGCAAACACGAAAAAAGCTCTATCTGATTTGAAATAAACAGGACGGTTAAAATAGAAAACTTTGTACACGATAAGTTATCTATCAACGGGAAACTGTATACAGAAGAAAAGATAAAGACGTCTATTCTACGCGGAAAATCCGATACAAAAGAACAACGATGCAAGTCTTCAGAGCCCACCAATCACGCCGATGTCATAACGCGCCAGGGCTGATTCAGACAATAGCAATTTTAGAAAAAATCTTAGAAATATTATTCTATACCTTCGCCCTCAACGACATACAGCAAGACCGATATAAGAGTAGCCACGTAGAACAACCAACTAATCCATATACAAAAACAAATATTTCTTAATATTCATACAGTAACATATATTCACCTTCGAACTTAAATACTTCTAATGTTACAACTTCGATTAGTAGTGATAATACTAGTATTCCAGTCAATAGCATCTCACATAGCAGTGATCTAAAACATCAATACTTTAACTGCTGTGGTATTAAGTGTTACATAAATTGTGATGAATTTCAAAACCGATGATATTGATGTTATAGTTTCCCTGGTTATCAATTTAAAATGAAGAACAGGAAAAAGGGTGCGAAAACGAGGTCGGGGGTATAAACGTATGCTTTAACGATAAATTAAAAGAAAATATAGAAATAATAGATACACCAAGTAAACATGTTCTATGGCTTAGAATTGACACAGAAGTAAAAAGTAAAGTCGATTAATTTTATTTTTGGTGTCGTTTATGTGCCACCGGAGTATACCAAATACTCATTTAACAAGGCTTTTCATGAAATAGAACAAACATTTTTGAAATTTTTGAATTAATTCTATAAATCAGCTGCTTGAACTAGGGCTCCCTGTTAAACAAACAAAATCTTGATAAAAGCTAAAATAGGTGTGGCAATTGATTGTTAAATTTCTGTAAGGGCAATGATACTTTTATATTAAATGGACAAATGGGAAAGGATAAATATTTTAGTGGATTACTGCGCATGCACGGCAGATCTTTAAAAATTTTAGAGTCCAGTAAACTATTTTCTGATGTCCACTTACCCCTTTATATTACCGTACTAAACAACAGTTCTAGCATGACAGCAGATGGAATGGGTAGAAAGAGACAGCTCAAGGACAATGATAATGTAGCGAAATTGAATAAATGGGAAGCTCAGAAAGCAGTAGAATTTCAAAAACATATTAATTGGAAAGTGGTAAATGAGTTTAGTCATAAACTTAATACTTCAGAACCAAATACGGTAGATGAAAACATTACTAATACTCTAATAAATAATTTAAGTTTTGACAACTCCCCTCGAGTAATTTTTGGAACAAATATTTCCAAAGCCCTTAAAGTCATATGAAACTTCAAATAAAAAAAAGTTGAATAATTTTTATATAGTACTTGAATGGCTAAGTTTTCATCTAAAAGAAGTGAACGTGAACTTTTTTTAAAAGAAAATCCTTTATTTTATAAAAATCTTCATAAATGAACCAATATTGAATTATTGACTTCTCAGACACTAATTCGCCGATATTTTCCCGTATGCAGTGACCTTAACTACAACCTCTCGTTATTACTTAGGCCACCGCACAGCGCAAGTGCGAGGGTAAAACCGTAATGAAAGACTGTAAACACACGTGCTCTTGAAGGTAAATAGAAATAATAGATTCTTTAAGAACAAATTTAATACAACAAATCATTTAACAACTGTTAAGAAATAGTTTAATAAACAAATGGGAACACAGGGAAAATATACAAAACAAATGTCATGGCTCTTTTAATTCACTTATCTGTCACGCTTTCCACGTGCTCTGTTTTTATTGTTTATCAATGTCACGATCCGGTACACTTCGGGAACATACTCGAAAGTTAATTAGCTTGGGATCAACGACCACTGAATGAAATATCATTTGTCGATAATACGTTATAGATGTGAAATAAATATAAAAAAAAACGTACATGCAAGACTTAGTTTAGTATATATGCATGCATTGGTTCAATAATTTCGATAACATTAAAATTTCAAGAAACTCGTTTCATATGACTTTAAATATAGAACGGATAAAATAAATAAATGCCATGGTTTGATGGCGAGTTTAGGCAGGACAAAAAAATAGAAAATTAAAGAAAAAAATTAAGTCAAAAGTTTCAAAGGATCGACACAAAGAATGCTGAAATATTATACAAAATCACTATAGATAATAAGTTTAACGTATTTAAAGAAACAATTATCTGACGAATTACAAAATAACAAAAAATCTAACCCTAAAGAGTTTTGGAAGATTTTAAATAGGCACAAAAAAAGAAATAGACTGAAATTGAAATCGAAAATTTGTAGGGAAAGGCTTAATGCTTTGCCGCTAAATGATAATAATGAAAATCTACCAATTGTCAACCTTATACATGTTATACATACTGAAGAGTTCAACAATCAAATCAATTGTCAGCTGTCTTGGGAAATTATTCAATGCTGTACTTAATAACAGACTGAATATCTTTTGTGAAGATTCTCAAATCATAAAGGAGAACCAGGCGAGGTTCCGATAAAATGTTCCACCATTGATATGGATATTTAGTGCCGTCTGAAATTTGTCATGCTGTTTTGATAGCTTCCTTTTAATTGATATAACAGGCGTGTCACTTTTAGCAGTGGTGATCCCTAACATCGTCTGTAGTAAACTTAGAACTTTTGCTCGGCTACAGTTCCATTTGCATTGACAATTGTCTATTCATCTGTACATGTTTATTTTGTAACAATTTTATTTGTTTTACAGATCTGGAATAACTGAAAGTGTACTTCATGTAAAAACTTCCACTGAGTAAAGTCATTGAAGTGAGCACATTTGTGCGAGATCACGTGATATCAGCGATTATAATTATACAACATGTAATCCATAGATCTTAAAACATACTATCATGGCAATAGTCATGGGTCATTGTTGCACTGACTACTACTAGGGGTGTCTAACTACCTTGATTACATATCCACTCAAAAAACAATGACAAAAATACCGAACTTTAAGGCGAATTCAAAAAGGAAGTCTAGAAAAACTGACAAAACCACACTATCTATCAACGGAGCAAGTGAAAAACAACTGCCATATTCCTGACTTGCTACAGGCATTTTCCGAAGAAAATTGTGGGTTAAACCTAGTTTTACGGATCCCAGTTGTATGACAGTTGTTTATAGCTCCTTTATATTGACAACATTGGGAAAGCAACCCACACAGACATAAAAGATAGCGAAAGATACTAAAGGGTCATTCAAACTCAAATAATTTATAGGTTAATGTAACAATAATCGAGATCCAGCAGCCAAAACTGTGTAAACATTCATGACAGACATGCAACAAAACTGTCTAAAAAATTCAAGCAAACATACAAATTAATCTAATACAGACAACAAGAAGAAAGGTGTAGTAGATAATAAATGCTAAACTGGATAATGACGTCAAAAATTTTGTCGTTGAAAGTACATACCGTATCACGGCGTATACAATATATACACTTTCTCGATCAAGTACAAATTAAGTAAATACAAATACAATGGTAAACAAAACAGAATCAATACTGTAAAAACTCGTTATGTCCTAATCGCACCTCAGAATCCACCTGCACCAGGAATGACCAAAAGTCAAAAGTCAAAAACACGATGTCGGGATGTATAAATACCGAGTCACGTCAAAAGTCACACGACCAAAAGAAACATAATAGGACGAAGACAAATAATGGGGAAACTAAAGTGAAATAAAAGATACACAACTTCAGCACCTATAATCTGAAACTCGAGACAATCTTGTATTATTTGTTAAGTAGACACTATTCTACCTCCAAATCCAACAAATATGTTTTCAATGAAAAACTCCATTATACTGATCACTTGTTCGTCGGTTTAGCATGTTTTTCCGGGCTCACTTTTAGTAAAATATTAAGAATTATATCCCAAAAACAATAAATTTCAGCGTATGGTGCCATTGTTATGGAGAAAAGCATTGTGGATTATTTCTTTAAGACGGGTTTTCAGTTTTCATGTGTTATTGTGGTGTAAAGGGTAGGAAAAACCAAAGGTTTTGATAGAATTTTTTCAGAAAATGACAGTGATTTTGATTTTCCAGAAGTTTTTTTCGAGTTTTTAAGAATCTACATATGTTTAATGCCACTACGCGAGTAAAGAGTACCACAGTATATCTGTAATCCCTCTTTCACTGTGGAAAAAAAACTTTTGGTTTATCTAACTTTCATTTTATTTGTAGATAAACATTAATATGCGAGATTTACTCTGAGTGATTTCAAGCTTAAACATATTCCATTGACACCAATGGCAGTGTCCATAGAATTACTCAAAATAACCTGCAGTCATCGAAAGGTGTATATCCATATATTGTGTTAAGCTTAAAATCACACCGAGTCTAAAACATGTTGTAAATGTTGTCCGTTCAATTCTTTAAGACTGTCTTTTGATCTCTTTATGTTGGTAGTTACCTGTGTTGCTGAATTGCTGTCTCTTAATGTTTACCATACATCCATCTTTTTTCAATGATATCAAAGTTATACTGTCTCAACGGAATTCAAGTACCGAATTTAAGAACAAAAATATTAAATGTTTTAATGTTCATATAACATGTATGAATATGAAAAAAATAACACTGTAATATCAGATTGCAAAGAAAACCGTGGCAGTCAGTCTCTTTTTTTCGTTTAGGTAAAAACATACTTCATAGAATTTGCTGCAGTATAAGACACACAATTCTTACCTTGCATATTGGACACCAAGTGTATATATTTGTATGAAACATAAAGACACGCATGTCAATACGATACAAGCCCAGAGAACTTTTCCTATAACGTGTTTTCTTGATGAAACCCTGTCTATTCCATGTAAAGTTGTATTTCCTGCGAAATTTCGTAAAGTATCTTTTATTCTGTTGAGTAGCATATTTATAATGTCGACGTCTTTGTCCTTTGTTCAAATCATTTGAACATCTTGCGATATTTTTACGAAGTACTGTAATACATACAAAATATTGTGGTTTAGTATCCATTATCACGATTTACGCTTAATAATAAATGATAGCTAATTGTGATTTGGAATGAAAATCAATTTGTTCAGACTGATTGGAAAATCTCTTTAAAAATAGGTTTATTTAATCTAAATATTCAATAACAAAATAAAAGAGGAAAAACAGTCACCATTGAATTGTCGATTGAATATGATTATTGCCGACTATATATATACATGTAGTTATGTTATTTGTTTAGTTTCCACACTAAAGATTTTTAAAGAATAACCTCCTTTTTAATTTGAAATTTATTGTTTATCTTTTTGGCACATATTTAGTAAAATATATAAACAGTTTATTAGAAAAGACTAAATATGTATCATTCAAAGGTAATTTTGAATATAAAAAGTCATGGTTTGGAACATTTAGGAGAGTATCATATGAAACAAACTGTTTGAACTTAATCAGCAGATCAGTCCGAGTCAAAAGATAGGACTGTTTCAATCAAGTTTTACACGACAATTATAATTATGTACCCTATTTATTCAGCCTTGATGGTCGGAAGCCACAACGCAGCAACGTAACGTGGTCACAAAGGATAACTTGATTGTTCTACTTGATTACTTATTTGTCTTTCATAATGATCTCTTATCTACGAGTCGACTTTTTTTCTTGTTTGCTATACCGAGAACAAAAATAAAAAAGTTCAATAGCTCAAAGAAAAAAGCTAGAACCACAGAATCAACCGTCGTTATTGCAGAAATACTGAAGACATTTAAAAACATAGAGGAAAGAATGTGGAAAATTGAGCAGAAATTTTACCAGATAGAATGATAACATTAAAGCAAGAAGACATTGAGCAAGCAGTCAAATGCATAACTCAAAGAAAAGGACAGTTTGAGCAAAGTTTCGAAGGTTGAAACACAGTGGTGGATGCAGTGATCAATCAGTGTGCCGGTAAACAACAAGGAATCGATTAACTGAAATTAGAAGTGGAAAAAAAGATCGGAAGTGAAAAAATCAAGCATATCAAAAGTTATCGATCAGTTGGACGTTATAAAGAAAATGGAAGAAAATTTGATAGACTTAAACATTGTTAGAGTGTCGCTTCATGAAAAATAACCTTATATTTTCAGGCTTGCAATACCAGAAAGACGAGCTCGTTGAGGTCAAACCTTTTACATAATGAACTTAAAATTCATTATCGAATAGAGTTAAGGAACGGCTATCGGTTTGGTAAACAAAGATTATATGGAACGAGGCCAATAGTCTTCAGTATTTTGTTCAGAAAAGATATAGACATAGTTCTATCAAGTGCTTACCAGCTCAAAGGAAAAAAAAGTATGGCATAACACAATAGTTTCACTTTGAATTCGAGCAAACACAAACAAAACTCTATCCGATTTGAAAGAAAACTAACCAGGGCGGCTCAAATAGCAAACTTTGTACAGGATACGTTATTTAACAACGGGAAATTGTGTACAGAAGAAAAGATAAAGACGCTTACTCCAACTGCGGAAAATGCGATACAAAAGAACAACGAGGCAAGCCTTCAGAGACTTCTAATCCTGCCGATGTCAAAACGCGCCAGGACTGATTCAGACAATAGCACTTTTAGAAAAAATCTAAGAAACATATTCCATATCTTCGCCCTCAACGACACACAGCCATACCGATATTAGAGAAGCCATGGAGATCAGCCAACTAATCCACATACAAAAACAAATATTTCTTAATGTTCAAACAGTAACATATATTCACCTTCTAATGTTACAACTTCAATAGTAGTGATAGTACTAGTATTCCAAGCAAAAGCATCTCAAATGGCAGTGATCTAAAAACGTAATACTTTAAATGCTGTGGTATTAAGTGTTGCAAAAATTATTATGAATTTCAAAACCGATGATATTGATTTTATAGATTTCCCTGGTTATCAATTTAAAATGAAGAACAGGAAAAAAGGTGCAAAAACGAGGTCGGGGTATAAACGTATGTTTCAACGATACATTAAAAGAAAATATAGAAATGATAGATACGTCAAGTAAACATGTTTTGATAAGTGTTTGGTACGACTATAAATTTTCACTTCGTACTATGAACATCAAAATTATTTATTTTTAAAAATATTTCCTTTCTCTATTGGAACTGTACACGTATACCTAACAACAAAATTATTTTCATTTACCTGTGTTTAAAGTTATTGCAAATGGCTGATATTTTTGTTCGAGCATATTGTTTTTCTTAAATTGTTTAACATTTCATACCGATATAACATGTTACTTTTATTATTCTTCCCTTAGTTTATTTATTTTGTATTTACATTGTATCATAGGTCAAATGTATTTGTTCAGTGTATGTTCACTGGTGTTAATATGTCCTTTGATTGAGTTAAGCTATTTCAGTTGATATTTTATAGTGTGTCTTTCTATGTTGTGATGTTACATTATTGTTTCAGGAAAAACGGTGAAGGTTTGGAACCATTAAAACGTTTAAACCCGCTGCATTTGTTTGCACCTGTCCTAAGTCAGGAATCTGATGTTCAGTAGTTGTCGTTTGTTGATGTGGTTCATAAGTGTTTCTCGTTTCTTGTTCTTTATATAGATTAGACCGTTGGTTTTCCCATTTGAATGGTTTTACACTAGTAATTTTTGGGGCCCTTTATAGCTTACTGTTCGGTGTGAGCCAAGGCTCCGTGTTGAAGACCGTACTTTGACCTATAATGGTTTACTTTTATAAATTTTGACTTGGATGGATAGTTGTCTCATTGGCACTCATACCACATCTTCTTATATCTATGTTCTATGGTTTAAAATTAACACAAAAGTCAAAAATAAAGTCAAATAATTTTATTTTTGGTGTAGTTTATGTGCCACCGGAGTATACCAAATACTCATTTAACAAGGCTTTTCATGAAATAGAACAAACATTTTTTTGGAAATTTTTGAATATTTCAAAATAGTATATATGTCTTTGAGGTGGTTTTGATGCCAGAACTTGCTGCGAGGATGATTTTGTGTCTTTCGACGAAACTGAAAAGGGTGAAAATAATTTTATGGAATTTTTTAATAATTCTACAAATCAGCTTCTTGAACTAGGGCTCCCTGTTAAACGCAAAATTAAAAAAACTTGATAAAAGCAAAAATAGGTGTGGCAATTGATTGTTGAATTTCTGTAAGAGAAATGATGCTTTTATATGAAATGGACAAATGGGAAAGGATAAATATTTTAGTGGATTACTGCGCATGTACGCCAGATCTTTTGAAATTTGAAGCAGGTTTTGAAATTTTAGAGTCCAGTAAACTATTTTCTGATGTCCACTTACCCCTTTATATTATCGTACTAAACAACAGTTCCAGCATGACAGCAGATGGAATGGGTAAAAAGTGGACAGCTCGAGGACAATGAAAATGTAGTGAAACTCAATAAATGGGAAGCTCAGAAAGCAGTAAAATAAAAAAACAAATTAATTGGGAATAGGTAAATGCATTTAGTCATAAACTTGATACTATAGAATCAAATACGGTAGATCAAAATACTACTAATACTCTAATAAATAATTTAAGTTGCATTTTGGCAACTCCCCTCGAGTAATTTTTGGAACAAATATTTCCAAAGCCCTTAAAGTCATATGAAACTTCAAATAAAAAAAAAGTTGAATATGTTTTATATAGTACTTGAATGGCTCTAAAAAGAAGTGAACGTGAACTTTTTTTAAAAGAAAATCCTTTATTTTATCAAAATCTTCATAAATGAACCAATATTGAATTATTGACTTCTCAGACACTAATTCGCCGATTTTTTCCCGTATGCAGTGACCTTAACTACAAGACCTCTCGTTATAACTTAGGCCACCGCACAGCTCAAGTACGAGGGTAAAACCGTGATGAAATAAAATTGAGAATGGAAATGGGGAATGTGTCAAAGAGACAACAACCCGACCAAAGAGCAGACAACAGACGAAGGCTACCAATGGGTCTTCAATGCAGCGAGAAACTCCCGCACCCGGAGGCGTGCTTCAGCCGGCCCTTAAACAAAACTGTATACTAGTTCAGTGATAATAGACGTCATACTAAACTCCGAAATATACACAAGAAACTAAAATTAAAAATCATACAAGACTAACAAAGGCCAGAGGCTCCTGACTTGGGACAGGCGCAAAAATGCGGCGGGGTAAAACATTTTTTTTTAGATCTCAACCCTCCCCCTTTACCTCTAGCCAATGTGGAAAAAAACAAACACACAACAATACGCACAGTAGAACTCAGTTCAAAAGAAGTCCGAGTCCGATGTCAGAAAAGGTAACAAAAGAAACTAAACAAAATGACAATGATACATAAATTAACAAAGGACTACTAGCAGTTACTGACATGCCAGCTCCAGACCTCAATTAAACTGATTGAAAGATTATGTCTTCATCATATGAAAATCAAGTACAATCCCTCCCGTTAGGGGTTTAGTATTATAACATCATAAAATATATGAGAAAAACATAACCCGTATCATGCCAACAACTGGTTTTAGAATAAATGTGTTTATTTCCGATGCAAAGACCCTATAAGTGAATCAATATTAAAGCCAAAATATGCAATCTTTAATGACCTGACAACAGTATCGTAACTATATCTCTTCTTAATAAGTCTGTTTAAAGATTTTGTTAGCTTTTGAGGTGAATGCCGACATTTTTGTGCTTTGTAAAGATTATTTCCATAAAAATTGGATGTGAAATACCTGAACGTATAAGCTGTCTGCACGTTGAATTATATTTACAAATGATTTCCTTGTACCGATGATAAAATTTAGTAAATGTTTTGACTAGTTTGTGATATCGAAAACCCTGGTGTAATAATTTTCAGTAATACACAAATTTCTCTCGCTAAAATCTAATACGTTGTTACATACACGAGCGAATCTTACAAGTTGAGATATATAAACACCATCGTTAATTATCCATTTTAGATGGTGACAAGGGAACGTCACCATCTAAAATGGATAATTAAAGATAGGAATAAAAATCATCTCTTTTATCATAAATTTTGGTATTGAGTTTCCGTTAATGATATAGATATCAAGATCGATGAAAGGGCAGTGTTCATTATTAGTATTAGCTTTATTTAAAGTTAGTTCAACAGGATAAATTTCTTTAGTATACATACTGAAGTCGTCATTATTGAGAGCCAATATATCATCCAAAGACTGTAAACATACGTGCTCTTGAAGGTAAATAGAAATAATAGATTCTTAAAGAACAAATTTAATACAACAAATCATTTAACAACTGTTAAGAAATAGTTTGATTAACAAATGGGAACACATGGAAAATATAAAAACAAATGTCATGGCTCTTTCAATTCACTTATCTGTCACGCTTTCCACGTGCTCTGTTTTTATTGTTTATCGATTTCACGATCCGGTAAACTTCGGCAACATACTCAAAAGTTAATTAGTTTGAGATCAACAACCACTGAATGAAATATCATGTGTCGATAATACGTTATAGATGTGAAATAAATATAAAAAACGTACATGCAAGACTTAGTTTAGTATATTCAATAATTTCGATAACATTAAAATTTCAAGAAACTCGTTTCATATGACTTTAAATATAGAACCGATAAAATAAATAAATGCCATGGTTTAATGGCGAGTTAAGACAGGACAAAAATATAGAAAATTAAAGAAAAAAAACTAAGTCAAAAGTTTCAAAGGATCGACACAAAGAAATGAAGAATGCTGAAATATTATACACAATCACTGTAGATAATAAGTTTAAAGTATTCAAGAAACAATTATCTGACGAATTACAAAATAACAAAAAATCTAACCCTAAAGAGTTTTGGAAGATATTAAATAGGCACAAAAATAAGAAATAGACTCAAATTGAAATCGAAAAATTGTAGGAAAAGGCTTAATGCTTTTTACCGCTAAATAATAATAATGAAAATCTACTAATAGTCAACCTTATACATGTTATACATACTGGAGAGTTCAACGATCAAATCAATTGTCAGCTGTCTTGGGAAATTATTCACTGCTGTACTTAATAACAGACTGAATATCTTTTGTGAAGATTCTCAAATCATACAGGAGAACCAGGCGAGGTTCCGACAAAAATATTCCATCATTGATATGGATATTTATTGCCGTCTGCAATTTGTCTGATCATGCTGTTTTGATAGCTTCCTTTTAATTGATATAACAGGCGTGTCACTTTTAGCGTTGGTGATCCTTAACATCGTCTGTAGAAAATTTTTGCTCGGCTGCAGTTCCATTTGGATTGACAATTGTTTATACATGTTTATTTTGTAACAATTTTATTTGTTTTACAGATCTGGAATAACTGAAAAAAAAAGTAAAATCACAAAAATACTGAACTCCGAGGAAAATTCAAAAATGAAAGTGTACTTCATGTAAAAATTTCCACCGAGTAAAGTCATTGAAGTGAGCACATTTGTGCAAGGTCACGTGATATCAGCGATTATAACTATACAACATGTAATCTACAGTTTTTCAAACATACTATCATGGAAATAGTCATGGGTCATTGTTGCACTGACTACTACTAGGGGTGTTTATCTACCTTGCTTACATATGAGGGTCTCACAAGTTTAGTGTTTCACTGACGTTTATAGTTAAGAACTAACTTCAAACTGTTTTAAAAGTAATTATATTTGCCGATATTATCACAATCTGAATAATTTTTTAATTAAAGGTGCTAGAGGCCAATTCATTATTGCTTGGCAGTAGCAAAGTACCTTTACGAATATTAAAACATTAAAGAAAGATAAAGACAATATCATACTCAGGACTCAAATACAACACAATATAAAATAGCATTCACAGTTACTACATGTAGTTCACTTAATAGCTCTAGCGGATTCTGACTGTTAAAGATGTTAAATGATTTGTTATGTAGGAGAGCAGATTACTTAAACCTTACTGTCGATGATATATCATTTGCATCTTAATGTTTTGAACAGTTATCAGCCCATGATATTGAGAAGTGTAACGGATTACTTTTTTTTTTTTTTTAACACTCTTATTGATTCTCTATTGCACATATTGCTGTTCAACAATTAAACTTGGTGTACAGCAGTCCATCAAGTATCCCTCTTAAATTTACCATTGAATACCCAGGGAGAATATTCAGCAAAAAATAAACTATAAATAACATTAGTATAAATATCTAAATACATTAATAATTGTTACAAACAGTCGTTGCTACTCCACAATTATTTGTATTTTTATTTTTTTTTTTTTTTTTTTTATTCATAAAAATATCTAAACAACGATATATATAGCTACACAATATTTTGTTTACGGAAATTATTCATTACTCCGGAATGTTTGGGTTTTTTCTACTATCTCTAATCAGAAACGAAATGCGGTCAGTGACCTCGCACGTTTTTTCCTCTCCTCATGTTTGGATATAATATTTTTTGTATTGTTTGGAGAAATAGGATTAATAATTCGATGAGGTTTCAGCTATGTGTAAAGTAAAAAAGGAACCACTGTGACCTGTTTGTAGCTTTACCAATAGTACCAGCTCAATTTTATAAAATTACATCAGTTTCTGCTCATACATATAGTATAGAGCATTTTTGTTAATAAACTATATGATACATACTTTGCATAGTGTTTTCTTTTTGTACTCATTTCTTCACATCATAGGTGAATTTATTAAAGCATAATTTTTACAAACAAATTTCTTCCCAAAACTTACACACACACATGCTCCTACCATAACACATATATATATATATATACTTAATTTTACATTTATAATAAAAGATCACATGCAATAACACATTGACAGCATCTGTTTTTTCTACATGTAGCTTTATTAAGTAAATCTATAAAATGACATCATTTTTTTCCTTCAAAATATTCAACACCTTTGTTAATAAACAGCTGATCTCTATATTTGCCATACTATATAATTCTACTATATTTTCTACTTCATATTTAAAAATTCTTAATGTGTCTACCGTTTTAGTTTTTTTGAAACATAATGTGCTTTATAAACTGAAAAGAACATTAAGCTAAGCAGATGATTTAGTGCATAGTATGCATTGTCATGAATTTTGTATCCTATAACAAGAGAATGTAGACTTATTACATGTTCGTCAATGTAGACTTTTTAAAGTAAATCTTTCATTGATTTCAAAATGTTTTATGTTTGAACATGTAAAGAACAAATTATTATAATTATCTATTTCATTGCAGTATGATCAAAAATTGTTTTGTGAAATTTTTCAATGGAAAAGCAGCTCCTCATTTGGCAAAATATAATGCATTAATTTCCACCTAAACATTTTGATTTTATTATCTTTAAGATATTCAAAAGTGAATTTAATAGAGTCTTTGAATTCATTTATTAGATATAGGAAGATGTGGTATGAGTGCCAATGAGACAACTCTCCATCCAAGTAACAATTTATAAAAGTAAGCCATTATAGGTCAAGGTACGGCCTTTCAACACGGAGCCTTCGCTCACACCGAACAGCAAGCTATAAAGGGCCCCAAAAATTACAAGTGTAAAACCATTCAAACGGGAAAACTAACGGTCTAATCTATATAAAAACTACTGTACATCAGATTAGTCTACTTTTGCTTTAGACTTTTCCCATTTCAAAAATCCTGTTGGTATTTCTGTTTTAATGGACTTAGTACTATTTTGTATATGCTTTTAATATTAATAGTTAGTAAATCATTATTATCTCTAAGTTTAATTTTAGTTCGGTTAATATGAACTTTTGTTTTGAATCATTCCTCTGATTTTAATTTGTCTACCCATTGCTTTGGTATAGATTTTTTAGTTTTGAGAATTCAGAAATCCAATTGCTTTTATTTCTTAATTTTGAAGTTTCTTCTGATATATTTCCCTGTTATCAATTATGTCATTTATATATAATATGTCACTAACAGATTACTGTTCGTTTTGGTTTAACAATGTTTTGGCAAGCTATTATTAGCAATATTTTCCACCAGACAAAAAACTATACCTGATTACTTCAAAAATAAAGCTACACCTGTAATTTATATACTTACACCAAGTCTATTGCATCCAAGGTTTTCAACCACAAGAGGGTTTTAGAGGCCTTTAACCTCAAAGATGTGAAATCAAAACCTCCGGATTGCTCATGTGCATCGTCAAAATACAATTATAGTCCAGCTGGTCATGTTATTACTGGCGACCTTGGCATCGTTACCAATGAACAACTAAGAGAGTTGTTAGCCAAGGGACCAAACATATAGAATTCCCAAGCCCATCAACTGGAAAAAGAACTTCAGGTTACTGAGGAATGCAGTTGAGGACTATGCTAGAAAATGGGTAAAGCGCGAACCAGACGAACTAGAACTGGACACTTTGTCTGAATGGATCAAAGCTATTCGATCATGCATTCAGAAGCGCATTCAGAAACTACGATGTACTATGAGCACAAGGGTTTCTAACCCATTCGAGAACCAGGAGGTTTTGGATGCTTTATCCTCTTTGCTTGACAAATATGTCGTTGTTCCAGCAGACAAAGCCTCCAATAATATTGTCTTTGTATGTAAAACCATTATTTACAATGTCTCACAAAAAGCTTGGAATAAACAGCACAACTGGTAATCCTACATATTCTTTAGCATCATTTACAAAGGATGAAATTTTACAAAATCACAAATCTGTCCTTTTTTTCATTTGGTATTAAAATCAAAGAAAACGAAGAAAATCTACCGTCATTATACTGGATACCAAAACTTCACAAAACTCCGTATAATGAACGATACATAGCTGGATCAACAAGATGTTCGACTAAGCATCTTTCTAAAGTGTTGATTACTATATATTCTTTCTACAGTAAAGATGGCCTTCAAAATATTGTGATGAGATATATTAAACAGTGGTGTCAATCAGATGTGGATTCTCAAAATTTCTAAAGATTTACTGCTTAATCTTAGGTCACAATCTCTGCAATTTTGCAGCAACATTAAGACCTTTGATTTTTCTACGCTTTACACTACTATTCCCCATGCTCAATTGAAAGATCGACTTCACCATTTTATTAAACAGAGCTTTTCTATACAAATGGGAATCGTAGATATAAATTTCTTGATTTGGGTTATAATAATTTTATTTTGTGAAGAACCACACTGATTCTATCAGAAAATACACTGAAGATGATATTATCAAAATGCTGGACTTTTAATCGACAATATATTTGTTGAGTTTGGAGGATTGATATTTCAACAGACAGTCGGTATTCCAATGGGTAATAATTGTGTACCCTTCTGGCCGACTTGTTTTTGTACTCGTATGAAGCAGAATTCATTCAGAACCTTCTAAAAGACAAAAAGAAAAAGCAACTTGCAAAATTCTTTAATTTTACTTTCAGATATATTGATGATGTCCTATCACTGAATAACCCATATTTCAGTCAGTACGTGCATCTCATATATCCTAGTGAACTTGAAATTAAGGAAACTACTGATACAAGAAGGACTGCTTCATACCTTGATCTTTTCCTCAATATTGACACAGATGGACGACTTCACACTAAAATCTATGACAAACGGGATGATTTCAACTTCCCAATTATCAATTTCCCATTTCTAAGCAGTAAAATACCCTCTGCTCCGTCGTATGATGTTTACATATCTCAATTGATACGTTATGCTCGTGCATGTTCACACTATACGGACTTTATATACAGGAGTGTGCTCCTTACGCAGAAACTGCTCCAACAGAGTTATGAGGAGGAAAGATTAAAAATGACATCCCGTAAATTTTATGGACACCATCACAAATTGGTTGATCTATACGATGTGTCTGTGTCTAAACTAACTAATGACATTTTTACCACGTCTAAGATTGTGGTTCAACATCTATGTCGTCTGTCTGCTAAGTACCGAGCGTGACCTATTCACGAATATGACTGTTTTGCAGAGTGTGAATTTGCATTGCTATACGACGCGTCTGGGTATTTTAATACATCCAACATTCAAGTATTTATTTATGATGTTTCTGTTGTGGTTTCGGTTGGATAATGTGTTATGTCTGATCGTTTGTGATTAGAATTCTGTACTTTCGGTACATTTCACATATGTTTTATTTGTCAGTATAGTCGAGTTAATTTCTATTTTCCATGGATAAAGTATTGTGTTAGTCACAGCATTTATTTAAAATAGCCTTTCAATACCGTCATTATCATGATAATTGTTTGGACTAGTATTGTGAAAATAATTATATGGATTTCAAGATTTATACAAAATACGTACTGTTTGTCATGTCCTGTGCTGTCTGTCGTTAATGGAAGATGTTCGTTGTCATTCTGCGGTTTACACGGTTTACATGTTGTAACGACTATTACATTATTTATTTGTGCGTTTCTCTGTGATGAGTGTTCTTGCGTTTGTTTGTGCTGTATTTCTGTTACGTAGTGTTGTCATTTTAGCGATATTTTTTACATTGCCATATAAGCAGGAGGTTTTGCTAGCCGTAAAACCAGGTTCAACCCACCATGTTTTTCTTAAAATGTCCAGTACCAAGTCAGGAATATGGCAGTTGTTATCAAATAGTTCGTTTCTATGTATGTTTTTTTTGGCACCTGTCCTAAGTCAGGAATCTGTTTCAGTAGTTGTCATTTGTTGATGTGGTTCATAAGTGTTTCTCGTTTCTCCTTTTTATATAGATTAGACCGTTGGTTTTCCCGTTTGAATGGTTTTACTATAGTAATTTTGGGGCCCTTTATAGCTTACTGTTCGGTGTGAGCCAAGGCTCCGTGTTGAAGACCGTACTTTGACCTATAATGGTTTACTTTTATAAATGTTGACTTGGATGGATAGTTGTCTCATTGGCACTCATACCACATCTTCTTATATCTATGTTCTATGGTTTAAAATTAACACAAAGTCAAAAATAAAGTCAATTAATTTTATTTTTGGTGTAGTTTATGTGCCAACGGAGTATACCAAATACTCATTTAACGAGGCTTTTCATGTAATAGAACAAACATTTTTTGAAATTTTCAAATATTTCAAAAAAGTATATGTCTTTGAGGTGATTTTAATGCCAGAACTTGCTGCGAAGATGATTTTGTGTCCTTCGACGAAACTGAAAAGGGTGAAAATAATTTTATGGAATTGTTTAATAATTCTACAAATCAGCTTCTTGAACTAGGGCTCCCTGTTAAACGCAAAATTAAAAAAAAAACTTGATAAAAGCAAAAATAGGTGTGGCAATTGATTGTTAAATTTCTGTAAGAGAAATGATGCTTTTATATTAAATGGACAAATGGGAAAGGATAAATATTTTAGTGGATTACTGCGCATGCACGGCAAATCTTTTGATATTTGAAGCAGGTTTTGAAATTTTAGAGTCCAGTAAACTATTTTCTGATGTCCACTTACCCCTTTATATAACCATACTAAACAACAGTTCTAGAATGACAGCAGATGGAATGGGTAAAAAGGGACAGTTCGAGGACAATGAAAATGTAGTGAAATTCAATAAATGGGAAGCTCAGAAAGCAGTAGAATTTCAAAAACATATTAATTGGGAAGTGGTAAATGAGTTTAGTCATACACTTGATGCTTCAGAACCAAATACGGTAGATCAAAACATTACTTATACTCTAATAAATAATTTAAGTTGCATTTTGGCAACTCCCCTCGAGTAATTTTTGGAACAAATATTTCCAAAGCCCTTAAAGTCATATGAAACTTCAAATAAAAAAAAAGTTGAATATGTTTTATATAGTACTTGAATGGCTAAGTTTTCATCTAAAAGAAGTGAACGTGAACTTTTTTTAAAAGAAAATCCTTTATTTTATCAAAATCTTCATAAATGAACCAATATTGAATTATTGACTTCTCAGACACTAATTCGCCGATTTTTTCCCGTATGCAGTGACCTTAACTACAAGACCTCTCGTTATAACTTAGGCCACCGCTCAGCTCAAGTACGAGGGTAAAACCGTGATGAAATAAAATTGAGAATGGAAATGGGGAATGTGTCAAAGAGACAACAACCCGACCAAAGAGCAGACAACAGACGAAGGCTACCAATGGGTCTTCAATGCAGCGAGAAACTCCCGCACCCGGAGGCGTGCTTCAGCCGGCCCTTAAACAAAACTGTATACTAGTTCAGTGATAATAGACGTCATACTAAACTCCGAAATATACACAAGAAACTAAAATTAAAAATCATACAAGACTAACAAAGGCCAGAGGCTCCTGACTTGGGACAGGCGCAAAAATGCGGCGGGGTAAAACATTTTTTTTTTTAGATCTCAACCCTCCCCCTTTACCTCTAGCCAATGTGGAAAAAAACAAACACACAACAATACGCACAGTAGAACTCAGTTCAAAAGAAGTCCGAGTCCGATGTCAGAAAAGGTAACAAAAGAAACTAAACAAAATGACAATGATACATAAATTAACAAAGGACTACTAGCAGCTACTGACATGCCAGCTCAGACCTCAATTAAACTGATTGAAAGATTATGTCTTCATCATATGAAAATCAAGTACAATCCCTCCCGTTAGGGGTCTAGTATTATAACATCATAAAATATATGAGAAAAACATAACCCGTATCATGCCAACAACTGGTTTTAGAATAAATGTGTTTATTTCCGATGCAAAGACCCTATAAGTGAATCAATATTAAAGCCAAAATATGCAATCTTTAATGACCTGACAACAGTATCGTAACTATATCTCTTCTTAATAAGTCTGTTTAAAGATTTTGTTAGCTTTTGAGGTGAATGCCGACATTTTTGTGCTTTGTAAAGATTATTTCCATAAAAAATTGGATGTGAAATACCTGAACGTATAAGATGTCTGCACGTTGAATTATATTTACGAATGATTTCCTTGTACCGATGATAAAATTTAGTAAATGTTTTGACTAGTTTGTGATATCGAAAACCCTGGTGTAATAATTTTTCAGTAATACACAAATTTCTCTCGCTAAAATCTAATACGTTGTTACATACACGAGCGAATCTTACAAGTTGAGATATATAAACACCATCGTTAATTATCCATTTTTAGATGGTGACAAGGGAACGTCACCATCTAAAAATGGATAATTAACGATAGGGAATGAAAAATCATCTCTTTTATCATAAATTTTGGTATTGAGTTTCCCGTTAATGATATAGATATCAAGATCGATGAAAGGGCAGTGTTCATTATTAGTATTAGCTTTATTTAAAGTTAGTTCAACAGGATAAATTTCTTTAGTATACATACTGCAGTCGTCATTATTGAGAGCCAATATATCATCCAAAGACTGTAAACATACGTGCTCTTGAAGGTAAATAGAAATAATACATTCTTAAAGAACAAATTTAATACAACAAATCATTTAACAACTGTTAAGAAATAGTTTGATTAACAAATGGGAACACATGGAAAATATAAAAACAAATGTCATGGCTCTTTCAATTCACTTATCTGTCACGCTTTCCACGTGCTCTGTTTTTATTGTTTATCGATTTCACGATCCGGTAAACTTCGGCAACATACTCAAAAGTTAATTAGTTTGAGATCAACAACCACTGAATGAAATATCATGTGTCGATAATACGTTATAGATGTGAAATAAATATAAAAACGTACATGCAAGACTTAGTTTAGTATATTCAATAATTTCGATAACATTAAAATTTCAAGAAACTCGTGTCATATGACTTTAAATATAGAACGGATAAAATAAATAAATGCCATGGTTTAATGGCGAGTTAAGACAGGACAAAATATAGAAAATTAAAGAAAAAACTAAGTCAAAAGTTTCAAAGGATCGACACAAAGAAATGAAGAATGCTGAAATATTATACACAATCACTGTAGATAATAAGTTTAAAGTATTCAAAAACAATTATCTGACAAATTACAAAATAACAAAAATCTAACCCTAAAGAGTTTTGGAAGATATTAAATAGGCACAAAATAAGAAATAGACTCAAATTGAAATCGAAAAATTGTAGGAAAAGGCTTAATGCTTTTACCGCTAATTAATAATAATGAAAATCTACTAATAGTCAACCTTATACATGTTATACATACTGGAGAGTTCAACGATCAAATCAATTGTCAGCTGTCTTGGGAAATTATTCACTGCTGTACTTAATAACAGACTGAATATCTTTTGTGAAGATTCTCAACTCATACAGGAGAACCAGGCGAGGTTCCGACAAAATATTCCATCATTGATATGGATATTTATTGCCGTCTGCAATTTGTCTGATCATGCTGTTTTGATAGCTTCCTTTTAATTGATATAACAGGCGTGTCACTTTTAGCGTTGGTGATCCTTAACATCGTCTGTAGAAAATTTTGCTCGGCTGCAGTTCCATTTGGATTGACAATTGTCTGTACATGTTAATTTTGTAACAATTTTATTTGTTTTATAGATCTGGAATAACTGAAAAAAAGTAAAATCACAAAATACTGAACTCCGAGGAAAATTCAAAATGAAAGTGTACTTCATGTAAAATTTCCACCGAGTAAAGTCATTGAAGTGAGCACATTTGTGCAAGGTCACGTGATATCAGCGATTATAACTATACAACATGTAATCTACAGTTTTTCAAACATACTATCATGGAAATAGTCATGGGTCATTGTTGCACTGACTACTACTAGGGGTGTTTATCTACCTTGCTTACATATGAGGGTCTCACAAGTTTAGTGTTTCACTGACGTTTATAGTTAAGAACTAACTTCAAACTGTTTTAAAAGTAATTATATTTGCCGATATTATCACAATCTGAATAATTATTTAATTAAAGGTGCTAGAGGCCAATTCATTATTGCTTGGCAGTAGCAAAGTACCTTTACGAATATTAAAACATTAAAGAAAGATAAAGACAATATCATACTCAGGACTCAAATACAACACAATATAAAATAGCATTCACAGTTACTACATGTAGTTCACTTAATAGCTCTAGCGGATTCTGACTGTTAAAGATGTTAAATGCTTTGTTATGTAGGAGAGCAGATTACTTAAACCTTACTGTCGATGATATATCATTTGCATCTTAATGTTTTGAACAGTTATCAGCCCATGATATTGAGAAGTTTTAACAGTGTAACGGATTACTTTTTTTTTTTTTTTTTTTTTTTTAACACTCTTATTGATTCTCTATTGCACATATTGCTGTTCAACAATTAAACTTGGTGTACAGCAGTCCATCAAGTATCCCTCTTAAATTTACCATTGAATACCCAGGAGAATATTCAGCAAAAATAAACTATAAATAACATTAGTATAAATATCTAAATACATTAATAATTGTTACAAACAGTCGTTGCTACTCCACAATTATTTATTTCTTTTTTTTTTTTATTCATAAAATATCTAAACAACGATATATATAGCTACACAATATTTTGTTTACGGAAATTATTCACTACTCCGGAATGTTTGGGTTTTTCTACTATCTCTAATCAGAAACGAAATGCGGTCAGTGACCTCGCACGTTTTTTCCTCTCCTCATGTTTGGATATAATATTTTTTGTATTGTTTGGAGAATTAGGATTAATAATTCGATGAGGTTTCAGCTATGTGTAAAGTAAAAAAGGAACCACTGTGACCTGTTTGTAGCTTTACCAATAGTACCAGCTCAATTTTATAAAATTACATCAGTTTCTGCTCATACATATAGTATAGAACATTTTTGTTAATAAACTATATGATACATACTTTGCATAGTGTTTTCTTTTTGTACTCATTTCTTCACATCATAGGTGAATTTATTAAAGCATAATTTTTACAAACAAATTTCTTCCCAAAACTTACACACACACATGCTCCTACCATAACACATATATATATATACTTAATTTTAAATTTTTAATAAAAGATCACCTGCAATAACACATTGACAGCATCTGTTTTTTACTACATGTAGCTTAATTAAGTAAATCTATAAAATGACATCATTTTTTTTCTTTCAAAATATTCAACACCTTTGTTAATAAACAGCTGATCTCTATATTTGCCATGCTATATAATTCTACTATATTTTCTACTTCATATTTAAAAATTCTTAATGTGTCTACCGTTTTAGTTTTTTGGAAACATAATGTGCTTTATAAACCGAAAAGAACATTAAGCTAAGCAGATGATTTAGTGCAAAGTATGCATTGTCATGAATTTTGTATCCTATAACAAGAGAATGGAGACTTATTACATGTTCGTCAATGTAGACTTTTTAAAGTAAATCTTTCATTGATTTCCAAAATGTTTTATGATATGAACATGTAAAGAAAAAATGATTATAATTATCTATTTCATTGCAGTATGATCAAAAATTGTTTTGTGAAATTTTTTCAATGGAAAAGCAGCTCCTCATTTGGCAAAATATAATGCATTAATTTCCACCTAAACATTTTGATTTTATTATCTTTAAGATATTCAAAAGTGAATTTAATAGAGTCTTTGAATTCATTTATTAGATATAGGAAGATGTGGTATGAGTGCCAATGAGACAACTCTCCATCCAAGTAACAATTTATAAAAGTAAGCCATTATAGGTCAAGGTACGGCCTTTCAACACGGAGCCTTCGCTCACACCGAACAGCAAGCTATAAAGGGCCCCAAAAATTACAAGTGTAAAACCATTCAAACGGGAAAACCAACGGTCTAATCTATATAAAAACGAGAAACAAGAAACACGTATGAACTGCATAAACAGACGACAACTACTGTACATCAGATTAGTCTACTTTTGCTTTAGACTTTTCCCATTTCAAAAATCCTGTTGGTATTTCTGTTTTAATGGACTTAGTACTATTTTGTATATGCTTTTAATATTAATAGTTAGTAAATCATTATTATCTCTAAGTTTAATTTTAGTTCGGCTAATATGAACTTTTGTTTTGAATCATTCCTCTGATTTTAATTTGTCTACCCATTGCTTTGGTATAGATTTTTTTTAGTTTTGAGAATTCAGAAATCCAATTGCTTTTATTTCTTAATTTTGAAGTAATTATTTCTTCTGATATATTTCCCTGTTATCAATTATGTCATTTATATATAATATGTCACTAACAGATTACTGTTCGTTTTTGGTTTAACAATGTTTTGGCAAGCTAACGACAATATTGCCACACACACGTATCAACTACTTCCAAAGATGAGGAAAAACGTAGTTTTTTTAAAAGTAGAATTCGCCAATAAAGGTTTAGATGCTATCAATATTAGCAATATTTTCCACCAGACAAAAAAACTATACCTGATTACTTCAAAAATAAAGCTACACCTGTAATTTATATACTTACACCAAGTCTATTGCATCCAAGGTTTTCAACCACAAGAGGGTTTTAGAGGCCTTTAACCTCAAAGATGTGAAATCAAAACCTCCGGATTGCTCATGTACATCGTCAAAATACAATTATAGTCCAGCTGGTCATGTTATTACTGGCGACCTTGGCATCGTTACCAATGAACAACTAAGAGAGTTGTTAGCCAAGGGACCAAACATATAGAATTCCCAAGCCCATCAACTGGAAAAAGAACTTCAGGTTACTGAGGAATGCAGTTGAGGACTATGCTAGAAAATGGGTAAAGCGCGAACCAGACGAACCAGAACTGGACACTTTGTCTGAATGGATCAAAGCTATTCGATCATGCATTCAGAAGCGCATTCAGAAACTACGATGTACTATGAGCACAAGGGTTTCTAACCCATTCGAGAACCAGGAGGTTTTGGATGCTTTATCCTCTTTGCTTGACAAATATGTCGTTGTTCCAGCAGATAAAGCCTCCAATAATATTGTCTTTGTATGTAAAAACCATTATTTGCAATGTCTCACAAAAAAAGCTTGGAATAAACAGCACAACTGGTAATCCTACATATTCTTTAGCATCATTTACAAAGGATGAAATTTTACAAAATCACAAATCAAAGAAAACGAAGAAAATCTACCGTCATTATACTGGATACCAAAACTTCACAAAACTCCGTATAATGAACGATAAATAGCTGGATCAACAAGATGTTCGACTAAGCATCTTTCTAAAGTGTTGATTACTATATATTCTTTCTACAGTAAAAGATGGCCTTCAAAAATATTGTGATGAGATATATTAAACAGTGGTGTCAATCAGATGTGGATTCTCAAAATTTCTAAAGATTTACTGCTTAATCTTAGGTCACAATCTCTGCAATTTTGCAGCAACATTAAGACCTTTGATTTTTCTACGCTTTACACTACTATTCCCCATGCTCAATTGAAAGATCGACTTCACCATTTCATTAAACAGAGCTTTTTCTATACAAATGGGAATCGTAGATATAAATTTCTTGATTTGGGTTATAATAATTCTTATTTTGTGAAGAACCACACTGATTCTATCAGAAAATACACTGAAGATGATATTATCAAAATGCTGGACTTTTTAATCGACAATATATTTGTTGAGTTTGGAGGATTGATATTTCAACAGACAGTCGGTATTCCAATGGGTAATAATTGTGTACCCCTTCTGGCCGACTTGTTTTTGTACTCGTATGAAGCAGAATTCATTCAGAACCTTCTAAAAGACAAAAAGAAAAAGCAACTTGCAAAATTCTTTAATTTTACTTTCAGATATATTGATGATGTCCTATCACTGAATAACCCATATTTCAGTCAGTACGTGCATCTCATATATCCTAGTGAACTTGAAATTAAGGAAACTACTGATACAAGAAGGACTGCTTCATACCTTGATCTTTTCCTCAATATTGACACAGATGGACGACTTCACACTAAAATCTATGACAAACGGGATGATTTCAACTTCCCAATTATCAATTTCCCATTTCTAAGCAGTAAAATACCCTCTGCTCCGTCGTATGGTGTTTACATATCTCAATTGATACTTTATGCTCGTTCATGTTCACACTATACGGACTTTATATACAGGAGTGTGCTCCTTACGCAGAAAATGCTCCAACAGAGTTATGAGGAGGAAAGATTAAAAATGACATCCCGTAAATTTTATGGACACCATCACAAATTGGTTGATCTATACGATGTGTCTGTGTCTAAACTAACTAATGACATTTTTACCACGTCTAAGATTGTGGTTCAACATCTATGTCGTCTGTCTGCTAAGTACCGAGCGTGACCTATTCACGAATATGACTGTTTTGCAGAGTGTGAATTTGCATTGCTATACGACGCGTCTGGGTATTTTAATACATCCAACATTCAAGTATTTATTTATGATGTTTCTGTTGTGGTTTCGGTTGGATAATGTGTTATGTCTGATCGTTTGTGATTAGAATTCTGTACTTTCGGTACATTTCACATATGTCTTATTTGTCAGTATAGTCGAGTTAATTTCTATTTTCCATGGATAAAGTATTGTGTTAGTCACAGCATTTATTTAAAATAGCCTTTCAATACCGTCATTATCATGATAATTGTTTGGACTAGTATTGTGAAAATAATTATATGGATTTCAAGATTTATACAAAATACGTACTGTTTGTCATGTCCTGTGCTGTCTGTCGTTAATGGAAGATGTTCGTTGTCATTCTGCGGTTTACACGGTTTACATGTTGTAACGACTATTACATTATTTATTTGTGCGTTTCTCTGTGATGAGTGTTCTTGCGTTTGTTTGTGCTGTATTTCTGTTACGTAGTGTTGTCATTTTAGCGATATTTTTTTACATTGCCATATAAGCAGGAGGTTTTGCTAGCCGTAAAACCAGGTTCAACCCACCATGTTTTTCTTAAAATGTCCAGTACCAAGTCAGGAATATGGCAGTTGTTATCAAATAGTTCGTTTCTATGTATGTTTTTTTTTTTTTTTTTGCACCTGTCCTAAGTCAGGAATCTGTTTCAGTAGTTGTCGTTTGTTGATGTGGTTCATAAGTGTTTCTCGTTTCTCCTTTTTTATATAGATTAGACCGTTGGTTTTCCCGTTTGAATGGTTTTACTATAGTAATTTTTGGGGCCCTTTATAGCTTGCTGTTCGGTGTGAGCCAAGGCTCCGTGTTGAAGACCGTACTTTGACCTATAATGGTTTACTTTTATAAATTTTGACTTGGATGGAGAGTTGTCTCATTGGCACTCATACCACATCTTCTTATATCTATGTTGGCGTTTGTTTATGTTGCACTTCAGTGTTTCTGTTGTTCCTTTGTTTTCCTCTTATAGTTGATGTGTTTCCTTCGGTTTTAGTTTGTAACCCGGATTTGTTTTCTCTCAATCGATTTATGATTTTTGAACAGCGGTATACTACTGTTGCCTTTATAAAAGACTCAAAGCGGATAAATACAATTGTCAGCTACTAATGCAGTGCAACCGTTATTTCTTATCACACTATTCAAACTTAGGTGGATTGAAGTCTGGCTAATACTAACCTTATACCAGAACTACAGATTTGACATCCATCAAATAACCTCTTTTGAAATGTGCAATAACTTTCATTTACTATAGTTTTAGATTGAACTTATTTTTATTGTTTCTTAGCTTCATTTTGTAGTTGACATTTTGACATTGAATATAGAGGTTGTATTTGTTTTGAAAATATGCATTTATTCTTTTTAAGTCGTACTTGCACCACATTCTCGGAATAATTTGGGGACTTTCAATGCGTTACAAAGGCAGCATGCATAACGCATTTCGTTTGGGCAATTTTCGATGCCATAATTCACTCGCATGCTCAAACAAATGATACAGACTTAATTTGTATTTTGTAAATAAGGTTTATTGTGGAGTCATTGAATAAAAATTCTATAGTGTGTATCAATGCTTTTTTTATATAACAAAATTCATACCATAAATTATTGTACAAGTTATAAGTGAATTTTAGTCAAATTACAAAATTATAATTTGTACAAAAAGTGTCTTCTACATATATTTAGAGAATAAAAATGTTTACATAACAGCCTTTCATCATGAAAAATGTAAGATTCAATGGTGTAAACACGATGCTTGATACCAATTAAAACGCTTCTATATATCCACATGAATGTTTTGTTGTTCACACATCTCGCAGTCTTCCTAAATATGCACTTTAACACTTTTAGATATTTGGATGATATATTGGCTCTCAATAATGACGACTTCAGTATGTACACTAAAGAGATTTATCCTACTGAACTGACTTTAAATAAAGCTAATACTAACAATGAACATTGCCCTTTCCTGGATCTTGATATCAATATTTTTAACGTGAAATTTAATACCAAAATTTACTATAAAAGAGATGATTTGTCATTTCCTATTGTTAATTTTCCATTTTTAGATGGTGACGTTCCCCTGTGACCATCTTATGGTGTTTGTATTCCTCAACTTGTACGATTCGCTCGTGTATGTAACAACGTATTTGATTTTAACGAAAGAAATCTCTGTAGTACTGAAAATTATTACACCAGGATTTTCGATATCACAAACTAGTCAAAACCAGTGGCGGATCCAGAATTTTTCATAAGGGGGGGGGGGCACTGACTGACCTAAGGGGGGCCCGCTCCAGTCATGCTTCAGTGATTCCCTATATAATCAACCAATTTTTTCCCACAAAAGGCCCCCCCTTGGATCCGCCTATGTTTACTAAATTTTATCATCAGTACAAGGACATCATTCGTAAATATAAATCAACATGCAGACATCTAATACGTTAAGGTATTTCACTTCTAATCTGTTATGGTAATATTTTATACCAAGCAAAAAAATGTCGTCATTCACCTCAAAAGTTAACCAGACCTTTACGCAGACTTTTTCAGAGATATAGTTACGATACTGGTCAGGTCATTAAAGATGGCATATTTCGGTATTAATATTGATTCACTCATAGGGTCTTTGCATCTAAAATAAAACATTTATTCTAAAACCTGTTGTTGGCATGATACGGGTTATGTTCTTCTCGTATATTTTATGTTGGTATGATACAAATCCCCTAACGGGATGGATTGTGCTTGATTTTCATATGATGCAGACATAATCTTTCAATCAGTTCAATTGATGTCTGGAGCTGGCATGTCAGTAACTGCTAGTAGTCCTTTGTTGATTTATGTTTCATTGTCATTTTGCTTAGTTTCTTTTGTTACCTATTGTGACATTGGACTCAGACTTCTTTTTAACTGAGTTTTACTGAGCGTATTGTTGTGTGCTTGTTTATTCTACATTGGCTAGAGGTATAGGGAGAGGGTTGAGATGTCACAAAACATGTTTAACCCCGCCGCATTTGTGCTCCTGTCCCAAGTCAGGAGCATCTGGCATTTGTTAGTCTTGTATGTTTTTTAAATTAGTTCATTTATATGTTTTGGAGTTTAGTGTGACGTCAATTTTCACTCAACTAGTACACATTTTTATTTAGGGGCCAGCTGAAGCCGGCCTCCGGGTGCGGGATTTTCTCGCTGTGTTGAAGACCCATTGGTGGCCTTGAGCTGTTTTCTGCACTTTGGTGTCGGGTTGTTGTCTCTTTTACACATTCCCCATTTTCATTCTCAATTTTATGAAACATTTTCCTAACAATAAATCAGTCATTTTGCAAAATTAAAAAGAAAAGAGTCGAAACACATTTTTTTCTTCAAGAAATTATAATCAAATATTTCATTTTAAAAAAAATATTTACAAACACAAGATTTCAGTGACTAAGGGTTTTACATTAGCCAATAGTGTGTGTACCAAAATAGATTTAAAAGAGAGGCGAAGGATACCAAAAGAGATACATAAGATATGTAAGATAAACTAGGTCTGATTGCATTTCCATTGTAGTTATGACTTTACTTGAAAAGATATAACCTTTATCTTCAAAATTTCATTAAAACGTTCAAACCAAAGCATTGTTGCTATTTTTGTTGTTATTGAGGATTTGAGGGACTCATTATTTGCCAGAATACAAATACTAATATTTCATTGGCACAATACAATCGTTATAACAAAAATTGGCAATGGCCCATATTACAGTACATTATTAAAACTGCATAATGAAATAATATTTTATAATTAAGAAGATAAAATATAATTTCTATAATCTAAACATTTACGTATAAGAGAACTTGTCATTTTCTACGACAAATAAATGTCGTCAAATCATTATCAGAGATTACTCTTGGAGATCGTATAAGAGGTTTAAGATATGAGTATATGAATAAATTACGACTACCTGAAAAATTGAAGCCGGACTTTATTGAACGCAATAAGAACAATAACTCTGGTGTAGCAAGACTACAAATGAGTCAACTCTGCTTTCCCTTTAACCGAAATAATTCAGTAGTTATATTCCCCAGCTCTCAGATGGCTACATTAACGTCTGAACGCCTAGTCAATGAAAATTCGTAAATTAGTCATTCGGAATAAGCTCAGGGATTGCCTATCTCGATAACAATAAGCTATCAGTTGATTGGGTCTATAGTACAGAAAGCGCCAATCAAAATCCTGGATTCTTGACGCTTTTTTATCGTGAAAAGAGTTCAGGCCCTGGCGAGTGGGAGATTTGATCACGGGGAGGGACTGAATTATTCGGGTTAACTTCCCTTCATGAGAACCTGAGATCACCCCGGTGTAGGTTTGTGTTGCTCGGTCTTTAGTTTTATACGTTGTGTTTTATAGACTGCTGTATGTTTATTGTTTGTTTTTCGTTTTTTGCCTTGGCATCTACTTATGTGTATCCCTTTGATATCTTCCTCTCTTTAATAGCTATTGTCCTCGAAGTTTGAATTTTACCATTTTTCACACTATTTGCAAAAAGATGTCAAAATTGAGGAACATGTTATAAAAAGTAAAACATGGAAAGCAAAAAAATTTAAAAATCTAAAATATCAGAAAACACGAAGGAAATAGTCAACTGACTATAGGTGTTATTGACCTTGAAAGACGAGTTTTACCGTTTTTGTATTTTTGCGAAAAATTCCAGAAATACACAATTTAACCTTCTTTTTTTATTTCTGTCTATAATCTTTAAAAACATAATGGATTTATAGTGACTTAGTCACACCGAAATGATCTAGACGACATATTGTGGTCCACATAGTTTTCATCCAATACACAAAATCTTGTATTTTTAGAATAAAATGCAAGGTGAGCGATACAAGCTCCTAGGAGCTTCTTGTTTGTTAATAATTTGTATAAGTCTTACGATTACAAGACTCTATAATCTCCCTCGTCACCAAACAATGTAAAAGAGAAGGATTGAAGTATGAATGCAAACTACTTAGTATCTACCAGAATCCAAATGAAATGGAATTAAGCAACAATAGGTCTACGTACAGCCTTCAACAGTGAGCAAAACTCGTGCTGTATAGTCAGATGTGGTGTGATTCCCAATAAGACAAGTTGTCACAAATGTCCACCAAAGTTCAAATGAAGTGGATGTAAGCAATTATAGGCAACCGTACGGCCTTCAACAATCTAAATAAAATTAAATCTCCGCACTTGTTCATTTTTTTTATTATTCTTGGACGCTGCGTGGGAGCGCAGTGACCAAGCATAAAAATAGCGAGTGCGGATATTTAATTTTAATTAGATTTGGCCTTCAACAATGAGAAAAACCCATAACGTATAGTGGGCTATAAAAGGCCCCGACATGAAAAGTATGAAACGATTAAATTGGGAAAACTAACAGCATAATCTATAACAAAACAATTTACGAAAAACAAATATGAAATATATTTCCATTTTGCACGATGAATTTAGGATTTCAATGATAAATATTACATGTATACAAACATATAGAAAATTTGTCATTGGTTGAACGTTAGAATTTGTAGTGCACCTGTCCCCCCATAATCCTTGGAAATTGGTAGCTAACGAATAATAAGGAACTCAAAGTATATTTTTTTCAAACTTTCATACTTTCATACTTTCATTCTTTCTTCCATATTAAAAGATGAAAATGTAAGAAATAGCTTTTTGTCAAAAACAGATTCCCAAACAACTAACTTTTATAAATTAGTCGTTGATTTTCTCGTTTGAAATGTTTACATTTGTAATTTCGCGGCCATATGCGGTATGGGTTTTGTTCATTGTTGAAGGCCGTACGGTGGCCTATAGTTGTTAATTTATGTGTCATTTGGTTTCATCCACATCTTCTTATTTTTCTATTCAAGAGTGTCATTAATAAACATAATGTAGAATGTACATGTATACCGTTTACAAAGAATTTTCAACTGACACAAAGCCTAATGGTTCTATTTAAAATGACTTAAAACGAAGACAAAAGACTCTTAATAAACTAAATGTTTGAAATAGAGAATGGAAATGGGGAATGTATCAAAGAGACAACAACCCGACCAAAGCAGAAAACAGCCGAAGGCCACCAATGGGTCGTCAACACAGCGAGAAAATCCTGCACCCGTAGGCAGGCTTCAGCTGGCCCCTAAACAAAAATGTGTACTAGTTCAGTGAAAATGGACGTCACACTAAACTCCAAAACATATAAATGAACTAAATTAAAAAACATACAAGATTAACAAAAGTCAGAGGCTCCTAACTTGGGACAGGCGCAAAAATGCGGCGGGATTAAACATGTTTTGTTACGGTAAGGTATATATTAATTCGATCGATAGTAGTGACAGATGTCGAAACGCCTGTCTGTCGTTTCAAATTAGAAGACTGGTACATTTGATTAGTTTTATATGTGATTGCAATTTTTGTTCCATACTTTTATGTTCTTTTTACAATAAAAATATTATCATAAATAGCTACGAAGATTCAACAATGAAAATGAAAATACTTTTAAGTATTTTTGTTTTTGTTTCATGGGATATAACAAATTTATCAATTAATCTTTATTCGCATTATAGACTGTTGGAATTCATATTCAACAATTTTTTCTATTTTTGTCTAGGTGGATGGATGGATTTACTTTTTCTTTCCATAATGGCTCCTCGTAGTTTTGGGGTCTGTCGTAGTCGTTGGTGGTTCAGTTGTTGGTGCGCATGCTTTTGGGATGGTGTCATTCTTATTACAAACTTCACCAGGTGGGGAACATGATGATGGTCTATAACAGTCTAGCGACAGTGGAAGCGGGGTAGCTGAAAGTACATTCGAAAGGTAGATCAATTTTCATATCGTGCAATACACTGTGATGTTTTCTATGTTTGTTTAACAACGCATGATTCGACGACAGAAATAATGATAATAAATTTGGTAATGATTATTTTACTTTTTATAATGATTAAAACATTATGCTGATAAATATTGTAATCATAATTATACAACTCATGATAATTAAAAACCACTTGTTCAGAGAACAATAATTATTGAGAGTCTTTCCACAGCATTTCTACATTATTAGTAAGAAGCTGGTTCAGGTTTAATCAAAGTTACTATTGGCGTCAAATCATATGTATCTTCATACTGATTACAAAAATATTTGGTTTCTGTATAATTTTTCCGAAATAAAGAAGTTAAGATGCTACTTCCGGTTTAGAAAATATCGCTTCCGGTCTCATATGATAACCGTACACGAACTTACACTGATTCGAAAAATATATGGTTTCTATATACTTTTGTCTCTAATGAGGGAGATGATTAGCTAGAGATTACTCTAACAAAGAAACGTATTTGGTTAAGCAGGGTAATTTTCAAATACGCTTCAGTTGTGCGATATCATATACCAAACATCTAAGCGACATCTTACGAAACAAACATTACCCGCACGAAATAAAAGTGGCGGAAGAAGAAAAAAAAATAATAAAAAACAATTGTTCAAAGAATAATTGAAGGTCTTTCCACATTAATTTTCTAAATAATTTATAGGAAACTACTTCCGGTTTTCTCAAATTAATTATTGGCGTTCAATTATAGGTTTCTTCATACTGATTCGAACAATAAATGGTTTCTATATACTTTTATATGAAATAAGGAAGATAATTTGCTACTTCATGTTAAGTAAATGTCATTTTCACATGATAGCTTCTTTCAACCTGATTCCCAAAAATATGGTTTCTATATACTTTTGCCAAAAGTAAGGGAGATAATTTCTAACTTCCGGCTTGCGAAAATGTCTCTCTCGGTCTAAAGATATTGCTGTTATTACACTGTTTCCAAAAATATATGGTTTCTATATACTTTTGCCTGTAATACGGGAGATAATTGTTTCTTTTTGGTTTATCAAAGGTCACTTCCAGTCTCAAATGAT
Source organism: Mytilus coruscus (assembly GCA_017311375.1). Taxonomy (NCBI): domain Eukaryota; kingdom Metazoa; phylum Mollusca; class Bivalvia; order Mytilida; family Mytilidae; genus Mytilus; species Mytilus coruscus. The sequence continues at coordinate 62,253,978 of CM029603.1, read as the reverse complement.
AGGTTTATGTATACCTATTTATAATATACATATATATATATATATTCTATATATATATATATATGATTTCTAGGTGCATTTTCATGAATGTAAGCTAAAATACTTACTTCCGGTTTTCTCAAGGTCATGAAACATTTTGCAAAGGTAACTATGGCTTTATCATGTACCATGTTGAAGTTATATTACTTAACCTTAAACTAACACATGTCAGGGCAATTACTTCTATAAGATGTAATTGGATTGTTTCAGATCAAATGTATCACATCTTCATCACAATAAAACGAACATTTTTCACTAGTTCTTTTCTGAATATCTTTAAAAATGTCAGAGAAGATAATAAAACAAGCAAAAGTCAAAATTTAGAATTATCTGACCTTGACCTTAAACCTCGCCCTAAAAATCATTTTTTTTAACCAAGGACCTCAAAACAAATTACATTTGGTCTCTATCACATACTTTTCATATTAAATATAACCTTTGTAAAATACATGAGGGGAAATAATTATCATATGGAGTCTTTGTAACGCTAAGTTCAAAATTGATAAAAACATCCTGAGGATATAACGTGCAATATGGCAAAATAAATGTGTCGACATCTTTTACAATAACAGAGGAGATGCACTCACAAGGAAAACAGTGTTCAAGGAAATAACTCTTACAAAGAAAAGTATTCGGTATAGCAGGCTCATTTTTAAAAGCGCATAAACTGTTCGATATCATATCCCAAACATCTAAGCGACATCTTTCGAAAATTACATGCAGGAAATAAAAGTGGCGGAAGAAAAAAAAAATAAGAATTTAAAACAAAATGTTCAGAGAACAATTGAAGGTCTTTCCACATTAAATTTCTGCATAATTGATAAGATGTTACCTCCGGTTTACACAAAATTACTATTAAAAAAAAATGGTTTTATATACTATTGTCTGAAATTAGGGAAATAATTTGCATTTTCCGGTTTTAAAAATATCACGTATGACCTCATATGATAGCTTGCTAAGCACTGATTCCAAAAATATATAGCTAATATTTACTTTCACTTGAAATAATGAAGATAATCAGCCACTTACGGTTTATATGAGGTCACAATCGGTACCATAAGATAGCTTACTTTACACTGACTCCGAAAATATATGGTTTCTATATACTTTTCTTTCAAATAAGGTAGATGATAGCTACTTCCGGTTTACAGAAGGTGACTTCCAGTGTAAATAAAAGGTTATTGTATACTTATTCTAAAATTCAATAGTTTCTATGTATTTTTCCCTTGAATTAATGCAAAAATATGTACATCCGATTTGCACATAGTAACTTCCGGATGATATGTTTTAAGGTCATGTGTCAATCAACCCTTTGTAAAAGACACTATGGCTTTATCATGAATCAGAATGAAGCTACCATAAATTTTAACATTTTAGAGGCAATAACTCCTATAAGATATAAGCAGATCGCTACAGACTGAATGTACCATTTCTTCATCTCAGCAACCCGAGCAATTAACATCAGTTCTTGTATATCTAGCTTTTATAGTATTAGATAAGATGCACACACAACATGTTCATGGTGATGTAATAAAACAAAATCCGAAGAGTTGCATCAATATAGACCTTGTAATGCGGAAAAGGAACTTTATTCGTCTCAAACTGGTGCGGTTTAAATGAGCATATCCGAGTCGTGTGGAAAAAGCTCGATAATTGTTCCTGTGTATCTATCTCACACTAATAAACAACAACATGAAATACTTGTGTACGCACTCTAAGATACTCAGTCGGATACTACGTTCATTTTGGACAATACACGTCAAACTCTCGGACTTTCTGGTGCCGACGTCAAGCTGTCATTATCAAACAAGCATTCCCAGAATTCAATAGTCGATAGCTGTAAGATAGATGGATTGATAGTTGGGGCTTACGATAGCGACCTGAAGATACCGTTGACGTCCTACAAGCAAATAGATCACATATACCTACTGGTGATATGGCGAGAAGTTGACCACAGTTAGACAAGATTGCCAATCGGTTGATGCAAGTAAGCGATTGCGAATTCGAACTACTTATAGGTTATAATTGTGCTCGTTTATTTTCGCTTATTTTGGCGGGTCCGGGGAAATCGCGAAAATGAATTGCGCGAAAATTTATGCATACGTTCGATACTTTCTAATAGCTAAGGCGTTTTGTAAACTATCTATGTTTCCCGTTCGACGGATCAATAACGGTTTATGTTAATTTAAACCACATAAATGCCAAAGGTTATTGTTCACTGGTTGTCAGGTGTTAATTAGTTTATTGGTTACATAATAAAATAAATAATAATATAAGAGTGTAAGGTACGCTGTCAGGTATTTTATCCTTATTAATTAGTGTCAAATTATATAAGAGTTGCAAGTCACTCATGATAATTTTGTAATCTAATTAGTACATCAAAGGTCAGGTCAATTTTGTAACTAATCTACCGTATCATTACAAGAAGTTTGTACACCTGTGACAAGTAACTATGTACCGGTATTCTATTGATTAACTGTATCAAAATATAATTCATAAATAAGACATCATGCAGGTAAAACAATCATTTAACCATAGCAATAGACCCTTGTTTGTCAATTTTTACAACTTTTTAACTGCAACCATTTCAGTATTCACCAAAATATTTAATTGGGATGAAGGAATCCGCCAAAATAAAAACCGCCAAAATTTTTGGTATACTTTGTTGCCCCTAAATCGCGAAATTTTACACCCGCGAAAATTACCCGCTATACGGTATCGTACAAAGGTAATCAGTCCCGTTGAAGTAGCGCGAATGATTGAACTCGATTTTTCCGATCGGACTCATGACAAACAGTCGATGTCATTTGATGACAAACGTTTTTTGAACATTCTTGAAAGCGGAATCCGAGTAAATGATGGACACTATGAAATGCCCATAACCTTCAAAGGATCCGAACCGACATTGCCGAACATCAAGGCTCAATCCATTCAGAGATTCAATCATCTTCGAAAGCGTTTACGCAATGATGCTCGATACCGAAATGACTATTTTAAGAGTATGGATGACTTAATCACAAAGGGATTTGCGGAGAAAGTTCAACCGTCTCAATCCGATAACGAAGGTCATGTTTGGTACATACCACACCACGGAGTGTATCATCCACAGAAGCCCGAAAAGTCCGTGTTGTGTTTGATTGTAATTCTAGAGTTAGGGGTGAATCACTAAATGATTACTTGCTGCAAGACCCGGACTCAACTAACTCGCTGGTAGGAGTACTTTGTAGATTGTCAAAAACCTATTAAGACATTGAACAAATGTTTGTACAGTTCAAAGTGAGAACTGAACACCGAGATTATTTGAGATTTTTGTGGTTGGACAATTATGAAGATCTTTCGAAGGAACTGTGCGAACACAGGATGAACGTTCATTTATTTGGGGCCGCATCATCCCGGGATGTACCAATTTCGGACTTAAACAACTTGCTAATGATTATGAAGCCCATTTTGGTTCAGAAATATCGAACTTTATCAGACGTGATTTTTACGTCGACGATGGTCTTAAATCTTTTCAAACGTTGCAGAAGCTGTAAACCTTATACATGGAGGTTGCACAAATCCTTGTCAAGTTCTAAGGACGTTTTAGCGCACATACCAGAAAAGGATCGCGCCATGGTTAATTTAAACCTATCACATGATAAACTTTCTACGACATAGACATTAGGAATTGAATGGTGTATTGAATCAGACGTGTTTCAACAAGCCTCCTACAAGGCATTGAATGCTATCGACTCTTAGCTCGGTATATGATCCGCTTGGTATCATCTCTCCGTCATACTTGTTTGGAAACAACTCTTGCTAGAAATGTGTAAAGATCAAATCGATTGGGATACTCCGTTACCGGAAAATGTTCAGATCAATGTGAAAAGTGGAAGCAAGACTTGCTAGCCATTGAATCATTGAAAATCAAGCGATGCTTCAAACCGGCCGATTTCGGAGAAGTAAAATTAATAGAATTGCATCACTTTTCATATGCTAGTTCTAATGGTTACGGTCAGTGTTCGTCCGTTCGCCTTGTCAACTCTAAACAACAAGTACATTGTGATCTGGTCATTGGTAAATCTCGAGTACCTCCTTTAAAGCGCATTACGATTCCTAGGTTAGAGCTTACGGCTGAAGTAATCACCATGAAAATCAGTTCACTTTTGCGAGATGAACTTGTGTATTCTGATAAAGATGTCATTGAGTATTTCTGAATCGATAGTAATGTAGTACTCGGTTATATTGCTAATGATTTTATGTGTTTTAACGTGTTCGTGGCTGATAGAGTACAACAGATTCGCGACAACACCGAACCATCTCAGTATCAAATTGAGCGAATCAAAGTGGTTTACGGGACCAGATTTCTTATGGAATGCGGAACACATAATCAGAAACGAATTGTCGGATACGTCACAACCGTTATCGAATGACCCGGAAGTTAGAAAGGTTAAAGTCATGTCAACGTGTTTGCCTCCTCCTGCGTCCATACTTGAACGTTTGGAACACTTTTCAAATTGGAACAGAGCTAAACATGCGACAGCTCTTTGCTTGAATCTTAGAAATGCGTTGTTAGCGAAACGTCCGAAGGGAACCTGTTTATCCGTCACTGTGGAAGACATGCGACAAGCTGAACTTTAAATTGTCCAACAAGTTTAAGCCGTCTTCTTTAAGGAAGAAATACTTATACTGCGTTCATTGGGTTTTGACGGACCGTTTGAAGCCAACGACTCTGTTAAAGTGCGAAACAATACTATGAAAAGGAAGTCGTCTTTGTATAAACTTGACCCCTTTCTCGACCAGTACGGTATCATCCGAGTTGATGGACGAATCCGACGTGCTGATTTGATTATTGATCTGAAACATCCTGTCATTTTACCCAGTAATTATCACGTCACCGAGCTTATCATGCGCTATTTTCACGAAAAATCATTTCATCAAGGACGTGGAATTACTACCAACGAAATACGTTCACATGGATATTGGATAATCGGATGCAGTTCTGCTGTTTCGAATCTTTTGTCTAAATGTGTCACATGTCGAAAATTGCGGAGTCAGGCTCAAGTACAGAAAATGGCCGATTTACCGGAAAACAGACTAGAGACAGTGCCTCCTTACACTTACTGTGGTGTTGATCTGTTTGGACCTTGGTTGATTAAGGAGGGCTGCAAGGAACTTAAGCGATAAGGAGTTTTGTTTACTTGCTTGTTATCGCGATCGATTCATATCGAAACTGCTAACTCTTTAGATACGATATCTTTCATTAATGCCTTGCGAAGATTTGTGTCTATCCGCGGACCAGTAAGGCATTTTCGGTGTGATCAAGGAACTAATTTGGTCGGAGCAGAAGGAGAATTCAGTACAGTCCTTGGATGGTGTAAACTTCCCACTAACACCATTACACCATTCACCATACACCATTACACCATACACCCTGTGCCATTACACCATACACGTTACACCTTTGCACCATACACCTTACACATTACACCATAATGCAATGTAATTTCAAAGAAAGCGTGCGACTACAAAATCATTTATTTATTTTAAAAAACGAATTTTGATCACAATATTGTAAATTAATGTATAAAATTAAAATCAGTTCTTATCAATATTTTGCATAGTTTTAAATGTCGTACACCATTCATTCACACCATTCCCGATCGCACGTTACACCATTACACCATTCCCCTTACACCATACACCATAGCACCATACACCTTCTACCATTGCACCATATGCCATACACCATTACACCATACACGTTTTTTTTTTGGGAAGTTTACACCATCCAAGGGCTGTAAGGCAATGTCTGAATTGGATTTCGACCGAATCCGTAAATATCTACTGGAACAAAACTGTGATTTCGTACAATTTAAGATGAACGTTCCATCTGCTAGCCACATGAGTGGCGTTTGGGAGAGACAGATACGTTCTGTTGAATTGAAAATCTATCTAAATGCCTATTGTTGAAAATTATAATAGAAAAGTTTTGTTTCCTGTTTGGATAAAAGTAAATTTTTTGGGTTAAGGGTAATTCGTGGATAAGTGTATGACAAAAATGTTTCGGCTATATTAAGGGAGCCAACAGATACTAAAGGGATATTCAAACTCATAATACAAAAATAAGCTGACAACGCCATGGCTAAAAAATAAAAAGACCAACAGACAAACCACAGTACACAAAACAAAACATAGAAAACTAAAGACTGAGCAACACGAACCCCACCAAAAACTAGGGGTGATCTCAGGTGCTCCGGAATGGCAAGCAGATCTTGCTCCACATGTTGCACCCGTCGTGTTGGTAATGTTAGTAAATCCTCGGTCATAAGTCTAAATCGGTAGGTCACATTGGTGGAAAAGGGGACGGAATTGTAGTTTCGACAATTGAAGCATATCCGTTGTCATCTGTGAAACAGACATTTCATATCAATTTATTTGCCGCATTATTGTTTGTGTTTGTTTGTTGTACATCAAAGTTTCAAACTAATCTAAACTAGATGTAATACATTTGTATTAAATGAAGCCATCTAAAGTATAAATACAAAACATTAACAGATATACACAATACGATCTAATGAGTATGAACGTTAACCCCTTTTGGCAAACATTATTTGACTTTTGGGTTCGCAATTCAATGTGTTTGCAATGTTTTTTTGTTGTTTTTTTTTTAAATATAACGTTAATGTGGTGACTATAAACAGTGGACTGTTAGTGTCAATTTATTTTTTCTACATAAAATAACAAACATTCATCATCTTGGAACATGTTTGTGAGTGGGAATAATACAGCGCATATACACAGATTAGATATTTTCATGAGAGTTGAAGTCATTTAGATAAACAGAGTGATATATTATTAGTATTGGTCATCCAATTATTCAAGTAAGGTACCGTCTCATTATGTTATTTCCTTTATATATGTTTAACATATAAGTAATTAGATTAAACAACAGAAACGATACAGCTAAGTCCATGTTGAACTTTAAGTTAACCAATGGCTTTTAAGGTATAGGGGAATAACATTCATTTATGCACTTCCGTTCAGGTGACATGATACGTTGTGCATCTGTTGTGTATATGCATGAAAGAAGATATGGTTATACTTCAAGGAGACAGTAAGCCAATGACACACAAAAAAAGACAAAAAAAAACATCTGTGTCATGTAAAAATCTTAAATCAATTACAAAGTTTTTATTTCGAGGATAGTAGATACATCGATAACAATTAGCATTTTGTTTTTGACAAGAATTGCCTATAACAATATCGCTTTTTTCAGATGGAAATGATAAGACTAGTTGATGATACAACGACCACCCACACTACCATCTCACATGATGACCTAATGGCTATGAGCAAGCCCCTAGCTCATACGTGTCATAACGCTAAATCTATGAGTACTAAACTGAACTAGAGATTTGAAGTTAATTTGTTTCAGTATTTCTAGTTGCATCCTTCATTGTTAACGTCAACATATTATGTTTGCAAAAACATATTGCCATGTATTCAACTCGTCATATTGCAAAAGTTATAGAAATCTAATTTAATCCTTAATGATATGTGGTTCCAGTTACAGTCTTAACATGCCCTTTCAATTGATAGACGATACTTTGACAAGCATATTGTTGAATATTATAGACCAGTACGTGGCAGAGGCACTTATACTTAATACGAATTAATATCCCAGAAGGAAGTTTAAGATATTTTGAAAATTTTAGACTGAAGCATAATGTAAGCCCAAGATTCATTTTGAAACATCCTTTTTGCAAGTTATTTGACCTAATGGTGTCTTTATCACCTTGCAGATTCCAACCAGACTACAAAAATGTGAACTTTAACCTATATTTATGGCAAACTCATTACTGGCATTTAAAACTATAGGTGGTTATCTCTGATAATCCTTCTTTGTAATGGTACATTTATAATCAAGCATAGCTACTTATATATAAACTTTATTGCCACATCCAGTCAATATGGTTTCAAACAATGGAGTTAGCCATTCAGCAAATGCTTACTATTTAATGGGTTTTGTGAGGCATTAGATAATAGAGAATAAATTAATATCAATAACGTATCTCCGAAGAGGGGGTGTATGAAAGCTTGTGAATAATCGTGGTCGATCCTCTGAATCTTGTTATTTATAATATCTTCACGCATATGCATTTCACCATTAAATGAAAATAATAACACTTTGTAAATTTGGTTATAGCAAAGGATGTATAAAGACGTAAATACGTGAGAATTTGGATGACAAAAAGAGACCTTAAATTAATAGCTAAACCCATCGTAGGTAAACTTGACCTGCAGAAATTGGTAGCTTAGAGTTTTTTTTTTTTGTTTTTTTTAAATAATTAATGCATTCATCAACAGAAAATGTAAGAAAACTTATTTATAAATCATGTAAGTACCGGTTCACTGAGTGATTGTAAGTACCAGTTCACTGAGTGATTGTAAGTACCGGTTCACTGAGTGATTGTAAGTACCGGTTCACTGAGTGATTATACCTTCGGAGACTATCAGTTCACTAATAGCGGTATCGACCCTTTGCTAGAAAATAGAAATAACAATCTATAAACGCATAGCGTCCCAAAAGCTTGCCGAAAACGGAATTTTATTTGAAAGTTTAAATCATCCTAGACAGAAGGGTTCTCGAAACACTAGTTCTTACATGCATAGTACTACTAATCTATAGAACACGCTGTTGTTTTCCTTAATAGCAACAAAATAGAAGAGTACAAACAGAAGCTGAAAGGATCTTAAAGTGGAAATTAGACTAGTGTCTTTAGATAACTTATTCCTAAAACAGGTTGGGAATTGAATAAAGATCAAACAGAATGCCGTAAATTTGTTGATATCTTCAAGCATCTCAGACATGTTCAGATGACCTTTTGCCATCCAATCTACCCCTATGATATTTGTTACTTAGAGGAAGACGATTTCGTTTTCTCTAATTTCAAATGTTCGATTAGAATGTTACTCCTTTCTGTTCATCATCAGGTAATCAATACAACTGTTGAAATTTTTATCAAATATCTGTCCGGTCGTCTAGGGGAAGTTGCTCTTCAACTCCGTACTTTATTTGGCTTATTTAACTTCATTTATTCGAGCGTCACTGATGAGCTTGCCGTAAAAATTTTAATCCTGGTATTTATAATGGGTTTATTTACAATGCACACGGGTAAATATTGCGTTTTCTAGATAAGAGTTAATATGTTCCGTTTATGAGTAATATTCGAAATATTTATTATTGAACTATAAATCCATCAAAATGTCTACCATGAAACAGCTTTGTTGAAAATTATAATAGAATAATTTTGTTTCCTGCTTAAGGGTTATGGGATAAAAGTGATTTTGTTTTGGGGTTCAGGGAATTAATAGATAAGTGTATGACAAATGTTTTGGCTATATTAAGAGAGGCAAACCGATAGCAAAGGGACATTCAAACTTATAAGTCAAAAATAAATAGATAACGACATGGCAAAAAAAGAAATAGACCAACAGACAACCCACAGTATATAAAACACAACATAGAAAACTAAGGACTGACCAAAACGAACCCCACCAAAAATTGGGGATGATCTGAGGTGCTCCGGAAGGGTAAGCAGATCTTGTTCCACATGTGGGTACCCGTCGTGTTGATACTTTAGTAAAACCTAGGTTATAAGTCTAATTCGGTAGGTCACATTGGTGGAAATGTGGACGGGGTTGTAGTTACGACAATTGAAACATGTCCGTTGTCATGTTTGAAACAGGCATTCTATAACGGTCAACCACCTAGTTATGGCGTCCGTAAAATTTACGAAGGGATGATTTCAAATTCACCACTTGGAACTCTTTGTTTAATAGTTTCCTTGTGAGCAGCAACCCTCTGTCAAGAAATGTATTATAGGAAATACAGGCCCTAGAATACCGTATCAACTGGAGATATATATTCCGTACGCAGGCCTTGCTAGAATGTTGCTACTTAAAAATGGAAAGTTCACAATTGGGAAGCTGAAATCATCTCTTCTGTCGTCAATTTTTGTTTCAACCGACCCTTAATGTCAATTTATAGATGTAAGTCAAGATATGAGGCAGATTTAACTGTATCTGTTGTATCCTTTATCTCAAGTTCGATGGGATAGATGCGTTCAGCACAGTCACCAATTTTTAATTTATTTAGTGAGAGAACATCATGTATATAGCTGAAAGTGAAGTTAAAGGATACTACTTACTTCTTTTCTTTGTTTCCTTAGAAGTTCTTGAATGAAGTCAGCCTCATATGAATACAGGAACAAGTCGGCACAGTCAACCAACAGAATGACTCGAAATAAAACTGTCTTTTTCCTTACTAGCGCTTTAATTGGTGGATAATTGTCTCATTGGCAACATACAACATCTCCTTTTTATACCAAAAAATTACCTTACACCATCTGATCTTTAAAATTGAAATAAAATCCATGTGTGCTCTGAAAGTTCTGTATATGTACCTACTACAGTGGAAGAACAAGGAGAACTTGTAGTATATGCAACGACATTAGAGTGCACATCGTCGGGTTCAGAATTTGCTTCTGCTTTCAATTATTTCAAACATTCTTTTGTGCAGTATTATTTTGTGTTTCACTTGACGAAAATGAGGGTGGTTTTTACCGACCTTGACTACCAATGAGGGTCTTGCATTATTATCATTAAACTGTTATTATAGTGTCCAACTTCGTATTTAGTTCTTTTGTATACGAAACGCTTACACAATTACAATAAGCTATTTTTCCAAATTGAGTAATCTCCCGTTTACCATAAAAAAAATCTTTGAAAAAAGTTCTCCAATTGCGTATGAATTTTATTTACATGTACATCTATGTCTGATTGGTAAGAAACTGAAGATTAGTATACTATATTAAGGTAAAACATCCGCAGTATTTCAATCAACTAAGTAAAACTTTAATGTGTACGTCATCGGACGTACGTATAGTGTAATTTATTGGTAAATTATGATGTTTAATCAGGACATTGTAGTTAAATTCTCTAAAAATTAAAGGGACATGCATGAGAGTCTGAATGGGGTTTACAGAATAGATAATAATGGGCCAATACTACAGACAAATGGGACAAAAAATAAAGAGTAGGGAGTGATAACATTTAAAAAAAAATGGAAATAACAGGCTAAATTTCCAAAGAATAGAGAAAATGACTTAAAAATTAAAAATATACAGCTTTGAATGGTCCCCCATCCAGACCCTCATGCATTTTTAATCAATGGACCGACTCTTTAACTTACAAATGTATATAACCTGTTGGGACTTGTTAACATTAATGTTAAAAATTTTCCCAATTTTGTAAATTATACAAAAAGAACTTTGAAGGTTTGTTCCAAGAGCATTTCTTGTAAACATTGAATTTTTCATTACACTAAGTTGAATTATAATACACTCACAAGAGTTTTTATCGTACCTCAGTGACGTCTTTCATCGTAGTTTAGTTTCAATTATAATAGTACATTACTTGAAATATAATGTGAAAACGAAATTAACAATTTATCAAGTTGCGCCGAATCGCTTTTCTGGATTTATCTCCATTTGAAACATTAAGACCCCGAAAAGTTAAAAGCCAAGGATGTATAATAACTTAAAAACTATAATAGCTATAAGACAAATAGTGACAAAGACAGAATAGCAGCACAACACATCAAAGACCTTGGTGAGTAAACTTAATTTCTTCATAATTTAAGATTTTAAAAACAAATAATGTAAGAAAAGTACATGTATGATATAAGTCATGATGGTACAAAAGCACGGACTACTGAGCTGATAATACCCTTGAAGACTAGGCGTCCACCGCCAACAGTATCGACCCCGTGTTCGAAAATGGAATATGGTGCGTCTGAAGCACTATTCTGCGTTCATCAGGAACGCTCTTACCTCTAAATTAAATGTCGAGGATGTGGAAAGAGTAGTAATAGTATTTTCTGGTTGCTGACATATCAGAAAATGGAATTAATCAACCTTTTCAAAATTGAGTTATTAATTAGTTTAATACATAGAGCCAAGGCTCTGTGTTGAAGACCGTACTTTGACCTATAATGGTTTACTTTTATAAATTTTGACTTGGATGGAGAGTTGTCTCATTGGCACTCATACCACATCTTCTTATATCTATGAATAAGATGGTATAATCGACTGGATACTGAAGTATAGAAATGTCAGGCAGGGGCGGATCCAGCCATTTTTAAAGAGGGGGGTTGGGGTTGGGTTCCAACCATATGTCCCCATTCAAAAACATTTATCGTCCAAAAGGGGTTTACAACCCCCCTCTTTGGATCCGCCACTGCCAGGTGTGGATGATGTCACAGTGTGGTCATTAAGCTGTTCAAAATTTGCATTCTTTGTTTAAGACATTTGTATAGCAAACAAACTGTATGTGGAAGACACAATTGATGAATACTGATACTGTTATATAACAGACTAATGCATTGTGAACATCAGGGATACAATTAGAAGTTGTAAAACTTAGTTTTACTGTCGCAAACATCCGTTTACATAGCTCATCTACGCTCATTGCGACATTCAAAACTACGTCTTACGTATACCAAGCTAATAATACAACACTGTTTTACTGAGGACTGTTTCATAACATTTGGCAAGGCTAGCCAATAAATGCATCATTTTTATTGAATATATTCCGTACATTTCTTTCCAGTATTCATTATTGAAAACATTATTTAATACATTCCATTCTCACTTTTAGGGGTTTTTTTTCTGTCTAACGGCGCGCGGGTAATTTCTACTTTGCAAAAGCAAAATTCCTACTTTTGATATGATTCTTTTTTTTTTATTTCCTTACATCTATCTGAATGATCATTGTGATAGTTACAATTACATATACGTTGTTAACATACATCAATATGAATTATTCTATCCTTGTTAGTTAGTTTATAATTAGTACCAATATTAAACAGAGGATACACACAAGAGTTTAACCGATAATTCGTTATTAGGCCACCCTTAAAAACTATTTGTTTGAAGTTGCCTACCCAAACCTTGTAGAGTTTGGTAGGTTGGTAGAGATTATTAACTTATTTTTTTTATTTTATTTTTTTTTTTTTTTTTTTTTTTTTTTTTTTTGTTAGACAAGTCATGTTTTAAACAAGAAAAAATGTTAGAACAGGAAAAAATCTTTTAAAAAAATTGAAACGATTTGTGTCATAAAATTTTTGGGTAGGCTGCTTTTTAGGTGGGTAGGTAGGCAACATCAAAAATTTTAATTTTATATTTGGCCTTACTAAAGCGAAATGAATTTTTTACCTACAATGTACTACGCAATGTTATTTCTAATGCAAGACGACTGTTCATCGTACAGGAGTGAATTTAGTGTTCACGTTAAATTTTTGACAAACTTCAACTTTTCATAAAACAAAACAAAACAAAAAAAAAAAACTTAACACATACTATCATTAAGTAGTCTTGATTTCAGAATAACATGAGACTAGTGTTGTGACAGAGAATAAATGACTGTGTTGAACTTAGTCTTCAAAGTCATAATTTTTGTTCTGAATATGCATTTAATTTGCCACTAGACGTTAAGGATGTTTACTACTCAGTTTCAAAATAATAAGCTTTTTAAAAGACTGTTATGAATTGATAGTATATAATATAGCAAAACTTTAAAAAAAAAAAAAAAAAAACCGAAAAATGAAGAGTCCTTGTCCTTGTTTTCAAAATATAAGCCATAATGATTGAAAATTTGGCGGGAAATTATTTTATCCAGATTTTTCATACATTTAACTTTGGCACCTTTTTTCTTTCAAAAACTATGAAAAATAAACAGGATTTTATAAGATTTTAAAACATGGCGTTTTAAACCATATGTTATTATATTATTAAAAGAAAAGTAAAGGTTAGTTGGCAACATTTTAATGGCACTACACGGAAAATGATTGATAAAACCATATGATTCCGAATATCTGACAAAAAGTCAAAAACATGAGGAGCAAAAATCTTTAAACATCAATCCATCGTCATATTCCTGCTTCGTTTTATACAGTTCTTAAATGTAATCTAACTTCATCTGAGTTCAAATGTTCTTTTTTTTTTTATGCCCCCGCAAATAAAAGCTGGGGGCATATTGTTTTACCCCTGTCCGTCCGTCTGTCAGTCCTTCCGTCCTTCCGTCCGTCCTTCCGTCCCATTATGGGTATATAGTTATTCCGCATAACTCCTCCTACAGTTTGAATCCTAGGAAGTTTTCACTTTGCTGGCTGTTTGTACATATATTGAAGGTGTGCGTGTGGTCCGGGTTTTGATTTTTATTAATATTTGCTCTTTTGGGAGATAGTTGAACTTTGTCATTTTTTGGAGTATTTACTTGCATAAGAGGAGCGTTTCCAGATAACTCCTCCTACAGTTTGAATGCTAGGAAGTTTTCACTTTGCTGGCTGTTTGTACATAAATTGAAGATGTGCATGTGGTCAGGGTTTTGATTTTTATTCATATTTGCTTTTTTGGGAGATAGTTGAACTTTGTCATTTTTGGGGTATAAGCGGTTAAATGTTATTGTTATTTTGAAATAACACTTTGCATCTGCGGGGGCATCAATTGCGTCTCCCAGAAACAATAATATCTCAAAGAAAGTCCTACATTGACTTTGTTATAATACCTGTAGTTACTTCAGAGTGGAGTGCGGGGGCATCACTTTGTCTAGTCTAATAAAGGAAATGTTATCGACACAAAGTCTTGTCTATAATGTATATGTACGTGGTAGTAAATGTTGATTGATTGTTGCTTGTTAAACGTTCAGTTGCAAATATTTCATTCATATTAAGGATGAAAACAAATTAATAACTAATAACAGTTAAGTCGACAGGGTGAAAGACGGGAATGTCACTAAAAAACAACGTTACGTTTGATTTGGGCACACATCTTGCATTACAACAGGCCACCTACGTTTCCCCCAGAAATATTTAACAAAGGTTTATTTTTAAGATTTTTAAGATTACATGTAATATGATTACGTTCCTCTTACGACCGGACGTGGCTGTGTATTTATACATCCCGTACCCACTTTAACAAGGGTTTCACGTCCGAACGGAGAAGTCAAGTGATGACCTTATTTCTATACCCCAGTCAACAATTCGGTTTTATAAATGGATAGCAATTTCCTTCATGACTTTACAGTAATTCTTCCGTATCATCCATTGAATTGATATTATAATCATCATTGTAAAAGGCAAACATAAAAATGATTGTAATCTCTATAATATTACAAAATTAAAGATAACTGATATATAATATAAATGTAATAATGTATTCGAAAACATACTTCCGGGTGTCGAGGAAGTGAATGGAACAACTTCTTTAAATATCAGGTTTCCCAAAGAAATATTTCACCATTTCCTATTTAAAATTAAAAAATTACTTTAACGAACAAAATAAACATTTTAAATTGTTGCAATCATACGTATCTAATAGAAGAAAGATAGTCGTAGTTTCTGCCAACTCATATGAATTCCGTCAACATCGATTGGCCATTCAATTAGACTAACGTCTTTCCATACTGTAGCAAATTCGCTGGGCATATCTTTCGTAGCGATGCCTTTCGCAATTACTATGATTTTGTGTAAATCCCTCGAGAATTTCTCGTATTTAGCTCTTTCGATCTCAAAACTGCTCCATTCTCGCTCCCTAAAAGATGGTGTGACGAGGAAAATTATATGCCTACTTTCATGAATTGAAACGGCTCGTGCATCAACATTGGAATCCCCTATGAAAAAATCTCGATCTTCGCAGCACATAGTTAAACCCCATTCCTGTTCAATTTTCGGCTGCAAAAAATTCTTTATAAAAGACACTCCGTCATCTGAATATGAAACGTATACGTCATACTTAAAGTCAACATTCAAACTTTTTTCAGCCATTTTGAGAAATTTTCGTTGACAAAAGAATATTAATCGCCATCGGAAGTTATACAGTAAAGTCGCAAAAATAGTCAAGATACTAATGCAAGTCAGTAATGACACACCAAACTTAAGCCATAATATACCGTTGCAATCCGAATAATAATCGTGAATTTTCTCATATACAGTTAACGTGTGGCTTACATGATTCGCATCTAACCTGCACGTGTAATTTCCATCGCAATCTAAAATGGCGTCCGTAGAACGTATCCAATACAGAAATGACACTGTTTCACAGTGGCAAAGAAAGGGATTTAAAACAAGAAAAACTTCAAATTTGCCCAATTTCTTTTGTTGTCTGTCGATCCATCCCCTAATATTTCCGTCGAGCGTCGGCAGAAGGTTAAACGATAAATCAATTTTATTAATATTGGTCAAAGACGTTACTACCTCAGGAACCGTCTGAAACAAATTACCTTGTAAATTTAAGTATTTCAAATGTGTCAATCCATCCAAAAATCTTTTGTTTAAGACCCACATATAATTTTTGATAGATCCAAGTGTTCAACATTTGGTGCCCAGTTAAAAATTCCAAAATGACTGTTACTTTCATTAAAAATTCTAAACAACTTTGCCTTTGACATCCTTAATGTTGTTAAATTTGACATAAGAGGAAACTTATCTAATGTCCTGTGGGCACTTATTCCTGATATGTTAAGAGACTTGACACTATTTTTACCAATAAATGTGAATTTTGGGAAAATTATCGTATCAAAATAGGAAACGTCAAAATTTTCCAAAGAACTTTCGTTGAAGACGACTTCGTCGAAAAGAAATTTCGACATGATATGAGTAGCTCTAAATTCCTTCAGACTTTTAGGTGCATACAAAACAACTTTTTTCGGCATTGAACTAGAATTCAGAGTTATTATTTCATCGATTCTAGAGGTTGTGTCGTTATAAAATTTCGGGTTTCTGTATCCTAATGCAAAATATGAATGATCATATATTTCAAGATTTGTTAATCTTTTAAAGAATTCCATAAACTCTTCTATAAAGTATTTAAAGCTGAAATCATTTGCAGTTAAATGTATTTTCCTAAAACACTCCGGATGTTCAAATGCCAGTAGAGAATTGTTTCTGAATGCAACAATGTTATTGAAAGATATATCTAGCGTTTTAATACACATGGTTTTGATATATCTCATCATTTCCTCGGTGAGTACTACATCATAGTAAAATATTTTCACTTTTGCGAAGGTCACGTCGTGGAAATTAATTATTTCCATCGTTCGGTTTTCGAACGGATATAACATTCGGAAGGCTTGAACCAAATGAATAGGGCTTTTACTTACGTCCAGAACACTGAGCTTTGGAAAGTGTCTTAAGGCATCCATCTCGACAACAAAGAAATTACTACAATTATTCATATAAAATTCGGTTATACTTTCTGGAAGGTTTCTGAACGTGTCGTTTGTCAAATGGTTGATGAAGCAGTTTTTAAACCGTATATTTGTCAATTCAACCATTACATGAAACTGGTTCGGAAAATAAGGAAAACATACCAGATCTATTGTTAAGCTTCGTAACTTTGTGAGATGTTATTGGATATATCCGCAGATTCGTCACAGTCTGTTTTCATCATATTTTGACCAATGTCCAATTCTGTCAGGTTAAGAAAAAGACATTAGGTGAATATGAATTAATCAAATTTAACGAATTCCCCGAAGCTTCTAATCGCGTGAGCAATGGTAGACCTACAAAGTCATTGAAATCGAGGCTTCGTAATTTATTTTTACTAATGTACACTGTCGATAGTAATTTGTACTTTGATAAAGCACTGCTGTTGATTGTCTCTATATAATTTTCCGATAAATCTAAGATATTTAAATCTTGCGGCAAATGTTGCGGTATTTGAGTCAACTGTTGATTTCGGCAATCAGCAAGTATGCCAAATGCTGATTTACTAACTAAACAATCCATCTGTACTAGTGGTAATACCCCGAATAAGATTAAGTGCAACAACACTTTTTGAAACATTATTATTCAAGTGGCTGTATACTAGAATTTATAACACAAAAATGTTTAAAATTT
Source organism: Mytilus coruscus (assembly GCA_017311375.1). NCBI lineage: Eukaryota > Metazoa > Mollusca > Bivalvia > Mytilida > Mytilidae > Mytilus > Mytilus coruscus. Next base: position 62,235,998 of record CM029603.1, on the reverse strand, counting down.
TTCACGCGTGTTTAAAAACGTATTGAAATATATAGACTTCTGTCCTTTATATATGGACTTGGTGTACAATATATTTCTTTCAGTTGATATGAATTTGAATTAAAACAACCGATCGCATAGTAAATTTGTGAAATGAGTAGCAATTATTTTAATTAAATATGGATGGTAAATCCGTAACGGGAAGATATATACAAAAGAATGTCAACACACACAATATAGCAAATATCAATGTAATGACATTTAAAATATAAAAAAATCAAATGCTTTGATACAATATGAATACCCACATTACTTTTATCTCGAAGAGGAAGGAGGACCTGGACTTCTTATAAATTTATCGTGTTTTTAATTCCTTTACTTTATATAAAAAATATATGAAATAATAAAGAAGAAATTAAAGCAGTTGACTTCTGGACTGCTTAGGGTTTGTGTTTTTCCAGGAGTTTTCAAATAAAAAGATGTTGTTAAAAAAATAAGAAAAATGTTAATTTTGTTTTTCTATTAAATGTCGTCATATTGAGATATTCATAAAGGACACGAATGATAAATACATAAACATGATTTGGCTTACAAAATGTAACCCTTTCACGTTCCGCCAAATTGGACCTGAAGTTATGGAAAAGATACTATCCAAATTCAATCGAATATAACATTCGCATCACAGCTCACACAAAGGTCATTTTGGATCCATATGAAAGATAATTGATTTAATATTTCGGAAAACTTAATATAAAGAAATTTGTCTTTTTAAGCCACGTGGTAACTTTCAAAAAGTCACGTGACTTCCGGGAAACATGTGAAAAAGTACAAAATTCTTGCGGGAAAAGTCGTGTAGGGACATTTTTATGCGCTAATAGGGTATGATTTTGATGTCAATGCAATGACCTATAAGTCTGATAGAAACAGAAAAATTGCCATAATGGTATAAAAAGAGGAAATACGTGCTAAATGCCTTGAAATGTTGATGCCCGTAACTTAAAAATTAACAGAAGTCAGCAGTTTTATTCGTCCAAATCTAATCCCTGACTAATAACTTAGTTTTGTGGCCCATACTGGACTGTAGCAATGGAAACATGAGGAGGGGATGCAATTAGGCACAAATATAAATTGTTCTCTATCTGACTTTTGCATATATTGAGGACTCTTTTTGAAATTGAAAGTAAAACTTAAGTTTAGTTAAGTTAAGTTAAGTTACATTTAATATATGAAATTATTTCTTCGCCTCCGGCTTTAAGAACACGCAATCTTCCTGCTGTGGGTTGGTTCAGCTTTCCAATGCACCACTGTGGAATACTTGGTCTAATTTTTGAAATGTTAGTAATTAACTCTACCATTAACGAAGTGAGAGAAAAAAATCCAACCTGTTTTCGTTTGAAAATTAAGTGTTGAGATAATAAAACTATATATAATTGTTGCCAAATCCATCGTTTTACGCAAAAATTTAAGAAACAATGTTTTGTTATATCTATTTCAACTTCGCTAAAAAAAATCATGATATTTTTTTTTTTTTTTTTTTTCTTTTCAATTAATTCTGTAAGAAATGACCACACAATTGAGTGCATTTCAATTTTATGATTGTGTTGGTACTCTTTGAATCACTTATTCAAATAATGTGCAAATGTTAATCATAATTTAAATAGTGTTCTTCCAAAATACACGGTACAGTTAATAAAAAAAAGTCATATGGCCCCTGAAATCAATAGCATACTTTACGATACTCTACGGAAATATTGTGTTAAAATTATTTTTTTTAAAAATCCGGTTTTCACAAGAGACATTCTTGTCAGTAAGAGGCGATTTGATATCAGACAGTACTTGATAGAAGTTTAAGGCACAATGAATCACAAAGCTGTGGTATAGAGTACTGATTTGAGCCCTAAACCACCGCTGTACATCACAAATTGTCAAAGATTCGAGACTTAGCGCAAACTAGTTGCCTGAAAACTTAGCCCATTGGTACCGATAGGAACGTGAAGGGTTAAATTTGATGTGAGACACCATATTACAAAATAAGAAAAATATCCAGGTATAGTGTATTTGATTAAATTAATTATAAAAACGCACAAAAACAACCACTTTGTCGATTTTCAAAATCTTTTTAATCTTAAATTTAAAACAGTCATAGTTCATTCGACTATGAAGACACTTATTTCTTTCTTGTAGCGTATGGGTCATTTGCTTTCAAATATGTGGTTTAGAGCGTTCTTGAAAAGGGTAAATGAAAAAAGCGCTAAGGACGCATTAAATTTATCAACTCAGAGTGAAGTGTATTTTTTTTTTTTTTTTTTTTTTGGTACTTGTAATTAACAGATTGTACTTTTTTCTGCAGTTTATAACATTATTGTAATAAATGTACTGGAACATAAATTGTTTTATTATAAATTTGGCCGTTAGTTTTCTCAATTGAATTGTTTCATCTTTTTTTATGTCACGGCCTTTTACCTCTTATAGCCGACTATACCATATGGGTTTTTTTCTCATTGTTGAAGACCGTACGGTTGCCTATGATTACTTACATCCACTCCATTTTAACTTTAGTGTATAGTTGTCTCATTGGCAATCATACCACATCTCCTTATTTCTATAATGAGAGTACAACAAACGATATTAAAGTATAAAATAGTTCGATTTCTGTAACATCAGACTTAATTTAGTACTTCGAGGTTATGCTCTGTAAGACCGAATATACTTTAGTATTATTCACAAAATTGGTGTTTCGTGTACAATATATACGAGATTTTTCTGTATTGATTTGAACTATAAGTTTTAAATGTACTTCTTTTATGATTACTCGAACGGAGACCCTGCATGTCCAGTACAAAATTTAACCCTGATGATATCCGCCGGTTGCAAAGAAGAGACCTCATTTTGTCTTTTACACCATAATGATTGTTGCTTTTTATCCGGCAGACATATGTGTTGTTGATAGTGGATCTAGATCGCTGTTCGTCTGTGTAAAATGTGTTAAAAACGTTTTAGACAGACTTTAAGCTGGAATATGTTAGCCATGTGTCTATTGTTGTATTCTTCACGAAACTGTTGAAGGGATCGGTAAACCTCGCCCTTTCCCAGTTCCTAAGCCTCAAACAAAAAGTTGATATTTTTCTGACATTGACCTAATGATGTATACATATTAATCAAGTTTTAATTTATTGCAACGTTGACAAAAAAAAAAGGAATTACTAAAAAAGGAATACATAAAATAATGATGATGAAAAACAGCCATGTGTCCATTTTCTAGATACCATGCTTAATTCCATTCCATTTCAGTGTTTATGTACTTTTTTGAAATCTCAATCTAATTATCAATACATTACATCAGCAGAATCTATAATTATTCTTTTTATCACAAACTGTGTCTGATTTATGAATGGAATTTGAATAAGTTTCAAGTTTTGAGTTAATAGTTATCATAAATCAGCCCATTGATGCGGTGTTGCTGAATTAATGACTCCAGTCATATCAAATTTAACACCATTGTTGCAAATCTGAACAACTTCAATCTAAGCAGTCAATGCTATTGCATAACTGTTGATAAGTTGTTTTATGCTGTGAAACTGTACTTAATAGTTTCATCAATATCAAATTTAAACGTGAATAATTGTAATCCGTTAGTTTAAAAAGTGAGGTAATTGACATTTTACACGATTTTTTTTTTTTTTTGTGATACCATGAGCAGACAGCAAAATGTAGAAAAATCAAAATACTTAATATTTAAAATTATTTACAGACGCAATATCTTTCAGTGTTTTAGTAACAATAAAATCTGAATATAAAAATGATAGATTTTAAAAATATGATGATCATTGGTGCAAAAATTAATTGGCAAAATTAATTCTGTAATAAGGGAGCTACCATTTGATTTTTATGGGGCTAGGATGAAATTTGAAAAAAGGCAGGACAGGAGTTTTGAGTAAAAAAGGTAGGATGAGATTTGCAAAAAAAAAGGCAGGATGACAATTTATGTAAAAAATAAAGTCAGGATAAACTAAAAAAAAAAAGGCAGGACCGAATAGAGGGAAAAATAAAAAGGCAGGACTGAATAGAAGGAAAAATAAAAAGGCAGGACTAAATTTTTCATCCTAGCCCCCCATAAAAATCAAATGGTAGCTCCCTAACATTAACTGTACCAATTTTACTGCACAAGAAAGGCATTTCGACAATAAATTTCGACAATAAATGTCTCTTTAGTGATGCTAGAGGCCAACAATATTTTAATACAAACCTTATTCAAAAATTGAATAGCTGAGGATACCAAAAGGACAAAAAGTGTAGCCAAAGTTGGGCAAGGAATCAGAGCTAAATATTCCTCAATTTAAAATTATTTCCAAAAATTTTGTAACTGTAAGTTTCAATAACACTATATTCATATTTTCATGTCAGTATCGAAGAACGAGCTACTAGGCTTGAGATACTTTCTGGACTAACAGTCCACTAGCAGAGGTATCGACCCAGTGGTATAGTAATAACATTAACGGTACCAATTTTACTGTACCAGATGCGCATTTCGACTATAAATGTCTCTTCATTATATTTGACGTTTCTTTTCTTCCTCTTGTCTTTCTATATGTTTCATTTGAATGTATAAATACATTTAATGGAACATTTACAATATTTGGTCCTTATTGTCGTTTGACTGAACTTTTATTAAAGTTCTTACATAAATGCATGATAATAAACGCAATTCAACTAATGAAAAAAGACTTAAACCGATTTGTTCATAGAATTGAATCAAATATATTCATGTATATCTGGAACTTGTTAATTAAGATGAAGAATTTATTCTTCCATTTAAAGAATTTAGATGAACATTTACTAAATTGCACCATTTCCTGCTATTTATATTAAGCAATCTAATTGCCTTTAATTTTCCTGAATTCAACTATTAAGGATGTTCCATTAAACAATTTAGTTTACATTAACTAATCATGCGTTAGCAGTAATCCCTATACAACTGCACATTTAATGCTATTTTAAATCCCTCATATTAAAAGGAAAATATAAAGGATACAAAATCTCAACACGCTTCTGATGAAACATGAAGAACAGCAACAGCAACTGTATTGCTGGCCGATATCTCAATGCCACAGTGAAGGCGTGGATCAATGTTTTTGTGGTGAAAAGGGGGCGGGGGAGGGGGGGGCGTCTGAGAATTAAGAGTTACAGGATCATATTTTGCCCCCAAAATGGTTGTAACTTTACCTAAACATTACATATTTTTCTGTTTGGTGGGGGATGGGGGCAGATATAGTATATATAAAAGATAACTATAAAAGTCCCCTTTGAAATCATTAAACGAAAAATAATCATTACAAACGAGAACTGAGTTGGACGAGATCACTACTGGACTAATGACTCATGGCGTAGGACAGACACATACATGTAAATAATATAGCGGTGCTAAACATATTTGTCAGCTTATCACACAACTTTTAACTGCCAAAAGAACAAATGACGGGTACACATTTACCACTCGTTATATGGAATACGTTTCTTGGCCGGAACATCCGCATTAATTGCATATTTTTACATAATGTAGTTGCTGGAATTCAGAAAAATTACATTTGCATCAATCAGATTTGTTTGAATAGAACTTGAATAATACATCTAAATTATGGAAAAACAAAAATAGATTGTTCTGCATGTTTTTTTTTTTTTTTTTTTTAGATATAAGCATTTCAAAAATTCTATTTTTTTGCAGAAAATCGTGTGATTGATGATGTTAAACGCTACTCTCGATTACTTTGACTACTAGTATATCGTGCGCCCAACTTCCACCGTGGAGGAAGCCTGGCAATTTAATTAAGATCCGAGTCGAACTAATAATAAACAGGCAAGCGATCGATGTAGATCAACTTCCTTTTCTTCTGATTAAATTTTATTCAAATATATACAATTAAAATTGTAGATGAATTACGCTTTTGAGGGACACTCTGACGGGCCCCAACTTGTCTAGAAAAACAGCCGTTGGATAAATCATAGCGTTGTACATTTATGCCACGTTTTTAATATCAAACCAAATGTAAGTTGCATGACCAAATTCATCACTTTACATGACATAAACGTAAATATTTGATGAATGTAAAAAAAAAAAAGACTTTGGACTTATAATTGAATTTTGAAGAAAAAAAAACATGATTTAATATCCTGATACAGTCTGACATGGTCTTTAAGTATTTAGTCTAAATTGCAAATAATAAGAAATATGATGCAAAACATGTACGCATGCAAAATCAATTATTTTGTAACGATTCTCGACTAATGGGATTCCAGCAGATGCAATTGGCTGTATGAACCCTGAAATAAACACTGAATTGTTCTATTTGGTGCCATTTAGTCATTAGAATGCGGTATTTATGTAATTCTGTGTTCTATTATCGCTGAAGAAGGAAATATAAATCACCCTTAGCGCTACTGTAATTTCTTCTTTCAATAGAGTTCTGTGATTTTGTCAATATGTGTTGACAAAAGACAATATTGATATATTTGGTAAAATAATTGAACAATCTGAAACTGAATACTTCAATATAAACATTGAATTTTGTTACATTCTCTCTGCAAATATTTGAATAAAAGCGATAAAAATAGAATATTTAGGATGGCTTTCTGTCGCTGCTTTTGATGTACTGTTCGGGAGCACTTATTTTTTGTGAAAATAAATCAATTACTGGGACAAATTTGTTTTAAATGAATATAACACGATACTAATATTTATTATATATATGAACATTAAATTTCAATCACAATGCAGAATTTGAATTACAGAATACACATTAAGAATACCCATATATCAAATATTTGAATGGCATCTTTTGGATTTTTCATTTTTCAACTACTTGACCGGAATACTGTTTAGTGTACTGTATTTCCCTACTGCGTACTGATTTTTTGTTGACGTACATAATGGTGTGTTAAAATTAACAGCTATATAATTTTCCGACCGTCAACTTTACAATTGACGGCAGCTGTCATCCAATCAAAAGTGACATTTTTTTGACCGGTAGCCCCGGTTTGCTATTGTTTCATTGTCTATTGCTCATTTGGTGAATAGTTAAGACAAGCAATCGCAAACCAAATGTAATGCGCCTTGCAGTTTTGTTAAATATAAATGAAATGGATCAATGTAAACTAATGGCTTCTATATTTTTGAATTATTAGACCATTTTCTCTATTCTTTATTTATTTTTCCCATTATTCTCCAGTCTTTATATTTTTTCAAGCCATTATTTTCTATTCTTTAATTTTTTCCTTTATTCTGCACTTTTGGTCCATTATTCTCTATTTTGCATACCCCATCCAGGCCTTCATGTACAAGGTGCTCTTGAACCTTATGTTGCCGGCAGGTCTGACATCATATATATCTGTTTTATTTATTCACAACGTTTTTAGACTTGAGCTATTTGGTAAAGATGGTTTTTACATTTGCTTTACATTCAGACCGATTTTTCTTGTCAAAGACCACAAGGTATCTTTGTTATTCATGTGCCGTTCGGTTGCTGTCTGAATGAAGTGTACACCACATTTCACTTTGTACTCTCTTTTTAATCATAATTAATAAGTTTTAAATGGTGCTGCTAGAAGACACCACAGTATACATGCATCGACCGTTTCCATTCAACCTTTTTTTCATTTAAAACTACAACAAAAATGCTGCAAATAACACACAAACAACAATAAAAGGCAAGGAGTTGAGATGCAGTATACTATGACAGACATGTGTTTTATCACCAACTCTACCCCAAATATTAACAAGCTTTAAATGAATTCATGATATAAATATATAAAAAAAAAAGACAGTCGTCTTACCATGTGATGAAAAGCCTAGTACATATAAACTAGAGGCTCTAAAGAGCCGGTGTCGGTCACCTGCATCTTCAACAATGGCCACTTTTTAGTAAAAAATCATCATTAAAGGGAATACTTCTATTAAGAGTTAACTGACAGTCTCAGTCATATTGACATATTTGTTGATTTTATCCTGCTGATAATTTTTCTTTCTAAAGTTTCTATTTATTTATTTATTTTGTTTTATAAAAAAAAATGTAACCATTATCATTAAAGGGCAATAACTTCAATAAGGAGTTGATTTACAATTCTGGTCATGTTGACTCATTTGTCGATCTTGTCTTGCTGATTATTTTTGCTATGTTTAAGATATTAGTTAGGCAAAAACGCAAAAATGTGGTAAAAATCGTCATTTAATAACAATAACTCTAATAAGGAATGGTCTGATGATTTTTGTCATGATGACTTATTTGAAGATCTTGTCTTGCTGATTATTTTTGATATTTTAAGTTTCTGTCTATCTATTATAATGTTCGGGATAATAAGGGGGGGGTGGTAATGGTCGTCTGATAGGTTTGACGTTAATGAATAACAGCTAGAGCTCAACATTATGAACATGTTTGTTCCTGTCAAAATTTCTCTATTTATAGCGGTTTTAAAAATAATAGGCAAAACTTGCATTTTACCCCTATGTTCTATTTTTACCCATGTCGGCCATCTTGGTTGGCCAACTAGATACCTGCCAAAATTTGGTAAAATTTGACCCAGTGGTTTCAGAGGAGAAGATTTTTGTAAAAGTTAATGGACGACGACGACGACGGTCGCCTAGTGATAAGACCGTGGGGTTAACCCGGCATAGGGCTGAAAAACAGAGGTCGATTAAGCATTCTACAAGACATATTTTATTCATAACGAGTTCATTTAAAACATATATTCATGTTTATACATGTAATGATTAAGCATAATGACGACAATTCTTCACATTACACTTTCAGTTCCTTTACCGCCCTTTGCAAGCTTTCTACTTCGTTTTGAAGAGATAAATGCAAATACTGCATTGATACCTCGTTGCCGAGTTCTTGTATTGTTTGTGTATAAGGATCATAGCGTACTTCACACTGTCTTTTAATAGTGGCTGCATAGCGCCTGAAAGAAAGTATAAAATTAGGATCATCTTGAAAAATCTCGCGATACAGTAATTGTGAAACGAACATTAATAATACAAATAATCATTGATATAAGAATAAGGAGATGTGGTATGATTGCCAACGAGACACTGCAACTATCCGCCGAAGTTCAAATGAAGTGGATGTTGCAATTATAGGCAACCGCACGGCCTTCAACAATGAAGAAAACCCATACCGTATAGTCGGTACATAGAGGTCATCTTTTCCTTTATTTATTTTATTCATGACAACAAATATAATAAGTAAAATTTAATTTATTTGTTTAATAGAGTTTAAGGCGACTTTCATACACATTTAGGGCGATGCATTTTAACTGCGAAGAAAATCACTGATTTGACTTACATGTAACGCGATAACTGACAACTAACGTGAGAATAGGAAAAGTTGTGCTGAAATGAAATACACTTTTTTATCGTAATGTGTTATTAATTCTCTTACTAGTAGCTATCATACCCTCAAACTTACTTCATTTTCTGCATCATATCATCAAAAGATTCAACAACAAAATAAATTGGCTGGATATCTTCGTCTGTGTACACTTGTACTGAAGTTTTCTCTGGATCAAATGGATATTTTTTCGGGGCATCAGACAAGGCATGGCGTAACTCCCCGTACGATGACAACGTTCCAGCACCATATGCTCTTAGATTACCATTTTCCTTACATAGACCAAACTCGACCGTAAACCAGTACAGCTATAATGTATCATTTTTAACTTTAACTTGTAAATCATATTTTAAAAATGAATGAAAAAAAGAAAAATTGTACATATATATAAACAAAAAAAATAAAAATAAAGATCTGAAATAAATCTAAAAATCAATTTTTATTTTGTTTTGAATACTGTGCAATCAGGCATGCACCTGAAAACATATGGTTTATTTGTCATATACAAAGAGATCAAATCAAAGCTATTCTTGTTGATGTTGAATTTGTTCTTATTTTTTGTTCTTGTTTTTTTTTAATTCAAACTGTGTTCTTGTTCGGGTACCTGTAAAGTGCGAAACGAAATAGAAACGGAACGGAACAAAACAAAACGAAACGAAAGACAGCAAAACGAAACGAAATGAAACGAATTAAATATTTATTTTATAATTTTAACTTAAATCTCTGTCAAATGTCTTATAATACAATATGTTTGTTTGTTGCAAAATTTGCATGCATCTGAATTTCATTGTTTTAGTTGGAACAAATCAAATGAAACCGGCAGAAGGGCGAACGTTTATTTTCGGGGGGGGTCGTGCTTACTGCCCAAGTGTTAAGTTTTCACACGCCGTTTTGAATGATAAAAGTTTTTACGGTAAAATATTACCCTAGAATGAAAAAAGGGGTGGTACACCTGAGATAAATAATATAAATGGGACTATCTTTCAGAACTGGGATATTGGGGAAACGCACGTGGGTCTCAATCTAGATTTGGGGTTCTATGACTAAATGAAGGTATACACAGACGTGCCGCTGGAATGGGTCCCCTTTTTATATTTAAGTTATATTAATGGCATACAATGAATTTCACTGAGGTCAAATATCAATGGGTCAGTAATTTTCATCCTCCGAATTATAATAGATGTTTGTTTAAATGCTGTTTTATCGTTTTTTATTCAAATTAAGATATCAAAATTTGTACTTGGATGGAGAGTTGTCTCATTGGCACTCATACCACATCTTCTTATTTATATTGTATAATATGTGATTACTGAGAAAACTATGAATGGGTCATGATTTTGCCTGCCATCGGAAACATATTAAGTGTCGTTATTTTTTTCTCATGGTTTTAATTTATGAAATTTGGGTGTTTTCCCAGCTGCACTACTGTACCCAAAATCCCATGTTTAGATCGACCCCCACTCCCCGTGATTGAGAAATAACCTTCATTAAATGAAAGTGGCTTGCAAGATTTTGAAGCAAACTGTTTCAATCCTAATATTATTGAAAATTAATAGTTTTGGGCTAAACGTTGGGGAAGTTTTTTTTTATCCTTTGCGGAATTACCTGGGATATAAATAGATATGATCGTGCACTTATAATCTCCCCTCCTTTTTGGCCTTCCAACCAGGAATTTACCTTCACTTACTGTTGCACCCAAATTAAACACAGAATAAAAATACATAATTGAATTTGACCTAATAAAAAAATCTATGATTCACCCCCAATATATTGAGAATTAAAGTATAGGACATGCATATTAAATTGCATATTGCTAGAACACAATGAAATATCCGTACCAATGTTAAAATCGTAATACAAATAGACAGGAAATACGAAAAAAGTTCAAAAAGTATTGCATAACAAATATATCCGCGAAACGTATATATATTTATAAAGGTGCATATCACGTATGTTTACATCATTGTTGTTTTCTGATCTGAAGAATTCTTATTAAACTCATCTGGTGCATCTATCTCCTCTACAAAGTTATATTCGTATTTAACAGTCTTTGCCAAAACAAAAACAAAAATCAACCACTTATAAAGTTACTATCTTACTTAACTCCGAGGTTGTATCAACTATGGAATATGTATAGATGACCTGCTCGGTATTGCTTTATTGAAAAATATCGCTGAAAAGTATGTTAGTGTGATCGACACGTTGCTAAGTGCTGTATATCATACATGACAGAAACGCAACATGAAATTTCATTGAAATGTAACCATTCTTTTTTTAGCAAAGACAAGTATGTAGTTAAATGGTTACAAAATGTTGATTATGGTACTCAAATGTTCCTAAACTTTGATTGAAATTATAAAACTCGACCCAAAATAATCCGATTGAGTTCACTAAAAGATCGGAAATTATCCAGAATTTGCATATTTAATTTAAGAGACCCTTAAGTATCAAGAAAAAAAAACCAGATCATACCCTAAATTATCCGAATTTAACTTGACATAAATCCAATAAAATTTTACTTCGTCAAACATGTGACAAAAGGGAATTTGCATAGAATTACAAACACTTAACCGAAATCTGACATTCTGACCAAAAGACTACCCGAAATTGCTTTCAAAGCCACTGCAAACCCGAAAGACCAATGCCAACCCGAAATTTCTTGAAAGTCATAAAAATGCCCAGAATTTTCCTCACATAAGCAAACTGTAGTTATCCCCAAACCCTCCCAGTTCACCCGAGAAGACAGTCATCACTCATAACCAACCTAGGTTTACACATCCATACCTAGACCTAACAGCGAGATAAAGCGTAATCAGTGATATATTATTAATGCTTTCGTTCGACAAGGGTGACTCGCGGCTTAACGTCAGCTTGAGAGCAAATATTTCATGTTCACGACAACAAATAAACCAACAATATGATGTGTTACGTTCTTTACTTAGATATAAGAAGATGTGGTATGAGTGCCACATATACATACAAGCCGAATGTAAACCTGCTTACACAAACACAGTCCACAGAAAAACATTCTAACCACTCAATCATATCCCGATAATCCCACTTTCGGACCCATATATATCAGTTTACACTGTCTTTCCCTCTATTGGTACATATAAAGACATATTGGTACATTTAAAGACATTGAGCTGGGACATTTAAGTCGAAATTTAAAAAAAAATATAATTTCGTTTCATTTCGGTTAGTTTTGCTGTATTTCGTTTCGTTTTGCGCTATTTCGTTTCGTTTTGTTTCGTTTCGTTTTGTTTTGTTCCGTTCGGTTTCTATTTCGTTTTGCACTTTACAGGTACCCTTCTTGTTCTGCTTCTTTCACTCTTTTACTTGTTTCTGAAGAATAGTCTGACAATATATACGGTCTATTAAAATTATAACATAAAAACTGACATTAACAACGGATTATTGAAATTATAACATAACTAGACGACAAAACACAAAAATGGGCACAGACCGACCAAACAACTGGTTTAAATTATTGTGTTGATTCATGTGCATCTATATATTGACCAACTAGTTCTTGTTTGAAACGTGCCATGTGTTGTAAAAAGGGCATATATGTACGCCATTTGGTGGATAGTTGTCTAATTGGCAATCATACAAAATCTCCATATCTTAAATCGTAAAAACATATTCAATATAGGAACGGAAATAAAACACACCTGCAGGCTCAAATATCAATAGACTGTTTGGTGTTATGGTACGTACTGATTGTTTTCTTCAAATGAAAGCCGACACTATGATATTTTCAATTCGTATTGATGTTGAGCAAAACAAATACTAATGGACTATCAAAGTTAAAGCAAATATTATGATATATTCGAAAATAAAATATTCAAACAAAGCTTCCATCAATATCAATATTTCTATATTTTGATTTCTATGCACTTTATCTAAAAGTGCAACTTTTTATAATAAAGATAGTTTCTGAATTGTTTCATTAAGTTTCGCGTTGGTAATATAATGTTGATTTTAATTTTCGTTTAACCAAAACTTGCAATATTCGTTCTATTGTTCTTAAATTTGTTCTATATATTAAAGTACTAGCTAGCATCATTAAAATATTAAAAACACTTAAACTTTACAACCATGAACAGATCAAAGGTGTCTAAATTTTGCGTCGTATTTGATGTTCAGGATTTTAATGGCGTTCATTTAAATATTTTCATCAAACAACGATGATTACGTAAAATTAAAACAGTTTAGTGTTTAAGTTACATGTACAAGCACTAAAAAACAACCATTGAAAATCCTCATCCGTTTAGAAATCAAAAATTGTACTTTTAGCAAACTCGTGTCCACGGTGAGAATAAACAATAAGCAATTTCCGTATTAACGTACCATTTTGCTTTTAAAAAAGTCTTCCTTGTCAAGGAAATAATATCCAATTTCAGTTCACTTAATATTTTATGTTTGTCTTAATACATACTGTAGCAAATTTTTCAATATCGGCATCTGAGGCTCCAAGAGATGTTAGTCCTATTTCTTGTGAGAACTGTGCAAATTTTGGATTTGCCAACATTGGCACATGTCCAAGCAACTCGTGAATACAGTCTCTGTGAAAATTAAAATGAATACATATTGTATTTAATATATATTATATTGGAATATTACGCATCATTTTGTTTCAATTTTTATTCTTATAAAGAGTCAATGTAAAAGATGAAATGATGTACCATCTAATAAATTAATATTACATTGTATACGTAAGAAACAGAAAGTTTTAATAAATAACTAGGGGGTCCTTATTATACTAGAAAGGAGCATACAATTTCCCGCAAATTTGTATTTCTGATTACCAAAATGTATGAGTATAATAAACTCATCATAGATACCAGGATTGAAATTGTGTACGCCAGACGCGCGTTTCGTCTACAAAAGACTCATTAGTGACGCTCGAATAAAAAAAAAAAGTTAAAAGACCAAACAAAGTACGAATTTGAAGAGCATTGATGACCCAAAATTCCTAAAAGTTTTGCCAAGTACAGTTAAGTTAAGGTAATCTATTCATGGGGTAGAAAGCGTAAGTATTTTGAAAAATTCAAAAATTATATGAGGGCATCTATTAAGAAAATAAATATAACTTTCGTAACCAAAACAGCCTTAGGAAGCTCATCAGATAGCACCCACAGTGCACGGCTTCCGCAAAACTACAAAGTAAATCATAATGCAACTCACGGTTCAGGAGAGTGGTCTGGTTTTGACCCATGACGAACATACTGCGTACACTGGAAAACTCGATATGCAAGGCTAGCTAAAAAGTCACGTGCTGATAATAAACCGGAAACTGGACGTAACTGGAACCCTGTTCTTCCTATAAAAAAAAGGATTTATGTAAACAATATAATTGTTGGTTGCTTAACGTCCAGACTCCAGTGGCAAATATTTCAGCTAAAGCAGTTCATACTTATCTACCTTTCATCTACCATTGTTTGTACACACGTTAGGGGACGACCATTTGATATTGAGGATTTTGTTCTCGATTGATCATTTATTTGCATCTGTTGCTACGCATGCTGATTTTTTTCCGCTTAAAATCTTATTTTCACTTTTGTGCACATTTGCTTTCTGCACTTTATGTTGCAAGATATTCATTTTAATCCTATTTTGTGCAAAGTTGTGTATTTTCAGTAACTACAAGGCCAAGTTTATCTATTTTCGAAATCCTCTCCTCCCCTCCCCTCCTCGAAAATCAAGTGGTCATCCCCTTAAAAAAAGTCGATCCCATGTATTATGGAAATTTTGTCGTTTTGTTGTTGTCAACTTATGTACCTCATATACTTTTATTCATATGCTAATAGATTTGTAAATCATTGTCTTTATTAAATTCTTTGCATACTGCATCTTCCTATCTATTTTTCATTCTATTATTTCATAAATATAATCTATTTTTCCGATGTTTTGTTAGTTTAAATGAGTGAAGACAATTTATATAACAACTCAGAAATAGTCTGATCAAAATGAATCAATGTGGATTTCATTTATCTTAGTGGGTACCAATTTTCGTGGAACGAAAAATTCAATAAGATTTCTAATTGTTGAATATATTTTTATATACTCGGTATCCATATGATAGAAACTTATTATACATGTGACAAGACTTTAAAATGTGTAGAATACACCGTTGAGAAAAGCAAAAACAGAAACAAATGACATCGACTATAGCGTCATCTCAGACATCAGAAATAAACTGATCATAGATAACAGGATTGGAATTGTAGTTGCAAGACGTGCGTTTCGTCTAAAAAGACTAGTCAGTGACGCGCGGATCAAAAAAGTTAAAAAGACTATATAAGTTGCAAAGTTGAAGACCGATAAAATTCCGAATGGTTTGCCATACTATATGTTAAGGTTCCCTAGTATTTCGAAAAATTCAAAGTTTTGTTAACAGTTAATTTATAATTATGGTAATTTTAAAGTAATACTTACGCTTTAAGAAATTAGATACATCTTCTAACTGTGGAATTTTATTCGCGCTATATCCACAATCCTGTTCTAGTATTTTGAAGTTCTCAATGTGTTCTTTACAAGCATGAGTTGGAAACAGATCTTGAAGATGTTTGTACACGTGTCCCCTGTAAAACATGTTTATTGAATCTTGTTTTAAAAGTGTCAATGCGTAATTAATTAATTGATCGGTTGATGTGTATCGCTACTTTCAGCATTATTGGTTATTTCGTGGATGTGAGTTTTTATTCGTGGAGGAAGTCGAAGTGCCCGGAGAGAACCACGGACTTTCGTTATAGGAAAACTGATTTATTAAGATTAGAGTCGTGTCACGTGCGAGATTCGAACTCACAACCTCATTGTTGACAAGCTAGTGATACAGTAGTTGCAATACTTAGACCACTCGGCCACTTAGGATCCTCAATCAATAAATAAAAGGAATAATTGTAGTTGTTATAAATATCATATATATTCTTTTTTAAATCATGCAAACTGAACATTTTTTTTTGGTACATTGGTTAAAATTTGTTTGGACCTGTCCTACAGTAGTTGTCGTTTGTTGATGTGGTTCATAAGTGTTTCTCGTTTCATAGATTAGACAAAAAAAAAAAAAAAGAAAATAAAAATAAATTTTGACTTGGATGGAGAGTTGTTTCATTGGCACTCATACCACATCTTCTTATATCTATGAACATTTTTTTTTCATTGGTTAAAAACCCACCTCACAAAAAAAAAAAAAAAAAACGAAAGAAAGAAAAGCAACATCACAAAAGAATGAAAGAACAAAGATGATAAATTATTAAACTTATTATCTTAATTTATTTAAATACAATGACTAAATCTCCATCCAAATCAACTAAATGGAAACAGGAAATTTTACACTTTTCCGATCATTTAACACTGTTTCTTATTAGTAATATATTGATTGACTGTTATTAACTTTACGCCCAGTGGCAAATATTTCATGCATATTCAATATCATGCTATTTCAATACTTTTGACACAAGAAATATTTTTTTTCATAATATATTAATTGATTGATTGTTGTTTGCTTAACGCCCCCGGTGGCCAATATTTCATGCATATTCAGCATGGTTTCAGGGTCTTTGTTAACTTTTTACACTAAAAATCTTTTTTTTTTCGGTGCACCTGGAAATACTCCTTGTACTTCATAAGCATGTTTACTTTATAATCTGCAAATAACTGCACTTCTTATTTTACTTCTCCAAGACTTATTGTCCAGAAGTTTTATGTAGAAAAGAGTATTAAATCAACTCTAACAATTTGAAAATAAAAATGTGGAAACTTAATTCTTAAGACAAACCAAACAAAATGAACTGAACTTTGACTGTGTTTATGCTTATGGGACATATGGGTCTTATGATTTAGTTGCAAATCAGATGAGTATTAATTTTAACTTCAAGTTACACTGCGCACTTGAATTTGTTAATTTGCAATAAAAGCTGTGTTGGGAGGTTGTCCATTTGGCTGCGCGAAATGTATAGAATATGTAGCCACGTCCGACCGATCGGAATATGTTTCTAAAAGCCGATGCACAATGTTTGGTGAATGTCACGCCCTCTGCAAGTAATCAAACCCTACAATAACTTCATGAGGGGCATGCAGGTGAATATCTGCACCACTCTTCGCTACCCTACCCAGCTATCTCAGTGACAGTCAAAATGATTTGCTCATCATCCCTGTTGACCTGCATTGCAAAAACAACATAATTTAGAGTCTGGATGGGGTTTTTAGAAAAGAAAATAATGGGCCAAAAGTGCAGAATAAAGGGGAAAAAATTAAGCATAGAGAATAATGGGGTGCTAAAATACAAAGAATAGAGAAATAATTGGCAAAATGAATAAAGAACATAGAAAAATGGTCTAACACCCCATCCAGATCCGCATAATTCATTTATTGTTCACTCTGTTCCCATCCCGAATATGCATGAAATATTTTCCACATGACGGTAAGCCAGTGACTATCAATCAATCGTTCATTATGGTTATTTGATTGCATGATACTTGTTTAAAAGTCTGATAGCATGGTACGATCAATCAAAATTTTTAACATGCAATGCGTAAAACATTCAAGCATTTATTACAAATCAGTTTCAAATATCAGAACAAGCACCATACATTTCATCATATTTTTATCCATTGATCACAATCGTTAATCACACAGAGATATTAAACACGATCAACAATCCTATGACAACTGATGCAAATGTGTTTTTTTCAAATATCGGTAGTCAATAAAACGTTTAACTCCGTGCCAGTTTACATCAAGGACGAATAATACAGTGTGATATAGATCCGATATCTTTTTCATAAATTGATTACTACAATATAATTTGATATTTTCACATCAAATACTTTGTAATAACAACATTTTATGTCTTAGAATGATAAATCGGATGATATTTTCAGAATGACAGAATCTTTAACACATCTGGTTCAAATGATCGAATTATTAATAGTATTAATATTTCAATTGATAAAATCGCTCTTGGATTTTAGTACTTTTCTGTAATCAGTGGGCGTTATTCCATAAGAGAGAGGCGAAAGATCCTATAGAGGAATTCATAAGTTGAAATCAAACTGACAATGCCATGTAAAAAAAAACATGAAAAACGGCCAAAAGACAAACAACTGTATATAAAACTCAACAGAGAAAACTAAAGACTGAGAAACACGAAACCCACCCAATACCGGAGATCATCTCATAAAGATCACTTTTAAGATGGTTTAAACAATATCGCAGGGTACTAAAACTAAAACAGTACAGATATGTACTTTTATTTCTGAAAGTTCGAGATCTCGACACCCATGCAGCCAAATAAAGTTTACTGGATATATGAAAACCAGATATTCATCATGGTCCTCGTGTATTGTTCGTTTGCTTGTTTTCAATCATAATTTCATGAAAATTATTCCATACGTCCATTGATTCGATATTGAAATACAAGAGGACAAATTCGTAATTTTATATTAAACACTATTGAGAAACATACAATTAAAATGATTTAATATTCAAAGTAGTTTTCAGCTGAAGCGCGAACATATTCAAAGACGAATGAAAGTACCATTCAGTAAACAAACTGTATTATAAAAAAAAAAAACTCTGCTATCCAATCAGCCACCAAGTTAGATAAAATACAAGGATAGACAAATTCTTACCATGTGTCATTTTCTTCTTGTGTATATTCAACTCTCGGGATAACTTGTCCACTGAAAAGGGAAATAAATAAAAGTACCTCATTGTTAAATGACAAAATATTGACTTTGACCCTTTAACAAAAACATAAAAAATTCAAAAAAATTGAACAACACACTTTATCGGAAAAAATTCATTGGATATATAGCAGTTTGACAAACACTAATTTTAATAATTGAGAAGCTTAATATTTCCTTCACAATAGAACGTGGTTAAAACGTTCAGCTGATTTTTACAGAGTTATCTCCCTGTAGTGTTATGTACCACCTTGATATGTGATTTGCTTAAAGACTTTACTATGATAATGGTAACAAGCGTTTTCTGTAGTATTATTTTTAGAGATTATTTTCTTAATAGGCCGTATCAACGGACTACTTTCGTAACGAATATAAGTCCTCGTTACACACTCAAAACATGTTAACATCATTTTCAATCAACGGTTGTTGGCAAAAACTGAATACATGTGGTTTAAGATCATAATTGAATAATTAATCTGGACCAATAAGAATTATAATAATTATATTTCATTCTTTGCCGCAGTTATCATAAGAATTAAACTGGCCAAGTTAAAACATACATACAATTTGCATGTGCCTATCCCAAGTCAGGAGCCTTTAAGTTCAGTAGTCGCGTTGGTTGCTGTCTGCCATGGGTTTTTTCACTTATTGTTTTTAGCATTAATTATTGGTCGTTTGTTTTTCTCTTTAGAGTTTTTTTCAATTCAGAAATGCAGGTTTTTATAGCTTCCATAAGGTATGGGTTTTGATCATTGTTGAAGGTCGTACGGTGACTTATAGATATTAAAATCCTTGTCCTTTGGATGGATTGTTGTCTCATTTGGCAAATATACCACATCTCCTTATTTTTCTATTAGTCTGGAAAATGTGTTAATCCTATCACAACGCAGAAATTTGTATTGGTTCCAAAGTTATATGTGATACATGATGCATTGAACACGCCTTGCTCTATTTTATATTCACATACAGTGGCGGATCCAGAGGGGGGCGTAGAGGGCGTACGCCCCCCTTTGCTTGGACTTTTTTTTTTTTTTTTGTAAAATGATTAATCAGACTAGACTTCGTGAACTTTGCCATTTCCCGTGTATTTAATTCTTATGCGACAATTCTTTACTTATAAAGATATTTTTCGATCGCATTTACTGTAATATATTATTGATTATGTAAAAGTCATGTGATTCTCCACGGTGGAGTTGACCAGTTCGTCGAAAAAAACGTCACTCAGTCATTTTGAAATTCAAATTACAGTAACACATTGCTTAGGCTGAGGATGACAAGCATGACGCCTTCAAAGCGACAAATTATTGAGCAAGAACGTATCGACTTCTATTTCACAATTCCACCCAACAGAAAGTAATACTCTATTACACTCTCATGAAAAAAAAAGTTCCACAGCAATATTATTTACCTACGAAAACATGTTTAACCCCACACGCCCCAGCCCATTAATAACATTGCTGAATAGTGATCTCCAGTCAGTAAGCTCTAGATATAGATTAAAAGTCTAAGGTACGGACCATTTAATCTGAGGGGGCAGTCTGAGATATTTTAGAGAAAAATTCTGACCCTGATTTTGCCTTAAACAAAATTCTGACCGTATCTGGATTGAAAACAATAATCTTGTCCACTTATTTGGTATTAGAAAAATATTTTCAACAGAATTATTTAGCATTAAATGAACATGATGAATGAAAACGGGCGTAATTTTTTTTTTTGGGGGAGGAACCAAACATTTGGATGAAAATTGCTTGTTTATCTTTCTTCGTGTCGGTCGTATTGTAAATATAATAGCCGTATATCTTGTAAGGTCAATGTAACTCACCAAAACAAATAGACTTTTCCATGTATCAGGCTACATCAAACTAAGGAAGCTTTGGATCCATCCAATCATTTCATAATAGACGAGGTTGTACGGAGTCCAACCCTACACTTTAACTATAAAATGCATTTTACACTTATTTTATGTGCCGAATACAAAAAAACTTTATATACGTTTCTGACATTGACCGCCCCTGACATAATATATACAATTATAAGTTTTACTTTTTGTATAGGCTGCAACTTAAATTAATAAATTGATAGCTATTTAAATTGTAGTGTAAATTTAAAACTTATTTTCATTCCTAAATGGACCCCTGATTGTGGAAAAAGTGATCCACGATGAAATTGACTTTGGACAAAATATAGCTTTGTTACTATACTTAGGAAATAAACACAACTAGTTGCAGTATAAAACTGCATATTACAACATACAGTAATGTTATAGACAGCATGAAGTTGTCTATTTAGTGTTTTAATGTATAAATTCATTGGCGCATTTGTTATCCAAAATTGAGTAATATTATTACGTTATAGGTCTATTTGGTCATACGAGTAAACTTATTTATAACGTTTGATTCTATGCTTCTATTTGCAGTAGCAATGGTTTGTGTCTCAAACCAGTGTCTATTACACCACTTACTGTCTGTAGTCAAATGCTATGTCTGCTATCATTTTACGTCGTTCTCTGTACTTTTTATCTGTATATCCCTGAACAAACATATAAAACAAGAAGATATACAGAAAACTTAACAATACTCAAACATGTTGCTGATGATATTGATATTTTCAGGATATTTTTGAAAATACTTAAAACTGGTTGATTCGGATGAAATGAGAGGACTAACCTGTTATTTTTGTGTCGCAGATACTTTTAATACATTTTATTATTTCAGCTCAAATGTTCTGTTAAGTGTTCTAACTTATACCAACATAATGTTAGATTGAAAGCGCCTTTCAATAGTCTACTTTCGTATTACTGACTTTTGACTCCGGAGAAAAAAAAATTTCGACAGGTTACCCAACTTGATGTAGGACATTCTGGTACTCGGTCAACTAAGAACAAATAAGATAAGCAAGAGGAATTAACCTAATATCACAGACGGGTTTGCATTACCATGTATGACATTGGATTTTAGTTTTGTTTGAAGTGAAGAACACAAAACGAACTGTTAAAAGGTAAAATGAGAAAAAGCACAAATTTAGTGCATATAATAAGTCTGAATAAAAATTACACGCACACAAACATATATTTAAACTAAGCATGGATAAAATAACAAACAAAGACAAGTGTCCCCTATGGTTATTCATCCTGATGTCTGCTTTTAGTACAAATATGAGTATATTTTATTTTTAGGAGCAAGCTGTTGTCATCTCCAAAATTGTGTTGGTCTTATTCTTCCGTTCGAGTGGCATCGGTGGCCGAGTTGTCTAAGTACCTGTACTTGTACTTACCGGATGATCACTGTCGAGTTCTGGTTCAAACTTTGTGACAAGATGTGTGCAGTTATCTAATTCTGATATGTGTCTTGGAAACCAAATTACTAAAGCAAAAATAAAAATGATAATGCGTTTAATTTGAGAGGAAAATTTGTATTTTCGTGTATTATACTTGATTTCGTGAGTTTGACAAATTCTGCAAACAAGCCGATAGGGAATTTGTGTATTTTCTTAAACACTCAAATATGTGCTTCACATATGTCCACAAAAGCTGCGAGTATTATTTCCACAGTTAATAGATATCGTACTAGTATTTGCAGTGGCGGATCCAGGGGGTGGGGAGGTTCATGGGGTTGGAACCTCCCCCCCTTTTTGACGATCAATGCATTTGAATGGGGGCATATATTTAGAACCTCCCCTTTTAAAAAATGGCTGGATCAGCCCCTGATTTCTGTTTAATTTAATTAAAAAAGGATTAGTAATTTCTAATTTATAAAAACTTGTGTCGGAATGATCATTTAACTTTTAGGTCAATACGATAAGTTAAAAATATCAAATCAAATGCTATAATTATAAAAACAAAAGAGGCCTTGTCAGATTTATTAACTTTTTGGTGTTTTCTGAAATTTAACTAATAATCCTAAAAAAAAACCGCAAAAACAAAAACACACTTTTCTGCATTTCTTTTAATGCCAGAGTAAAAACATATGTAGCTCATCACAAACAGATTTTTGCGTTTCTTTATTTGACAGGAAACTTCAATTTTCCTCACAGACACCGCAACGAATCCTGACTAATTTTTATAATCCATTTAAAACATCTTTGACTGAAACCGATGAATTAAAAAATAAAGTGAAGATTTAATCATACTCATGGTAACACGCACCTTTAGTTTCAACTTCTTGATCCGATACAATTGCGACGTCAGCTATAGATGTGACCATGCGTAACGAATTTACATGCGATGTTATTCTATCGCGTGACCCAACACATTTTATCAGAATTTCAAATTGTGCTCCGGATTTCTTGGACTTCCGTGATTCGATGTGATCTATAATCACCTTTGATGCCTGAAAAATTAAATTGATAGATTAAAGGTCAATCGTTCAAGTCTTTTAAAATGATGCATATTGTCTTCTTAAATGGCAATTTTGTTAATTCATGATAAATAAAAAGCATGCAAATTTGGGATAATAAACGACAATCTAGTATTTTACGTCAGAGTAGACAATTTGAAATATTAAATTAAGCAAGTTCTTAAATTAATAGGTTTAATCGTATGGAAATGAAGATTGAGCACGTAGAAACATATTTGTTGGTCAAGGCCATACATATAGGCCAAGGTAGTATTGGTTCCTAAGGTTCATTTATATTGATTGACCTAAAAAAAAACTATACATGCCTTGTTGTGTAACAGTAATGGAAGCGATTGAAATTATAACATGTGGTACAATGCATACTGTAAAAGAGAAGCGATGGTTACCAAAGGGACATTCAAACTCATAGGTCGAAAATAAACTGACAACGCCATGGCAAAAAACGATAAACGACCGCGACCAAAAGACAAACAACAGTACTTAAAACATAACAAAAAACTTAAGACTGAGCAACATGAACCCCAACAAAAACCAGGGGTGGTCTAATGTGCTCCGGAAGGGTAAGCAGGTCTTGCTTCACATGTGGCTACCGTCGTGTTGCTCATGTAAGTACAAATCCGGTGATAAGTCTAATTTGATAGATTACCTTCGAGGAAAAGAGGACAGGACAGTGGTGTTACGACAATTGGAACATATTTTGAGATCATTTTATTTACCCTCTTGATGTATTTCAAAGTTTTTTTTGTTTAAGCGTTGCCGTATCACTAAATTTTACACTGTACTCGCATTTCTATATTTTCTTTGCACAGTTAAACTAAAACCGATTCTATGACATAATAAAACAACATCGAAACTAACACAATGATCTTTGGCAGCCCAAGCAATAGAATAACGGAGTTGAAAACTCGCACTACTATTGTGCTTTTGTTGAATAGATCATTTTCCTTTTTCCATGATTTTCAGTTAATTTAATCACTAAACTCAAGAAGTCATCTATGAGAGGGATCATATTTAATATAATGACATCTTCCTCGATACAAAATTTTACACCAGAAGCTCATACACAATCATATCATTCATATTCAGAATTATAATTCATGTAGCTCTAAACCAGTAATTGTTAACGTTATATCGTTATTCCTATGACCTGAATCAGATAATGTCCAAAAATGGTAGTAAATGATATTAAAGGACAATAGAATAATTCAATTTCTTGTAGTGTTTAAATAATTTCCATAGCCTTTGTCTATTGATGCGCCATATCTCCAAGGTCCGACTTGTTTCGATACTGGACATTGAACTTTGAAGTTTGTTCGGTCAAAGAGTATAAAGGGTGCAAATACAACACCGTGGTTCATATATACAGCAAACGAATAATTTACCTCAAATATTCTTAAAATTCTTGACAGACTTGATATACCATCCTTTATGCTAATAATCAAAAGCACGGCATGTGGAGGTTCTGTCTCAATTGGAGATATACATTCCCCATTCTGTACAAAGACTTCCTCTTCTTCTTCACTGATGGAATTTCTATTACTTAATGTCCTTTCTCGTTTTTCAAATTCTAAATTTGTCACCGTTTCGAATTTTGCATCTTCAATGAGACTCTTCCGTCGCCATGATCCTCCGTGCTGTAAAAAAAAGAAATTATAAATTCACCACAGTTTCGAATTCTATCTTGGCATCTTCATTAAGACACATTCGTCGCCAATTTGTACCCCGTGCTGGAATATAACAAAATTGTAATTTGACCATAATGTTTCCAAATATTGAATTAAATACAAGTATTAGAATCTTATGAATTATGGAACATACTCTGGAAGAGAATTTGGTTTCTTTTTTTTTTTTTTTTCTTTGTCTAAAGGGTAAATTTCTGGCGGAATTCTTACACCTTTTTAGTATATAGATGGTCAGTTGATGGTATCTTTGAATACATTTTCCTTTCTAGAATGAGATTCATATTTTAGGACTTAACATTACAACACTGAATTCAAATAATAATGTTTTCCGTTTTTAAAGATAAATTTGCATTTTTTTTATTTATTCACAGTTTCTATTCAAATTAACTTAATTTTATCAAAGTTTAAAGCCAAAGAAAACCAATTGATTAATGTAATTCAAAATATATTCTCTGTAATTTTAGGCCAGACATCAAAGAATTAAAGTATACCGACGATTAAAGTAATTATTCCTTGAACGTTTAATGGTTTGTGAAATAGAAAACATTTCAACATAGAATCATTAGTGCAGTAGCAAGCTGCACTTTATTTTTCTTCTTTCAAAACAAGTCAAAATATTCAGAATTGAAACTGTGAGAGTTTTTAAGATTTAATAGAAGCTTTGAAAACACAGTGGTACTTCTAAGCATTTTTATGTTTAATTTTAAACTTGCGTGTTATTGCTGATCCGCGAAATGATCAAATAGCAGTTTAATATTGCACGAAGCCAGGCTTTCATTCAAAGCTTCATTGGTTTCCATTCATTTGTCGGTGAATGTAGAATTAATTTAAAATAGCGGTAAAACAGAAATGAATTCCATTTACATACTGTTATGAGTTACAGGTAAATGAGCAATATATGTTTAATTTTACTGTAAAAGGCAATATTTTAATCATTATCCTCGGTCAGGTAATAATATCCCCATTAGTAGAATTTTCTTTTGTCCCCAGTTTGCGGATGGAGAACTTCGTAACAACTAAAGCCACTCTCAGTAGCTATATGCATCTTGATAAACTTTGATAAAAAGTTAGCAAATATCAAAGTAAGATGGGTCCTTTATTGCTAATGTTTTCTGTCCTTAGACGCAACATGAGATTGCTATTAGAACTGAATAGTAAACGGAAGTGCGAGCATATAACCTTTTTGAAATAGGGAGCGCTTAATATTGATTAAATCTATTGAAAAGAAAAGAAGTATATATCTGAATCAACCATTACCACTTTGAGAAATGTTGCTGTTTTATATAATGTTGCTATTAAGTATAAGCAATGCGCCTTACATAAAAGGATGAACTATGTAAATAGACACACTCACTATATGAAAACCTAGACAGGTTACTGTTTTTCTATCAAGGAAATTTTATTCAGAATGAAACCTCCTGATAATAAGTTCATGTATATTAATGTTCGAATATTACATATCAGGATCGACCACATTTATCTATGATTTACTGTAAAGAAATTCAAACTGTTACAGTTATTTGTTGATGGGAAAATGAGAAAATTATACGATATTCGTGTGAGCTATTAAAAACTTTTATGTCAATATAGGAAACAGGTAAAAATGCATCAATTAACAATAATGGCATTTTGATAGTAAAAAAAAAACGTTGAAAAACTTTATTCAACACCAAGCTTTCTTATATTTGCTCGAAAAAGTTCGAGGAGTAAGAGTTAGGTCTTGTCGGCTCAGTGTCAGAATAATGTGTTCAGATATAGTGACATGTCTTTCTGTTGACTATTACCTTGTGAATTAGCATCTTACAAATCTGACTCGGCGTGTTGACTTGTATTAGTACAAAACAGGGATCATTTTCATATTATTTTGTTTTTTACTTTGCAAATAAATGTATATATAATATTAAGGTATATGCATGAAAAAGCACTTAATAAATTTTGAATTAGTCTTGCGTTGGAACGAATTGGCATCCCTTGCAGTGACATTATTTCATCAGGGAAGTACTATAACTGAGGGGCGGAAGGACCTTTATCGGGACGTCGGGATTGGGCCTTTATTTTTGCGGGAATTCGGGATTAACACTTATCGGGACTCGGGAATTGATGATTTATTTTTCAGGATCCGGGAAAGAATATTTTATTTTTTGGGGGGAATTCGGGATGACACCCTCCTACCGCCCCTCATAATTGAAAAAATAATAAATGTCTTTATAATATAAAATTTCGCTGCCAATGTCTAGTTACAATTAAGACACATAGAAACCATTGATAGTGGCTAAACCAGGGTAAATCGTTTTAAAGTATACTACTTTGTCCAGGACTGGACACACCATATATGATGGTCAAAATTGCAAAAAGGAAAATTAATTAAAAAAGTTAGAATTTTCATCGTTTACAAAAAAACCTCAAGCGATTTTGTCAACCTGACCAAGTGATAGTACATGTATACTTCAAAGGTAAATGACTTGGATGTGTTTATCATAAATAAGTGTGTTTGTTTATCCCCATAATATTAGTATCATGAATTTGAACATCGGCAAATAGATCAAACGTATTGTATAAAAAAAATAGATTCCAACAATAATTCTAGTTAAAGTTATGCTACAAGTTGAGCATAATCACTTGATTGTTGATTGCTTAGCGTCCTGTGGCAAATATTTCATGCATGTTTATGACGATAACAAATCATAAATAAATACAACAGGTATTGTCGTGCAAGCAGGGGTTAAACCAGGATAAAGAGCGGGAAATCTAGACTAAATTTAAAACACTGAAAAATGAAGGCATGTTGGATAGGGACAGACTTGCAACAGTCACAGGCCATCTGCGGACTTCTCAGAGAGTTGTTGCAAAGTTATTTAACGTGAAAAGAGTGTAGCACTCTCTGTTAAACGGGGCATAAGATTTAACGTCCGCATTCCGACTGGATATGACTGAGTATTTATACATTCTGCCCAGCCGAACGTACGTCCTGATTTAGCTAGGATTTTACTGCCGGAAAGGGAAAAGTTCAAGGGATGACCTTATTTCTATACACATAGGCGGATCCAGGGGGGCCCGGCCCCCCCCCCCTTTTTGTGGGAAAAATTTGGTTGATTATATAGGAAATTACTGAAGCATGACTGGAGTGGGCCCCCCTTAGGTCAGTTAGTGGGCCCCCCACTTATAAAAAGTTCTGGATCCGCCACTGATTATACACTAGTCAATGCTTGGGGTACAGTTTGAATTTTAGAAAAAAAAAGTTACGCACTACTCGAATATGACGATTGTCGTCAACAATTTGCGTGATAACGAACTAAAATATAATAAAAATGTACAAAACATAACGTGTTTCCTTAAACTTCATCTACAAAAGTCGGGGAGCAGGAAATTCACAAGACAAACAGAAAACTATAAACATTCGGAACCGGGTTGCTGGATGTACTGTACATTAAAAGTTGCTCATTGTAACAGTTTTAAAAAACTATTTTCAGACAAGAAAGCATATCAAATTTTGAATTGTAAATTTTTGTTTTCTGAATCTAAAGACATGAAATTATCTTTTTTAGAAGTTGTCGACAAGAATAAACACATAGCAGATGGGGCATATTTTTGAGTGAGGTGCAAACAAATCAAAACTTAGATGGGGACATAGATACTGTTTGTGAATTTAAAGAATTAACGGTTATTCTTGTCGAATTACATACGATATTATGGCACATATTTTGTTCTGTTAATATTACATCCGGCATGCTTCCCGTTATATGAAATTTAAAGAGATTAAAAAAATAATAAAAAGTACGAAAGTTATTTAGTAGAAACAGTAATTTAAGATGTAGTTATAACTACATCAGTTATATCATTAAACATGTTGTCCTGTTACCGATGCAATGCACGATTGGTTAAGTAAGCGTCGTAAACTAAATAAGGGTTATCATATTAATTTCATAAAATCTATTAATTGCTAAACAAACAGTTGTCATTTATGTAAAATCTGATTGATTTTAATGGGAAATTACGAAACGATAGTAAAACCGCATTTTATTATATAACAATGAAAAGCAGCATTTAAATTCCATAAAATGCGCGTAAAGCCGTCATCAATGAGATCCTAATGGTTTGATGGCAGCGTCAACAATCAATATATTGGAGAAAAAAAATTGTATAATGACATCGACTAAATCTCGTGTTTGATTGGGTTTTTCAAAGAAAAATTGTTTTTATTGCTGATAGATGGTAATACTTATCAACTATGTAAACTTAGCGTTAATTATCTACCAGTAATCGACATTTGATGTTTTGTTTTGGTATGAGTAATGTACAACACTTAAAATACTTTGTAAAAGCACATTGTCTGCAACTATGTTGACTTAGCATGATTTACGCTAAAAGCTTATTGTCGAGTTAATGACTGGATCGCCATAAGTAGTCCGATTATTAATTTTATAATAGAAATATCTGAAATTGACACCAAGTAGCAATAGAAGTAAGCTCATTTGAGAACGCATTTGTTTTGAATAGCATGATATGTCCTGCTTCAGTTTGCGTCATTTTAAATTATAAATGCTCTTAAAGAAGTAATAGTGTTTTCTAAATATCAAATGATTGTTTGCTCTAAACAATGGAATGTAATTTTGTCAGGTTTTTTTTAGTATTGATACTGTAATTTTAAATATAAAACACAGGAGTGCCTCTACTTGCTATCTGTTTGTCTGAATAGAAAATCTTGCATTTTTACTGCATACACATCTTCTGTTATTAATCTCTCGAAGATGGTTTAACGTGTTGAGTTTGCAGGTCTACTTAATACCCGTTTGAAGATAAGTTGATCAATACCCCTTTGCATGCAGTATTATGATCGATAGAAAGGGCGAGAGTATTCGAAAGTGGCGATCAAAAGTCATCAATTTGAGTTAAAACAAACAGTACCATTGCCAAACGCAAAACCACAAAAAGAAAAAAAAATGTCCACAAAAAACTATAAGGAAAAAATAAAATTAAGAAACACGAACTCTACTATGTAACATTCAGGGCGTTTTCCGGAAGGGAATGCCGTTAAAATGTCAAAGTAAACGACAATGTCGCGTTAAACTGTCAACTCATTCCAACAAAATGATAATGTATCAATATCCGTTATTTCAGATTATGAGACTATGATGCAGTGGGTCGGGGGTAGGATTTTCCTATTTGCTTTAAATACATCATGGTATCTCACAAAACACTACGATGTTCACTTGTTTATAATTGTCTTTTTCTTGAACTGTGGTAAAATTGTTTCGTCCTGCGTTACACGTGCGATATTTGTGTATTTTTCTTAATTCCTTTCATTTTGCCTGTAGATTGGGTTTTTTTTAGAAGGAGGGGGAGAAGATTAAAAATATTTCCTATTATATCATTTTTTTATTCTCAGTTAGGAAGCGCAAGGAGTAATACAAACTTATGACATTGTTTGAATTATTTTAAACAACAGAAGTATGTTAAATTAATATTTGTTTGCATTTCGCAATATATATTTTTCTTATTGTTTTCTTTAATACTACTCTATTTATATATAGATATAAGAAGATGTGGTATGAGTGCCAATGAGAAAATTCTCCATCCAAGTCAAAATTTATAAAAGTAAACCATTATAGGTCAAAGTACGGTCTTCAACACGGAGCCTTGGCTCACACCGAACAGCAAGCTATAAAGGGCCCCAAAAATTACTAGTGTAAAACCATTCAAACTGGAAAACCAACGGTCTAATCTATAAAAAAAACGAGAAACGAGAAACACTTATGAACCACATCAACAAACGACAACTACGGAACATCAGATTCCTGACTTAGGACAGGTGCAAACAATTGCAGCGGGTTTAAACATTTTAATGGTACCAAACCTTCACCCTTATCTGAAACAATAGTGTAACATCACAACATAGAAAGACACACTATAATATATATATATATATATTTGTTGATATGATGTTATAAGTACAAAAAGTCATATATTGTATGGTATTCTTATAATTGTCTTTCCTTTATTTTCTGTATTTGCTTTTTGTTTTCCTTTGATTGTTCTGTATTTGGTTTTTGTCTTCATTTGGTTGTTCTAATTTAGTACTATTCTAGTGTGCCATATTTTATAAGAAGAAAATGAGCAGCCTAAAACACTTTACGAATGAACAAAGTAGCTTGAAACACGTCAAATGTTTCCATTAGAAAATGTATAAAAATAAAAGCACAATGTATCCGCTGTAGTCATTGTTTATAGTTGACCGTTACTTCGACCATTTAGTACAGTCAACAATTTTTCTCAATCAGTTTATTTAGAATTTCCTGTAGATGCTCTTAAAATTCCGTCTTTTTCATCTATACATATTCAAAATGTTTCATTAAGTCAGAACTGTCAGCTTTAATGCTATTAAACAGAAAACTATAACCCAATAGAAAATTCTAATGTTTCAATATAGCATTGATTCTCGATTTTGTTGTTACAAGAGGCTAACAGCCTGGATCTTTTGTCAACAGGCTATTTATGTCGGTCCACGTCTTTATGTTGCTTTATTGATAATCAACGTCAAGTACATGTTTCTATTTAAAATAAAACTTGATAAATGTAAATTTTAGTCTAGGGGGGGAAAAGCCATTAACTCTATTTTGTTTGGTAAACAATCTCTATTTTATTTTCTTGTGTATATTCAGTTACTGTACATGCTTTCATTTTTTCAGATATATGCAAATCTTTCCTTTGTGTTTAGACCTTAATTTACTATTGAAAATCGAAAGATTATAAGTTTAAGGACATCTGAAACAATTGGAACTATCTTTAGAGCATATTGACCGAAGAGGATTTTCTTTTCTGTTTAGACCAGATGCTCTTAGAATTCTTGACATGTATTTGGCTTTAAAAAACTAAGTTTTGAGCGAACCAGGGGTAGATAATTCCCAAAACACTAATAACGTTTTATAATACTAATATACTAAATGGTTATATATTTATTTTACAAATACACTAAAATCATAAGCAACAATAATAAGCGTTTTGTTTGATCGAAATTAGTGCTACATTTGCTATAAATTCATAATAAAAACGAGATATGTTTTAGCAATACATGTTATTTTGAATGAGTATATAGGATGCCAATGTAAATACAAATGGCAAGAGTCGATGTCTAAACTAATTGGCTGATTCAGGGGAATAGGTCAGAAAATTATAACACGGAAAATATGGTCGAGTTGACAACCAATTCTAGATTGTGACCGTATACATTTTGAAGGATGTTTTCTCATAGCTCTCAAGCTAGTAGAAATATTTTTTTTAAGTTAATGGCTTAGCTTTTTTTAGTAAACCCTGTAGACTATATCTTACATGTACCAACTGAGATTTGTAAATTCCAAGGTGCTTAATTACTTAAGAATGGTAGTATTAAATGAGGAATGTACGCGTAAAATTTTAATACTAACAAATTTCTTAGAATGATGCAGTTTGCTTAACTAGTTTCGTTAACTGAGTGATTAACAAACAACCGCGTTGCATTCACTTATGTTGGTGCAAAATTTCTTATATTAAATAAAAGAAATTATTACAATTATCGTTAGTGTTCCGTCTCGTCGATTTTTAAGTAAAGAAATCCAATTTGGTGGAATTATCATTTTTCATAGTTTTTTTTTATTTGGACTTACAACAAAATGGGGAAAGCTCCAAATGGTATTAAATGTAAAAGCTGCAACTACACACTGATACTGTCTGACACAGCAACAAATTTCAGCTTCTTCCAATGGAGTATAATGTCTGTCCTCCATATGTTAGATACATTTCGCACGATTATATTATTCTTACAAAGAATACATTGAAGTATATGATAGTTCACGATATAATAAGTAAAAATAAAAGGTGCATAGTTTCCAATGATAGATATATGTACATGTAAATACCAGCTTGAACGCTCTACATTGCTGTTATTTGTGATTTGGAGGCGTCAGTGGTCGAATGGTCTAATTAGTTCATTTACTGTATCACTAGCCTGTCAATACTAAAGTTGTTAGTTCGAATCCCGCACGTGGCAGGTGCGTTCGATTCCAATCCTACATTTTTGTAATTGACTTAGATTGTCAGTTGTTCTGTCGAATGGGGATTTTTCTCTATGCACCCTGGCTTTCTCCACCAATAAAAATGGCCGCCACTATATAGTCCAAAGTACTGAAAGTGGCCTAAACACTTCCAATTATCAATCATTTTTTTTTTTATTTGAACATGTGTTGGACAAAATGCGCATTCAATTTATATTGCAATTTGGTATTTTTTAATGGTTGTAATGAACATTTATATCTACAATGTACCATGATCGCTTATAAAACTTTGTTAACTTAAAATTAATATAATATTGATGTCAGAATTGAAAACGAACAACAAAGACTATACTATAACGAGTTTATGTTAAAATTTAATGGATTGCATGATATAAAGACAGTCTGAACGTGACTGGAAAAAAACTTCTAGACCTCAACTTAAATCTCAATTAAATTATGTTTGATCTACACAGTACAAATTTGCATTAGATTAAAACATTCCAACGATTAAATTTATGATACTTAATCTACAAATCAAAATCTACAACGAGGATGAATAAATTCCAAAAACAAACGATTATCAAGAAATCAAGCAGATGTATTAGCAAAGTAGATACACGAAAAATGTTCTACTAGCAGTTTCCGTCCGTTTGCCGTATTAATAAAGATCGACAGTTAATCTTTGAATTTCTAAATTACTTTATCTACTCAAAGACTGATTTAGTAGAGCTCATTTCCCCTTTCAAGTATCTTATTTTATTGAAAACAAAATAAATATTCAGCTACCAATAAATGTTCATTCATCAGAGTAAATCACAAATAACAATTACGTCCTTAAAATGTTGTAATGAAAGGCAAAATGGCCGAAAACGACATCAAGTCAATTTCCTTAAGCAAAATGTCAATGGATCATTCCTATTTACGTTATTTGTTGGCAACGTTTAAAACAAGATTTCCTCCTTAAAAGGGTAATTGTGAACACGGGTATGATATCTGTTTCATGTAAATGATGAAACTTACATCGCTTTAGTCTCGTCTGCTCTTTCACGTGATGTTATAAGTGTCTTCCTTATTACTGTATTTACATTAGCGCTATTTAACAAAATGGACATTACTATAGACAAAACTTAAATCGTGAATGTCAAAACTTTGACCTTGACATAAATCAACACTTGACACGAATCCTGCGTCTACGTCAAAAATGGGCAGTTTGTCATGGAACAACAATAGACCTGACCTGTCGTTTTCGTATAAATTTACAGAAGAAACTATATCTCATGTTCTATGGCGTGTAGTATACGTACATATGCATGCAGGTAATGGAAAGTCTTTTAAAACAACGAAGCTGTTCATCACGTTAAAGATGAAAAGCCATGTCAACCATGCAGGTCTGTCTCAGATATGGACGATTTATAAATAATAAAAATACTTCCCGGAACAATGAAAAAATTCTGACAGGTTAAGCTTTTTTCTACTGATTTATATAGTTTGTTCTTATGTTATACTGTAACACCACTGTCCCAGGTTAGGGGAGGGTTGGCGCCTTCAAACTAGTTTAACCCCGCCACATTCTGTATGTGCCTGTCCCGAGTCAGGGGCCAGTAATTCAGTGCTTGCCGTTTGTTGCTGTATATCATATTTGTTTTTCGTTCATTATTGTGTACATAAATCAGGCGTTAGTTTTCCCGTTTGAATTGTTTTACATTTGTCATTGCAGGCCTGGGCCTATTATAGCTGACTATGCGGTATGGGTTTTGCTCATTGTTGAAGGCCGTACGGTGACATATAATTGTTAATTTCTATGTCATTTGTTCTCTTGTGGAGAGTTGTCTCATTGGCAATCATACCACATCGTCTTATTTTTTATATCAAACACAATCATCTGAAGGTGTAGGGGAGTACAAACAATAAAATGGTAGAATTTGCTCATTATTTACCAAAATGTAATATATATTGTGAAATATTCAAAAATACAATAAAAATGATCTGTAATAGAGTTTGTTTTGAAGCTACAGGTTGTGAAAAAAATACACATTTTGTATGAAGTATACAGAATAAAGCATCATAATGTGATAGAAGGTAAACTAAATAACAGAATTTTGAAATATAAGACGAGAAATTAGCTCTTTTAAAATGCCTTTAGAATATCAAAACAAAAAATGGGGTCACCGTACGTTTTTTCCTAGCTGCTATAACATAAAAAAAAATATCCTGAAGATTCCTATATGGCTTATTGCCCCCTAAATACGCAAAGTTTCAAAAAAATTTGAAATCAAGCAAAAATATTCTGCTTTTGTAAAAATATGAATGATAATAACCTATGATCACATTTATTGTTTTCATTTAAATGAACATTCTTATTAGTAAGGTGCATTCCTGCATCGAACTTTGCTGACCTAATTCAAATTCTAGACCTATTGTGCTCTGCTATTTCACAATCCAAGATGGCGGAAGACACCCATACCACGCCATAACATCGTTAAAATTCTCTTAATCATTATAATAAAGATAAAAAAAAACCTTATAAAACTGACAATTCGAAATAATCACTTAAATTAACCATAACCACATACTAAGCATCTTAACTGGTATTTGACAAACTACACATTTATGTACACAACCAGTAACTCACCTTTGATTTACATGTGGGAATTTACTCTTCTTAAATAGATAGACAGAGATTTAAAGTCATGGACAGACAAAATATAGCACCACAATTTCTATATCATTGCAATATTGAAATGTAAGTAATGTATTTGAACTGGACATGCTTTTATAAAACAATAGTTTTCTAGTTATCAGAGTAACTTTGGTGGACATGTGCAGCAGTTTTCAACTTTGACAAAAAGTATGACTTTGTACGCATATAAAATATCCATGGCAAAATGCGTGTACATCTATACATACAAGCTTACCAATTGAGTATTTAAATGTTGATTTATTTTTTTTTTTTTTTTTTTTTTTGGGGGCATCGTGCTTTCCTAGTTTTAACCTGTTCATTATTCCATGCAGACGTGTACCATTTTCGTATTTGCATAACGCATATTCTGAAATTGTTGCCTTTAAGAAAAAGTACGCATAAAATACAGAAAAATATATTGTACAAAACAAACACAATATTTTCAGAGCAGGACAAACTAATAATGCCAATCATTTTAAGAAACAATTAGGTGGAAAAGCCTAACCAATCGGGCCATGTTATTTCTAATAAGAAGAATTCTTCTTATGAAAAGTTTGACACGAAGGAAACCAATCATATCGATGCAAAGCAGTTAGATTAGTATTGTTGCATAACTGGAAATATAAGGGTAGTCTAACTGATAAAATAAGGGGAGATCTTTTTTGTCTCAGTGGGTTAGAGCAATGCTTTTAGACCCCGGGATTGAGGGCTCGAATCCCGCTGATACCATCTATGGATGTCACAATAGTATCTGAGTCTGTAAATGTCTTACATAAGGAAATAATTGGCGGAAGTGAGGCTGAAAACAAATTCTTATCCCGCTTTAGACATCCAACATCCCAGGTAAAACCTGCTGAATTTACGGGATAAAAATTAAAACAACACGTAATAAATTTAAACCATCTGAAGCGCTTTTTCTGAATTTACCGTCATCGAGAAACAGTTTAAGAGCTATCGGACCAAAAAGGACATAAATATAATAGTCAAATCAATCTTAGGTCAACTACGAACTCGATTTTGAAACATGGAATACGAGCTTGTTTTTGAAACATGGAATAGAACTTGTTTTTGAAACATGGAATACGAAATTAATTTTGAAACATCGAATATGAACTTGTAACCGAAACATGGAAAACGAACTTGATTTTGAAACATGGAAAACGAACTTGATTTTGAAACATGGAAAACGAACTTGATTTTGAAACATGGAAAACGAACTTGATTTTGAAACATGGGTAAACAACACATTTTTGAAATATAGAATACAAACTAACTTTTAATACAAGTAATGCGAACATACGTTTGCTGTGGGTACCAATTTATGTGTTCGTTTTTCCTCAATAGACAGGTCTTTCTTGGAGTCGGTGGGATTGGGGTTGGGTTTGCAAGATGCAATGATTTTCCCACTCCCTACTTTTCAGCCAAAATTATAACAGCCGATTGCAAATTTAAGATACTGTAAAGTTGCTTATTAAGATATACAACTATCTCAAATCAATTAAAGCGTTTAATGATAACGTATTGTCACATGTCAAAATTTCTGTATCAAACTAAAAAAAAAAAAAAAAACAAACATTGCATTGAAAACAATCACATAAGGGAGCTACCATTTGATTTTATGGGGGCTAGGATAAAAATTTTGTCCTGCCTTTTATTTCCATAAAAATCAAATGGTAGCTCTAATTCATAAATTGACAATACTCCTTCAATATGTGCAATCAAAGTAAAGTATAACATGTTATAATTGTTGATGAAAGACCGTCTGTACTTATTCAAAAAACAGACAATGATCTTCTGATTGCAAGTTTCATGTCTGATACAATCCTTTTAAAACATGTAATTTCATTTGCTATTTAAGGGAGTAGCGACAGAATTTAATAGTACAATCCTTGAAGCAACCAATTTGCAAATTCTTTCAATCGTTGAACGACATCAAGGAATAATTTTAAAATCAAATTACTAATACAACATTGAAGGGAAGTAAATTGATATACTCTCGGAATTGTAACCATATATATGTGTATATATATATATATATATATAAAAGTATAAAGATTGCACAACGGTACTAATATAAGATGGTAATATACGAAGATGATGTTATAAAATCGTGTTGACAAATATTTCGGCTGAACAATTAGCCTTCGTCAGTGTCATTGTGCAAACTTTTATAATGTTTTCATATCTGCGCAGTATCGCCTATTCTAAGCGATCTTGTGCATATTAAATTTGCTGGTTGGTCCTTTTTCTAGACTTCTATATATATAAGAAGATGTGGTATGATTGCCAATGAGACAACTCTCCACCACAGACAGCAGGACGTAAATGTAAGCTACTATATAGCTGTAGGTCACCGTACGGCCTTTAACAATGAGCAAAACCCATACCGCACAGCAATTTATAAAAGGCTCCGAAATAACAAATGTATTTAACAATTCAAACGAGAAAACTAACGGCCTGACTTATGTACAAAACAATAAACGAAAAACAAATATGATATACAGCAACAAACAACAACCTCTGAATTCGGGATCCTGACTTGGAACAGGTACATACAGAATGTGGCGTTGTTAAACATATTAAACATTCTTTATTTTTCCGTTGATTGTCGGAAATATAAAGTGTATTTGTATGAGGTTTAAAAGCATACTCGTCTAGCCATTTGCTTGTTTCGGGCGAATTTTAATTTTAAAAGGTAGATACTGCGGTGCCGTATTATCAGCTATTTAGATTCTTGATCAAAGACAGTGGCGGATCCAGGAGGGTGGGGGTAAGAGGGCGTACGCCCCCCTTTTTGATCGCCCTAAAAATAATTATATCATGTTTTTTCACGATTTACATGATCTTTTAACTTAAAATCGTCCATTTTTTTTTAATCCGTGTATAATCCGTTTTATGGAATTACGCCCCCTATTTCAAAAATCATGGATCCGCCCCTAAAAAAAAGTCGTTATTGTTCTATTCAAATACATATTTTGTATTCAGATCACCTGAAAACAACTTTGATACGAAGGTCTATATATCAATATTTCTTTATTGTTAATCATGCATAAGTTTTGCAAAACATTTGAATAAAAAAAGCAAGAAAAATTGCAGTTTTTTTTTTTCAAATTGATCATGAAAGTAAAAATTGTAATTAAAAAATAGATTCACTTACCTAAGTATTCAGGACTTTTTTTTTTCCTTTTTATATTTTATGACATATTCCGGTTTCAAAATGCAATTTAAAAGAAAATCAAGTTTCCGATTTTTATTTATGTTGTCTGTATAGCCATCAAATAAATTTGATTTTTATACAGCTAAACTGTTTATTATACATTTTGAAATGAAATTTAAAATTACGAACCTCTTGGCTATAGCTTTTCTGGAAGGCAAGCCTCCTTTTGGCAGTTTGTGGATCGGACGGAGCACGTAGTGTCGGTGAATACATTCGGAAAACGTGTGTCCTTTAAACTGAAGTAAAATCCAAATTATATTATAAATGAGGATGTATCAACACTTTTGTAAGTAAATGATTTTATGATTTCTGAAACATGGTTTTTAAATATGGCATTCGCATCTCAGAGATTCATCGATCGCCTAAATAGCGAATTAGTTCTCGAAGATTTTCTTTGGGAGTAAATCGAAAATTGTATAACTTTATTTTATTAAGTATACAAATATTTTATTCCAAATATGGATGCTGGCGAAAATGCTAAATTTGATTCCACCCACGTATGCTATTAATGGGTAGCCGAATGCATCAAATAATATCGGTTACAGATAAATAGTGATGGTATTTAAATCTCTTTCAATTAACATTTAAAAAGTTAAACCAAAGCATTGATAGAAAGGCAAATTGATGGATAAAGTGCGAAAACCATCAATAGACGTTTCATGGTATACAATTAATTAAAGAGATGGCGTATCAGAAAAAGCAACTTGTCCTTCATGTTTCTGGAAATTATGAATAGTATTATTAATAATAAAATAAATCTTTCTTTTTTAACACTAATTTCTAACGTATAATTATGTACACCCAACAGTATAACACTTATTTTGTCCAAACGACATTATTCACACAAGAATCACGTGAAATGTATATTATATCTAAGAGATATTGAATGAAAATGGGGACAGCAAAAACAAGAAGTTGCGGAAAAACAGAGCACACCATTGTAAAAAAACCCATCCGCAGAACACTATATATAGAACAAAACACTAAGATTGAGCAACATTAACCCAGCTTCTCCAGTGCTTCCCGTCATGCATCATGAATCTAAAGGACTATGGGTAATTTCATTGTTCGTACACCAAAATGAAAAAACCGTCACGTAGTTGGTTGATTGTTAGGGATGTTGATAGCTTTAGCATTGATGTACATGTACGCTTTTGAAAATATTACCCAGAATGCATTAAATTCTGAAACAGTGAATTGATAATTTGTTAATGTCTCTTGGTTATCCCTACGAATAAGGCATTTGTTTCACCCTCATTAGCAATAAAAGAGGTAAGAGAATTCAAGTATATTTCATTTTGAATTTTAAAGAGTTTTCATGTCCCTGTTGAAAAATTGTTCAACACGTTTACATACTATCATAATATACATTAAACAATATTGCAGACTTTAAATATTAACACCCTAGAAAAATCGGAACCGAAAGGGAATATTATGTGTTGCATTTTAAAAAGCAATAAATATCATTTCTTCAAATTGAGACTACAATTCAGTTTTTAAACGATTTTATGGTAAATATTCATATAAACCGTGAAAAAATGATCAAAAAAGCGAGGGGGTATATTCAATCCCTCCCCTTGGATCTGCAACTGATTCTCAGCCTCGGATGTGTTTTTGTAAGGGGGGCAATCGTTGTTTACCCTCCCATTATTTGAAAATATTTCAAAATCGCAGTAATGAGCCATCTTTAATTATTGAGTCGTATACAAAGTACACCACAAAATAAATTTAAACCTCAATTTCACCAATAAATCATTGATACTGTAAATTTCAATAGTTCATTTGTTTTAAACGTCCTGGTGCAAAATTATTCAGAAATACTTGGCCCTACCTCTTTTGCGGTTTTATCTGAAAATTATTTTACTATTGAATTGATTTTTGTCATGATTTTTATTAATTGAACCCATAACAGTATAAAGATGATTATACTCCCCCAATGTCGCTCATTGGAATACAAACAGTTCGATTGCTGTAAAATTTGTTTTTAAGTGTGTGGGTTGATTGCATTGTATGAATATTATGTTCCGAATTCGCATCACGTTTTGTCACTTAGGTGTTCTCAATACACGGGTGTCATTCGGTTTATCGAGAAAAAAGATCGTGAAAGAATACCTAACGGTGGTCAAGTATTACGATTGGATCGTGAAAGCTCTGGTATCGGATCGTGAATTCAATCTTATCGAGAAGACATATGCAAGGTCAATTAATTATCTAATATAATGAATTATACAGATTTCTCCTCGACATTTCAATGACCTTAAATATGTAAACAAACAAGATTTTTTAATAATTCGAATGACTAAACAACTTTTCTTTGAAAAATGTCATTCCATCTTAATGGTTTAAACAGTTCTTACAGCTATTTTGTGTTAGTATAATCAGAAATTTTGCAAAAATGGAAATATTTACAAAAAACTATTTTTTTGGATCGTGAAAGATCGTGTACCGCTTTTTGAAGATCATAAAAAGGATCGTGAACGATCTAATGCTACGATAACGTTCAACTCATTATTTAATTATATGGTAATTTATATTTGTAATGGGTATAGCAAACATTGGATTTGCATGACTCATTCCGGTTCTCTTTTGTTGGTGAATCATTTAATGCCATTGGATCTGAGTATCTCATAATACCAAACCGACTAAGTGCCTTTTAGTAATATCAGTCCTATTTTCCCTCCTTCATAAGTTCTGATTTCTTATACAAATTTAAGATTGAGAATAGAATCTAATTTTCTAAATTACAGTTCAAGCTCGGCATCGTGCACAATCGATCGCGAGGTACGTTGATTGGTAATTTTCCCACTAAGTTGGTACAATGACGTATAGCTATTGTGAACAGACTGATTTTCTCTTGGATGGAGAGTTGTCTCATTGGCACTCATACCACATCTTCTTATATTGATTTAACAATGAAGTAAAAATAATGTTATCTTGGTACCTTTTTAGCTTATGTCAGCGCAGCCACGAAATAAACAATAAAGTAGCCAATAGTGTCATACGATGTATGCATGAACGATACTCCTTATTACTGAAGGTAACATCTCTTACACAAAAAGACCCCCAAAAAAAAAAAAAAAAAATAACGTACACATGCATATATTTCCAGGGCGGATGCATTAAGCATTACAGATGTATATATTTTTATTTTTTCAAAAATTTACGCTACTGCAGGTCCTTTTATCTTGGAGATCTACTTATCTAGACACGTTTTTAGTTATTTTAATAACTTTGAAGGAAAAGTCATAAAAAAAGTGATAAATGAAAGCTTTAATGTCCATTCTTATCAAAATAATTACACGCTTCAACTAGTTGCAGGTATATATTTCAATTAGTAAAAGAAATATAATTATTGTTTTCCGATTATTAAGTCTGGTCCGGCACGGGACGTTTGTTCTTTTTGACACGACATTTGTACTTTCAAATGGACATTTGCGCTTAAATGTTTAGGATATTTGCACTTTTTAAAAAAGGACATCTGCGCTTTTTCAATAGGACATTTGCGCTTTCTCAACATAACATAAAAAGTCAGTTAATATAAAAAAAAAAACACAAAACATTCATACATTCATACATTTATATACAACTAAAAGCATCAACCTTTCCCCATCATGGTTTTGTCAGATGAAAACGACAACACTTCCAGAGAGTTGATGGAAGTGAAATCATTATAACAACCATGACGCTTTCTAAAATTCAACAGGTATAGCAGGTGGTTTAAAAATCAAATTACGGTCTTCACAAATTGAAACAATCTTAGATAAACTATGATGGTACAGTTCATCGGACTATCCATGCAACAGAATAACCACAAGAGGAACATAATTTCCATTGTTTACCCACTAATAAGGAAGCTAATTGAAGACTTTCGGTCAAAATTTAATTGTTCCATCCATTGAACTTTTGTTTTATCTATCGTTTACCGAGAAACCGGCGCATTACACTTGCACGCATTACCATTACATTTGCGCGAAAAAATCATCACGTTTGTACACAGCTTTTGATTACATTTGCGCGCATTCTTTTAGAGGTAAACTCTGGTACATAAGGTAGATTATACTTATTTATTGATTCAACTATTATTTTCGAGCAGAATAAGTCCGTTTTATTACGCACACGCACTTAGTCCTGGAACAGTATACAGATAAAAATGCAGAAAATAGTATATCTTAAGATTAAAAGTACTAATTTCACACGTCGTAACATGCCCAAAACTATACGTAGTACACTTGGATTCTGCTGGATTCCAAAAGACTTGAAGGAAAATGGGAATCCGGCGAAATACCTTTGAAATTATTTACGATGCATCTCTATGAAATATCCCCTGATTACAGGTATACAACTATTATAGGTAAAAACCGCAAATGTCTTGTCAATTTTGTTCAGGTGTATCAAAGTTAAAAGCGCAAATGTCCTTTAGTGTTACAGGTATTAAAAAACACAAACGTCCTGCGTCTGTCTGGTCACGTTTGGTCTTTCACGATCGAGATAATGCGTTGCCCGATCTTTCACGTTCAATTTATGAAAAATCAACAAAATTCAGTGTTTTTAAAAACAAAATGAACGGTTTCAAGGAAAAAAAAACTTTTATTTTATTGTATTATCGGTCACACCAAAGATACAGTTTCAAATATACAATTGTATATTGGTATGTAGTCATTATAGGTACAAAAGGTGTTCTTTTTTTAATAAATCCCATAGACTTGTATTGCGCCTTTTGTGTTTTCTCCTCAAGTACTGCATATTTTATTCATCTTATTGCACAGTATTATTGAGAAAGTTAAATCATTTTGACAGACATAATTTTTTTTCCGGATTTGTTCCGCGTTTTGAAAAAAAACAACAGATTTTTCAAAGATTTTGAAGTAAAATTTCAATTAATTACATTCACGATCCGATACTAGATCTTTCACGATCCGATCGCAATGCTTGGCCACCGTTAGGTATTCTTTCACGATCATTTCTCTCGATAAACCGAATGACACCCGTGCAATAACCCCGCTGAACTTTCAAATTTAAAAAGATCGCTTAGACAATCATCATCATTATAAATCGATTAGCTCTTTATTACAAAACAAATACATTGTACTATTATTACTCGGCATTCCACAATTTGACTTTTCGTGTTACTATAAGAGTATCCTTATTCATTAAATCGATTAAAATAGTATAAAACTAATTACCCTGAAAAAAATTCATTTTAAGTTATTTTCTTTATTGTTTGTTTCTGTTCCTTTGTTAGGGAGCTACCATTTGATTTTTATGGGGGCTAGGATGAAATTTGAAAAAATTGGCAGGACAGGAGGTTTGAGTAAAAAAAAAAAGTAAACTTGCAAAAAAAAAAAGTCAGGATGACAATTTAGGTAAAAAAGGCAGGATAAACTTTAAAAAAAAAAAGGCAGGACCGAATAGAGTGCAAAATAAAAAGGCAGGACAGAGATTACAATTAAAAAAAATGGAAAAAATTTTCATCCTAGCCCTCCCCATATAAAATCAAATGATAGCTCCCTTAATTTTGGACAAAATTTTCATCCTAACACGTGAAGAGCTATATGACCAAAAGGTACATAAGATAGCCAAATTTGTCTTAAGGATGTTCGCTTGTCATGTTTTGGAATTTTTGTCAGATTTTCGGAATCCTCTGGTCTTATCCATTTGAATGCCTTAAAAAATTTTGCCCATTGACCCCCATTTTTCTTTTTATAAATCTTTTACATGTATAATTATAAGCCATCTGTAAAAGTCTTATAAAATCCTTGTTATTTTTTAATTGTTTTTGAGCACGTAAACTTGTCAATGATAAAGCTATGAAAAATCAAGAGAGAACATTTTCCCGCTAAAATTTCAATGGCTAATATCTCGAAAACAAGCACATTGACCTATATTTTTTTTTTTTTTTGCTCTTTTGGTTACTTTCATAATCCCCTATCAATATATACTGGTGTTATGAAAAGCTTGTTATTTTGAAACTGAATAGCGAA
Organism: Mytilus coruscus; assembly: GCA_017311375.1. NCBI lineage: Eukaryota > Metazoa > Mollusca > Bivalvia > Mytilida > Mytilidae > Mytilus > Mytilus coruscus. Next base: position 62,191,005 of record CM029603.1, on the reverse strand, counting down.
CCTCCTTAAGGATGCACTAAGGTAAAATTAAAAAATCTAGAATTTAAAATTGATACTAAAAATCGGAAGAGCATTAGTTAAGGACCAAAATAAGCTAAAATATTGATAGGTTATGGAGCTCTTTTTCGAGATATTTGATTTTTTTTAAATGGCGGGAAAAGGTGGACTCGGACTTTTACCTTATATTTATATTGGTATTATTTAGGTCTCTAATCGAAAGAAAAGAAATCTAGAATCTGCTTAAATTTTGGTAAATGACCTTTTATGGGCTATTGAAATCTTATATGAAAAGAAAAATGAGTGTTATGGGGCAAAATATTTTACCCTTTATTGTAGGATAAAAAACCAAGGAGTCCGAACATCTGACACAAAGTCCTAAACCTCACCAACGTACATCCTTAAGTCAAATAATGCAAAAAGTAAGTTTTGCAAAGTGGGTATCCAGGATAAAAGTCGAGAATTTTTTATCAAGAGGAAGAAATTTGCCTTGCAACAGGTCACTTACGAACCCCTCAAAGAGTGTTTGAGAAGTCTCTTTAACTTGCACTTTCTGTACACAACGCATCGGATTAACATCCCGATTTCGACTGGTCATGGCTGCGTATTTATATATTCCTTACAGCCAAAACAAAATGACAAAATTTCTTCACCTAGCCGACACTTCGGGTCCGTGTTAACGATAACATGAACGCTGTTACTTAACCTGCTGATATTAAGAATCACGTCGTCAATATTTAACCTGCTGATATTAAGAATCACGCCGTCAAGATATTATATTTAACCTGCTGATATTAAGAATCACGCCGTCAATAATTAAGGTTATATATGTTTAAAAGATTTTTTATATTTGGTTTGCATTTGCCTTTATATTTCTATATTTTGGGAACCGACCATCCATGTGGTATTGTTTGTTTGTTTTTTTTTTTAAATAAAATGCATGACTCGAAATTTTCACAAACAAAATTGTTTTACTCCGGAAGTGAAAAAAAAGTGTTTTTTTTTTTTTTATGGAAAAATATTAAAATAAATAAATAAAAACCACATTTACTCCTTGAAAAAAATCTAAAAAGGATGTTCCCCCGAATTAAAAGATAAATGCTCGGTGCCTTTCTGTCCTATGGGCATTTCAAAGTGGGAAGTGTGTTAGATTAATTAATACATATGTTGGATCAACGTCTTTTAAATATACATGTATAAGCAAACGGAAAAAAATGGGTACTCTAGTTTCATCCATCAATAAAAAACTGGCCATGGGATGGCGAAGATCGCTGAGCATGGAGTTAATTACCTACAAACAAACATACAAACAGCACAGAAATGATGTATACACAAGGAGAATTCTGTAAATTTTAATCTGTATTCATTTATCTTATTTTTTAAAATGTACGTAATGTGAAGTTCACATTACTTCAGAATAGAATCAATAGAAAAAAAAGTATGTAATAAACTCAAACTGAAATTGTTTGTTCGAATTCCGCACTTGGCAGGTGCGTTCTAATCATATCGTATTTGACAAGGGTTTCCATTTTTACTGCCGAAGTTTTATGGTTCTCATGGGGCGGGGTGGTTTCCTCCGCCTATAAAAACTGACAGGCGCCACGATATAGCCAATAGTGCTGAAAGCTGAGAGTAGAAAAATCATAACTGTCAACAGAATCAAAGGGACCATCAAAAGCACGTATTTTATCCAAACCTCTAAAGAATTTTTAACACTCCAAAAATAATTAATACCATTATTTTCATAAGCTTTATTACAAAAGTTAATCACAAGTTCTTTGATAGTAGTAAGGGAGGTAGTTAGAAGCACTGATATAAAGTTACTGTAGTAAGGGAGGTAGTTAGAAGCACTGATATATTAGTAGTAGAGCAGCACTTACTAGATGCGGAGATGTAACGGAATTTAAATAGTTTTTTGTGCAATTTAGGTAACCAGTACATAGTAGGGATTTTCAAATGTTCGGAAGAGGCTTTAAGCTGGGTGGTGGCAGTGATATGCTTGTTTACAATTTGACTCTCTGTGGAGCGTACGGACCTGAATGTAGAAGAATTGATAATTTCGTTTTGGAGAACTTCTGTGTAGTATATGTGTCACACCACCACTACATTATTGGCTGCTTTGACTGCACATACGAACACAAACCGCTTTGCGAGAACTTGGAGTTTATTTTTTATTCTAGAAATGGGAATATCATGGACCCTATCATTAATTTCAGAATTGTTTTCAAAATTAAATATACGAATATTAACAGTATTCATAAATAAACGTACAAACAGCACAATTATGATGTATACTACGGAAGCGTATTAGCGCCACACATTTTTTTTTTATTATTTTTATTCCTATCTTTGCGTTATAACGCAAACCTTTGCGATATAACGCAAACCTTTACGTTTAACGCAAACCTTTGCGATATAACGCAAACATTTGCGTTAAACGCAAACCTTTTGCGTTATAACGCAAACCTTTGCGTTACAACGCAAACCTTTTGCGATATAACGCAAACCTTTGCGTTGTAACGCAAACCTTTGCGTTATAACGCAAACATTTGCGATATAACGCAAACCTTTGCGTTTAACGCAAACATTTACTATTTAACTAATAATGAGAAGGATAATATATATAAGAAGATGTGGTATGAGTGCCGATGAGAAAACTCTCCATCGGAGTCATAATTTGTAAAAGTAAACAACACGGAGCATTGGCTCACATCGAACATCAAGCTATAAAGTGCCCCCAAAATGATATACATGATAATACATGTACATATATTACAATGAAAATTGAGTAAATTAAAGTTATACCGAAGAAAAAAAAAAACAACCCTGCTAATATAGCTATAGCCGAATATAAATATACTTCCAAAGTAAGCTCTCGTTTGGGGATTGTGTAAAGTTGGCTAACTACCCTTTTGCAATAAATGAATAAAATGAAGATGTTTTATTAATAAAATTATGTTCTCTCCATTTAAATTGCTACCAAGTTATCACTCTAGATTGAAAATTTCATGACTTTTTATCAAAGAATCTTTATCATATTCTGAGATTTAACAAAACGATTTCTTACATGTACATCAAAATTTAAAAAAAAATCTTTCATAATAGTTCATTTTACAGCAGAAAGATCATTTTGTCTATTTGCCTTGACAGTTTTACAATTGTATGACATTATTTTTGCTCTTATCTACTGAATAAGAATTCTAAAAATGTTGGCCTTTCAAATAAAATATGCCTATAACATATCTATTTTCTTGTTAAATTATATACTTTTCTGATTCCTATGCATATTTATTATAAAGACTTTGCCTTGTACATGTATTTATGGTTCTTTTCCTAACTAAATCACAACAGAAATTTAATGACAGACGGGCATATATACAAAACTTAATGAATAATTGAAATCAAGATGTTTGCGTTATAACGCAAAGGTTTGCGTTATTTCGCAAATGTTTGCGTTATATCGCAAAGGTTTGCGTTATAACGCAAAGGTTTGCGTTGTAACGCAAAGATAGGAAAAAAATTATAAAAAAAAAAATGTGTGGCGCTAATACGCTTCCGTAGTATACACAAGGAGAATTCGGTAAATTTTAATCTGTATTCATCATCTTATTTTTTAGCATGTACGTAATGTGAAGTTCACATTACTTCAGAATAGAATCAATAGAAAAATAACTATGTAATAAACTCAAACTGAAATTGTTTGTTCGAATTCCGCACTTGGCAGGTGCGTTCTAGTCATATCGTATTTGACAAGGGTTTCCATTTTTACTGCCGAAGTTCAATGGTTCTCATGGGGTGGGGTGGCTTCCTCCGCCGATAATAACTGGAAGGCGCCACGATATAGCCAATAGTGCTGAAAGTTGCGTTAAACTCCAACAATCAATTAATAAATCAAAGTAAGAATGGAGCTCAAATCGGCAAAAGTACTTAACTTATAACAACACTTGTTCCGCAAATTATTAATTGTTGTATGCCGGGAGCTATTTGTTTATTCCTGTGTCCATCTATAGTTCTCAAACTAGAACTTTCACATCACGCATGGATGTTGAACGTCGTAATGTTTATGTTCCCGTCACAAAAAAAGGTCAGTAGTATAAATTTGTCATACATAACACAATCGGTGTTAATATCTTAATCAGTTAATGTGTTTATCATGACAGTATTTATGTATCATGACAGTAATTATGTATCTTGACAGTATTTATGTGTCATGACAGTATTTATGTGTCATGACAGTATTTATGTATCATGACAGTATTTATGTATCATGACAGTATTTATGTGTCATGACAGTATTTATGTATCATGACAGTATTTATGTATCATGACAGTATGTATGTACCATGACAGTATGTATGTATCATAACAGTTTGTATGCATCATGACAGTATTTATGCCTCATGACAGTATGTATGCATCATGACAGTATTATGTATCATGACAGTATTTATGCCTCATGACAGTATGTATGCATCATGACAGTATTTATGTATCATGACAGTATGTATGCATCATGACAGTATTTATGTATCATGACAGTATTTATGCCTCATGACAGTATTTATGATGACTTTTTTATCTGAAAAATAAAATTTTGAGTTAGCGTTTTCACATCAATCCCACATTCATCAAGAATTTGTTATTTACTGGATATCGTACTTACTACATTGTATGTTCATTTACTATCTTCATTTAGTTTGTTATTACTATCGCATCCTTAACCTCCTGTCACTTTAGCAAACTTTGAGTAATGAAGTTTTTAAACATATGTTTAAGGAACAACGACAATGAATTGTCCTTCATTATGGAATAAATCATAACTTTGGAGAATGCATCAAATTAAATATGTCGTTCAGGTACAACAATTACTTGTATTTCGATGTTCTAAGCGACAAAGATATGTTTACATTCTGTAAATTTAGAATGGTGAATCATAAACTGCCAATAGAATGTGGGAGGTGGTCTAATATCCCAAGAGAAAATCGGACCTGCCATTTATGTGAAGATGGCGATATTGGTGATGAATACCATTATCTCCTCAAATGCAACTTCTTTACAACAGAAAGAAAAGAATACTTAGATAAAAAATTCACAAAAAATTGTAATATTCTTAAGTTCAGGGAACTTTTGAATACATCTAAACAATCTAAGCTTAGAAATTTGTGTAAGTTTATAAGAGTTATAAACGATGAAGTGGATTCTCTCAATTAACCTTCTCCCTCCCTCCCCCATCCCCCCTTATGTTAAGGTCTTTCATTTAATATACATATTTATGTATCTCTATTGCATTGTTTATTTCCTCGACATATGTACCTTTGTATTTTTGTATATTTCCTCAACATATGTACCTTTGTATTATTGTATATTTCCTCAACATATGTACCTTTGTATTATTGTATATTTCCTCAACATATGTACCTTTGTATTATTGTATATTTCCTCGACATATGTACCTTTGTATTTTTGTATATTTCCTCAACATATGTACCTTTGTATTATTGTATATTTCCTCAACATATGTACCTTTGTATTATTGTATATTTCCTCGACATATGTACCTTTGTATTTTGTATATTTCCTCAACATATGTACCTTTGTATTATTGTATAATGTCTATGTTCTTCTGTGTACCTTTGTATCTACAGCGGTTTATCAGAATAAAGTATATATATATATATATATATACCATCTTTTCCGAAAGTTTATTGTTTTCTGTTTGATATTAAATTAATATTTAAGATCCATTTTGTTACATCTAGTGATTATTTTATTTGGCAATCGCCAATGTTAAAATATACTTTGTTACTTTATTGGTCTTTTGAAAAATGTTGTTTGTGCTGTCTTTATACACCTTTACCAAGAAATTTGTTTTGCATATAAATATATATATATATTTCTCTAATTCTTGTTGAATTTATCCCTTTCTGCACCCATTGTATAAAAAAAATTTAATCAACGTGTGGTTCGTTTGATCTCAGTTCATCATTGGTTAAAATCCGATTATTTTTTTACTTTCCTCTGAATTTCTTATTGTGACGGCTTGAAAAAAGGCGACCATGCCTGATGACGTCACATAGAAAGAACACATCTTTTTGCAGATCATTCGAAAAGAAGGAATAATTTTGTCTGCATATTGTTTGAAAATCATTAGAGAAACAGATTCCACCACCAAATCTCGTGTAATACGATATTTATCCACTCTCGACAGTTAAATTTTAAATATTTAAAACGCTCAGGCAAGCCTCGCGTTTTAAATTTGAAAATTTAACTGTCTAGAGTGGATAAATATCGTATCACACTCGATGCAGTGGTATATATAATATATATATATATATATATATATATATATATATTATATACATCACCATTTTATCACTGTTCACTAAATATATAATTTGTAAAGTTTGAAAAACTATCTTCATGCATACCGCCGATCGTTGTACCATCTTTGTGAAGTTTTTAAACTCTCTTCGACAATCTTCATTGACAAAATGCATGAATTAGCTATTTGTTTTCACATTCGTGACTTAGTTAAGACACTTTCTAAGGAAAGTGGCGGATGGTATCTAGTTTTACAGCGTTTCAAGTTTTTTTATTATCTTTATTCAATTATTCAACATTTATGTAACAGTAGATAAATTACATATTACACAAAAATATCACAAGACAATGTTTTAAAGTATAATGACATATATCATCAACACAATAATCAAAAATTAAATGCTATGACACCTTCAGTCTCTTGAACCTGAATATTGTTCTTTAAAAAGTATTTCTCAAAAACATCTCTCATACATCTTACTCCACACAAATATTCATACAGGTAAGTTATATAATGTTTAACAGTGTATTTAAATAGTCTGATAAAATCAACATTACTGTTTAAATTTTTAAGTTAATTACACCTTATGTACGAATCCTGGGGTTTGATTGGTTGATAGCCAGTGTATTTTTCACCAATTTACTGTTATCAAATGAATATCGTTCATTTTTTAACGCCGCCGGGGTATATGCAAAAAGGATATGCCTTTTTTACCCTCTCTGCCGTGGTATTTGCCAAAAAATACTCATTTCGACTGGACGCTTGTAACGTCACGATCATCAATGCGTTTTTGAACGTTAACATTCGGTGTAATTAAACAGATATAGCATGTTCTTGAGTAACCCGAATAATCCAGTCGTTATATTACGATTAACTCTCGAGAAAAGTAGTGGATAGAGGGCGCTGAATTATTCGAGTTAGTTCTTGAGGGGTATTTGCGAAAAATACCAGTCTTGAGAATGAATTTCCCTCGCCTTACGGCTCGCGAAATTTAACATGCTCTCGACTAGTATTTTTCGCAAATACCCCTCCTTAACATGATATATCTGTTCAAAATTCCTTCTTCTGAAGATATATCTCGCTATAGATAACACGAAATTGACAAAACTTACATTTACGCCTTTGAAAGATCCAATTAAACCAAATATGAATACCTCTTCATACACTACATTATTAATTTTGTCAGAACCAACATTATCAAATAAAACTGACAACTTTTGTTGCAGAAACAGATGAAATCTACTAGTTCAGAACATAATAAAAATAAATGAGTGATATTTTCTACTTCCTCTTCACATACATCACATACATTGTATTTTATAAGTTTCATAGTCATAAGTTTAGAATTAGTGAAAATACAATAATGTGCTATTTTGAAATCTAGATCCATTAATATAGATGGTTTCCAATAAGTGTAAACAAGGAGGAAATGAACCATAAAAAAAATATTTTGACCTCTCATACAGTATATGCCGCATAAAACATTCTAAGTAGGTATTTTAACTAAATTGTTTTGTTGTGACTAATGAGAATGCAATATTATCTATCTTCATGTCAAAAAGGCATCAATGTTTTTCATTTTTTTTAATTTTCCTATAGTAACCTCATACAAATACGATTTGTACACAATTATTTAAGTTTAAGTTATGCCCCTTTGTCCAACAAACACAACTTTTAAATCCTATAAACTGATGAAAAATGTTTAAAACCATCCGGGACATATGTTTACGAAAATTAAACCTTTTTTAGATACTGAGATACACCAAATCGCACATCGGTGAAAAATTACGATTTTTAAAAATATACCTACACATATTATCCTTCATTTTTTTATCATAACGTTGCTCTAACATATAATCTTGAACTAGAATTAAGAATTGAAACGGGAATTTGTCAAAGAGACAACAACTCGACCAAAGAGCAGAAAACAGCTCAAGGCCACCAATGGGTCTTCAACACAGCAAGAAAATCCCGCACCCGGAGGTGGGCTTCAGCTGGCCCCTAAACAAAAATGTATACTGGTTCAGAGAAAATGGACGTCACACTAAACTCCGAAACATATAAATGAACCAAAATTAAATAAAACATACAAGACTAACAAAGGCCAGAGGTTCCTGACTTGGGACAGGCGCAAAAACGCGGCGGGGTTAAACATGTTTTGTGATATCTCAACCCTCTCCCTATACATCTAGCCAATGTAGAATAAACAAACACACAGCAAAATGCACAGTAAAATTCAGAATAAAAGAATTCCGAGTCCGATGTTTGGTCTCTGGTGAATAGTTGTCTTATTTGCAATCATAACATACCTTCTTTTTGAATAGCACATGCGTATTTCAAGGGTTAATTTAAAAACTAATGTTGCTGTGGATTTATCATAGTATGCACCTCATAAAAGACGCATTCTCTATAATCAGTAAAATGAATAACGAACCACTTCTTTCGATAAATAAAAGTGTCCCAATTTCTAGTTTTTGCAAAATATTTGCAAAAAAATAGTATATTTTCCACCATTTTCTATATAAGGAAATGTCTGTACCAAGTCAGCAATATGACAGTTGTTTTTCATTCGTTTGATGTGTTTGAGCTTTTCATTTTGCCATTTGATAAGGGACTTTCCGTTTTGAATTTTCCTTGGAGTTCGGTATTTTTGCTATTTTACCTTTTAATAAAGCCTTAAGATTACTCCAAAGTTTCCTTAGAGTTATAGTGACGACAATGAGAAGCTCATCCAAAAAAGTAAAAGATCAAAAGCCTGAGATTTGTCAATTTCTAATTGTAATTGGTTATTAGAAAAAAATCGATATAGAAACTGCACATCAACTCATTTCCGCTTGTTTTCATGTAAAAAGATACACTCGACTTCAGTATTTACGAATTTGGGAACATTTTTCGTTTTTGGGTTAAAAAAAAAATGTTTTTAGAGAAGTAAAAAATGAAATTTTAGAAATTCTTTATTTACAATGAATTTGTATTAATGTTTAACAATATGATTTACTGTTTACAGTTTAGCACCCCTAGATAATACACATTTTATGGGTAGCATGCACAACTTATGTAACATGATGCACATTTTGAACTTTTAAGTATGGTAAATGGGTGAGGGTATATTAATTGTTACTGTTCTGTTTGACAGGTGTACAAACATGTCTTCAACACTATACTCTATGGTAGTGCTCCAAAATTAAATGAGTAAAATACAAGAGACTGAACTGAACTGATTACACAAATATTGTTTCAAAGTTTTGACAAACAACTTTCAATCTCTTTTTAAAACGTTTTACACAATAGGAAATTTTACTCTAAAGAAATTTTTGGAGGTGGTGCGTTTCTATTGTTTGTCTAATTATTTGAGCTGCGTCGGATAGAAATCGTCCTTAAGCAAATGAATATCAATACATCTGTTAAACTGTTTCAGGTTGAAAAAGTCTCTACGGAAAGTCTGTAACTGTTTGAAAACTGAGTTGTTATAAGAATCCTACAAAACAGACCAAAATTCATCTTTTATTTCGTATTTGAATGTTCCAAAATCAATCAAAGTCTTATACATGTACATGTATACGCGCACTTGCATAAGGTCGATTTCTATCCGACGCAGCTCAATATAAGTTATAACTGCTTATTTGCCAATAGTAAAACATATAAAAGAAGTATATAGAAGGATTTTTTGAACATCGTGGTTGATTTTAATTAATATACCGGCAGATTGATACAGATTAATAAAAGTATTGAATGGTCTGAGTAAAATAACGGAATTTAAAGTTAATGTAACAGGAACACACAAAGTCATAATTTTAGGCTGTTCAACTTGAGCAGTTGTTTCATTAAACATAACTTTAACACAGTCATCCGCGACATGTCGCGGATCCGTGACTGAATTAAAGTACCTATGCCTTAGTTTTTGCCTGGATTTTTAGTATTCGTATTGTCATCTAATAAAGTCATGCTGATTGTAAGATACACAGTTTTCTCTGCTTTCAAAATCTTTCTGTTTGAACCCGTTCTGGTTTTCTTACTACAATAAACTTTCTATAAACTAAATTTAATTTTTTAACCTATTAACCAAAATTAATAGTGAAATAAGGTGGAAGAAAACAGACTTGTTAAATAGTGTACTATAGTGTAACATAGATTCAAAACATCTACTGGAAGAATTCAAGGTTACCCTGATAGAGGAGGGATTTACAGAAGGTAACAGGTAAGAAGCTACATGTGACATATACTATTGGCATCGGTATCGGATTCGAACCGGAACTGGATAATTATTGGTAATATTAATTATCGGGAAAACAAAAGGCCATGGAATGGTGTAATTTTTAAACAACATTATTGTCCTATATTAGTTATCTATAAAGTTGAATACTTTGATTCGTCGTTTTTACGTCATGCCGGCTAACAAATTGGACCTCGTTATTTTAGTAGTATAGATAATCAGCTGCCTGATTTGTTAAGGTGATGGTTGTAATAAAATACGGACACATTATTATCACTCCGAACATTCTGTCTTTGCTAATTACTAATTGCTCAGCGGAGAAGTAGCAAATACCAATTTGGTTTGACCATGAAGGAGAAAGTCTTTCAATATAACAGCACTGACTAAGAGTAAAAACAATTTTTGTCCATCGTTACCGGAGGATGTGATAAAATACAGTTTATGCTTGTTTACGTAAAATCACAACCAACAACCATAAAGACTAGAAAACTTAATTTCTGTTTTTTTATTGTTTCAAATAAACTCATCATAGGTACCAGGATTAAAATTATGTACGCCAGACGCGCGTTTCGTCTATGAAAGACTCATCAGTGACACTCGAATCAAAATAGTTAAAAGGCCATGCAAATAACATGTTAAAGTACCGAGTTGAAGAGCATTGAGGACCCAAAATTCCGAAAAGTTTTGCCAAATCCAGCTAAGGTATTCTATTCCTGGGGTAGACAATCCTTAGTATTTCGAAACACTCAGAGTTTTGTAAACAATTATTTATAATTATGACCATACATGGACATTTGTGCAAATTTACTTAAACAGTCTGTGTGTCTGTTTTAATATTTATGAGCTCCGAACGTTTCTACGTATTTAAATATCACATAGCTATCAAATACTTTTGTTCAAACGGACGCACGAAAATGCATAAAGTGTTATTTTCGTTTGACCTGTTGCTGTTGAAGGCAGACATACAGAAATAGATGAGAAGATTCCTGGCAAGTACACCACTTTTAAACTTTGAAAGCTTTGAAATTAATTTGATGCGACTGTCATACAAGTGAGAGGTTTAGCTAGCTATAAAACCAGGTTCAATCCACCATTTTCTACATAAGAAAATGCCTGTACCAAGTCAGGAATATGACAGTTGTTATCCGTTCGTTTGATGTGTTTGAGCTTTTGATTTTGCCGTTTGATTAGGGACTTTCCTTTTTGAATTTTCCTCGGAGTTCAGTATTTTTGTGATTTTACTTTTTGAAACGAACTAATTCAAGCTAAACAGGGATTTATATAGGATTGCCTGACATGTTTAACATCTTTAGTTTAGCATGCATTAACCGTCACATTACACATAGATCAAATATAATTTTCAGTTAAATTAACTAATTATCAAAATCAGCAAAAGACACATGATAAGGAAAAAGAGATTTTTAAAAACTGATTATTAAAAAATGGCAGGGTAATTATTATATTTTTTATTATAGTGACACTTTAAATAATTATATCAATTGTAAACCTAGAAAAGCAGACTTCGTTAAGGTAACACGATACCTATCCTGGTTCTCGGGACTACGTTCCAGGTATTAGCTGATAGCCATACACTGTCACGAGGCAGTTTTTATAACAAGTATACAAGTATGTATGCGAAAAAAAAGTGTTGGTATTTCTTTGTGTGAATAAATAAAGATGTGGGATATACAATAAGACAGCAACTGACTAATTAACGACACACATAACCAATGACATCTAGATAACACGTAACTGATGAAGGATGGACAAGTATTGTTTTACTGCTAATCTGTATCTTTCGTAAAGATTTGTTGGTCCCTTGTATTGCAAAGTTGATGAGTATATTTAGTACAGCAAGTATCAAATCTATAAAATTAACACATCACATGTTCACAACAATAGTCCGATTTTAATCACAAGCCTCGGTCACACCTTACCGGATAGCACGAACGGACGACTAACGGATGAAAATAAAAGTTGTCCGTTGACAAAATTGTTATCCGTTGGGAGTCCGTTGATGTACTGACCAAATAAAACGGAGGCGTAACGAATGCATAACGGACACACACCGGATATGTAACGTACGAGAAACGGAAACGTACCTGACAGAATGGATGTCGAACGTACATCCAACGGACGAGTACTGCATAAAACGGACACCTAACGGAAGTGTACCAGATAAAACGGATGAACAAGATATACGGAAAAATTAAAGGTGACAATAATAATACATGTAAATGGCATAAATATTGAAAATGTTTCTGAGTAACTGGTTTTGGTTTGTTCTTCAAAATGCCGCCAAAGGGCAGTGTCTGGTCTGAATAAGAGCTGCTTGATAGTAAGACGTGCTCTTACTCTAAGATCGATTATGAATAATATGAATTCATGAACCTCAAGAAATCTGACTTATCAATAATTGGCATTCCTGATGCGAAATTTTCAATTGGCATTTATCCGTTTCAGATCCGTTCATCATCCGTTTTGTCTGTTATACGTCCGGTAGAAGTCCGTTTCACATTCGTTCAACATCCGTTTTATCCATTAAACGTCCGGTTGAAGTCCGTTGGTGAATTTGTCTACTTGATCTCCAACGTATGTATAACGGACAAGTAACGGATACAAAACGGAAAAGAAACAGACGCCTACCAGACGTTCAACGGACACTTCATCCGTTGGACGTCCGTTCAAAGTTTTGAACATGCTCAAAATTTTCCACCATATAAAACGTACGCTTAACGGACATGAAACGGATATGAACGGATGTCTAACGGATAAGAACGGACGTATAACGGACATGAACGGATTGAAAAAAAGTTATCCGTTAGGTATCCGTTCGAGCTATCCGTTAAGCCTCGGTCACACCTTACCGGATAGCACGAACGGACGCCTAACGGATGAAAATAAAAGTTGTCCGTTGACAGAATTGTTATCCGTTGGGAGTCCGTTGATGTACTGACCGAATAAAACGGACGTGTAACGAATGCATAAAACGGACACACATCGGATATGCAACGTACGAGAAACGGAAACGTACCGGACAGAACGGATGTCGAACGTACATCCAACGGACGAGTACCGCATAAAACGGACACCTAACGGAAGCGTATCGGATAAAACGGATGAACAAGATATACGGAAAAATTAAAGGCGACAATAATAATACATGTAAATCGCATAGATATTCAAAATGTTTCTGTGTAACTGGTTTTGCTTTGTTCTTCAAAATGCCGCCAAAGGGCAGTGTCTGGCCTGAATAAGAGCTCCTTGATTGTGAAGACGTGCCCTTACTCTTAGATCGATTATGAATAATAAGAATTCATGAACCTTAAGAAATCTGACATACCAATAATTGGCATTTCTGACGCGAAATTTTCAATTGGCATTTATCCGTTTCAGATCCGTTCATCATCCGTTTTATCCATTAAACGTCCGGGAGTAGTCCGTTGGTGAATTTATCTTCCAGACCTCCAACGGATGTATAACGGACACGTAACGGATACAAAACGGAAACGAAACGGACGAGTACCGTACAAAACGGACGCCTACCGGACGTTCAACGGACATTTCATCCGTTGGACGTCCGTTCAAAGTTTTGAACATGCTCAAAAATTTCCACCGGACAGAACGGACGTCGACGGATAAAACGTACACTAAACGGACATGCAACGGATATGGACGGACGTCTAACGGATAAGAACGAACGTCTAACGGACATGAACGGATTGAAAAAAAGTTATCCGTTAGGCATCCGTTCGAGCTATCCGTTAAGGTGTGACCGAGGCTTTAACAGTAACGTATTTCAGTTTCCTAGTACACATTTGTAAAATTCTTTAAACTTCTTGTATTTCAGGAGAAAACTCAAACCATTATGAAATAAGGAGATGTGGAATAATTGCCAATGAGACAACTTTCCATCAAAGATCAAATGACATACAGTAGATGTTAGCTTGCTTACATTACTACATTTGAGATCTCCTAATAACCATTCCACTATGAACTACCTATTCAAAAAGATATTTTGTCACTAAATGCCTCATAAAACAGAACATCACCATATACGCTAATATATATTTTGCTCTCTCGACAAAATGCCGGGAGCATATTGTTTTACCCGTGTCCGTTCAACCGTCCGTCCCGCACTTGGTATATATGGTTTAAGACGGCTAATTTATTAGGACTGCAGTTTTTAAGTTTCATCTTTTGAATTATGTATCTGGTATTAGTACATATATTTAAGGTGCGCATATTGTCAGGATTTTAATTTGTTTTTTGAATTTGACATTTTGATAATATATAAATTAAGGTACGCAGAGTACAGAGTTCGGCATACTCCTCCTACATGTGCAATTTCATGCTTGAACTTTTATATTGTTTTACTTATATAGAGCTAGCTCGAGGGTGCAAAATATATTCTCATTTTGTGTATAATTTTTCACGATACAGAATGTTGAACTTTGTCTCTTTTTAGTGAAATTTTGCATAGAGTTTGCACTCACACATTTACACCATACAGAGTATACTATACTAAGTCTTAGGATATGTATTTTATCAGAATATTGATTTTCTTTATAATTTTTAACAAGTAACAGAATGTTTAACTTTTTTGACTGGTGCCTAAAATGTGTCTTTTAGACACAACTATTTCGAATTGTTATGTATCGTTCTGAACATGCATGAAATATTTGCCACTGGACTTTAAGTAACCATCAATCAATCTGTTCAAACTGTACTTCAACATTATTGTTGATTAAATCTATTTTTGAAGCACTTTATTCATGGATGGATGCAGCGGTGGCATCACCTTTGTCTAGTTTTTAGAGTTAAGTTGAAGATTCGGTTTTAAAAAGCTAAATCTGCACCCAGTTAGGACGAAATAAAAATTAAATCAGTAGAATGTTATATTGAATTAATAGGAAATTTACGAAACCCGACAGGGCGAATGAAAAAAAAAAACAAACACCATTTAGATCCCGTTGCATATTTCTGAGAAAAAATAACGTTATTTGGTATTCAGTAACGTCACACGTATGGAAAAACCTATTGAACATTAAACCAACCAATCGCGTGTTTTACTTATAGCTTCTTGAATTTTACAAGTTGGTATCTACTTTATAGTTCGATAAATACACGTCAATAGAGTAACAACCTTTATCCACCACCTATCAGCTTTACAATTTTAAAATACCTTTATATTTAAAGCGTATCTGTCAACTTTGAAGCAATTTATCTGAAAAACAAGGATGGTGACATATGTGTTTTATACATGCATGGATTCATTATACAATCCTTGATATCATACTATTTTTGGTTATTGTCCGTATATAAGAACATAGTCATCCATTGAAAAATCTTTTAAAAAATGATCAAATAAAGGCATTTTCCCTATACATTTATCTAAATTTGTCGCCAAAATTGATGCTTTCATATTACGATTATAACGAAAAAACAAAAATGGTGACTCCTATTTTTTTATTTCATATCAAGATGTAACTGGATTCAAAGTACAAGTGTGCCAATTTTTTTCAGAAATCGGGAGATATGCCATTTAGTATCGTGTTACGTTATACTTAGTGAAGTCATTGGGTAGGAAACAAAATTGATCGCCCTGAAGATCATAAAAACATTTCATTAAAATCAAATATATCAATAAAGGTTTTTAATTTTGTAAATATTGCCGGTCTTTTTGATAATCATTCCGTTAAAGAACAAATTCTTGCCATTTTGATATTATTATCCTCTTATTTGTTATGTTTACAAAAAATCTACCCGGAAATATGTGACCAGCCATGAGATTTTCAGGCTTATTGAGGTACCAGGGTGAAATTGAGGTTTTTGCATTTTTATGAAGTATATATATATATATTCAAAACACCCTGGCAAGTTATTTTGCTAGATTCTGCAAAATAACTAAATTATGGTCATTTTGTTGCTTTCGATTTTATCAAAAATTTTCTTTTTCTATTTTTCATTTTTCACAGGTATGTTCATCTATTATAGTTATTTATGAAACTTGTTATATAGTTTTTTTTTTTTTTTTTTTTTTTTTTTTTTGGGGGGTTGATCTATTCTTTTCTAATTAGTCAAAATGTAATTGTAACTTTTAATAACTGAATAACTAAAATTTTTATTTCTATATCAACCATTCGGTTGCCATTGCAACAATGTATCGGAATCTGCAATCTAAATAATAATGACATAACATTTTTCTTTCTCTTAAGGAAAACTACATCAATGCTGAAAAGTAAATACCAAGAAAAAAATAAACCATCAAGGAGATGTGTATTTTTTAATATGCTTTCTAATATTCATCTTTTGTATATGTATCCTGACAAAGCGATTAAATCAAAGATCTGTTATTTCAGAGTAAGTTGAAATAGTCAAACAGCATGCTCAATAATATGAGGAAATGTAGGTGAAAGGGATGTAAGAAAACTTTTAAAAATACATACATCTTGTTTAAAAAACACTAGGAACAAACATGGGATGAGACACTATTGGGGGTCCTAATGGGCAGGCATATCTTGCTTGATTTACATGTAGCGGTATATGTCCATACATATGTTCATATTTACTTTTACAATATGTGACACAATGAAATTTACTCCAAAAACTTGGTGTTCATGTTGAAATCTGTATTAGGAATAAATTGGAGAAAAATATTAACACTGCACTTTGAAATGCCTAATGTTCTAAAGTTTTTTTTAGGCCCCTTTGAGAATTAATTTTTATTCAGATCAATACAATAAAATCTAAAAGATAAATTGTGTGAATTTAGAACGCGATTCTAAACGGGGTGTTAACCTTAATTATTGAATTAACGTAAAAAATCTACCTGTTTTGTGTATCTTAATAAAAGATTCAAATTTCCTCAAGTCAAGAAAAAATGAAAGTTTTTTTAACCGCATGACATATAATTGGACATTCAATAGCAGGTGTCCCGATTACGTTACGTGACTTTACATCGACGTCTTCTCATTATGACGTTTACCGCCTTAAGCCTGGAAATTTCATGACGGGTCACATATGTGTTTAATTATAGAGAATAGTGTGAAGATGTTAATATCAATGATAGGCTAGTCAATTTGGGGAACAACCTTCAACTAATTGCAACACAAAGTTTTTCTCTGAAAAACAAGTCTGTTACTATCTATGAACAACATACTAAAAATCTACAAAAATATATGTTGCGGAAAGTGGCGTAATTAAGCAAACTTTTTGGTAGTAAAAGTAAAGTAATCTGAGTTGTTTCCCCTTATTTGGCAAAGTTGAAAAAAAGTTGAATCATACAAAAAATTTTTGTATTTTTTAAAAACAGTTGTAATAATAAGAATTAACACACAATTTTCTCAATTCAAAAGAGAAGTATCACAAATGAATCACTTTCCTCTCTCAAAATTTGTATATTTTGATAAAGATATAGACCGACTGTGTTCTGCTATTTTACAAATCCAAGATTCTAATTCTCCAATAAAAGTGTTAGTGTATAACCTACAATTGGTAAAGAGTACTTAATTAATTTAACCATCTTTGTCACAATATTACTCATTATTTAAATGGATTCTGCCACTGACTGTGTCTAAGGAACCAACATTTCAATTTTTTTTTTTGGGTGGGGGATGGGTTTTTTTTTTCTCGAAAAATTGTTTTGTCCTTCAAAAAAAAAAACTTTCTTTTTGTTTTTTTATGCAAGACTTAATTTTTTGAAATTCAAAGTCTTTAATGAATTTTTTTCCCCCAAACTTATAAAGAAAACAAGCATATTTTTTTCTTCATTTCCCTTCTGAAACAGAAAAAACAAATTTTTCAAAAGATTTAGAATCCATCAATTTATTTCATAAAATAAGATGAATGTTGAGTGTTTAATGATTTTAATGTTGTATATTTTTTTAAAGTGAAAGTTTTATGCTCCTGGGAGCCAATAGCTAATCACGCTAGTATCAACGATCTCAGTACTGACAGACTATCCAAATAAACCCTTAGCTCTGCAACCTTTTTTTTAGATGTAACACTGAATCTCTCTTTATGCTTTGGATGCTAATCGGATCTGAAGTGATCTATATTTTGGTCTGGGCCAATATTATTTATTCGTTAGCATTGTGCTAGCTATGAGTACTCATTGTCTTATCGTAAGTTGTTTTTATGCTCCGTGCTGATCTTTTGAGTCGAGCCCATTCCAACTGATTTCTACAATTTGTTTTTATGTTGTGCTTTTCAACACTGTGTCTGATTATTGGAGGGTTGGGTGCTCACAAACATGTTTAACCCTGTCACACTATGTATATGGCTACCACAAGTCAGTGGCCTGTAATTATTTGGTGATCATTGTTTGCTGTCTGTCATATTTGTTTCTCCGTTTATTGTTTTAACATAAATCAGGCCATTATGTTTCTGGTTTGAATTGTTTTATATTTTGAAATGTCTGGACCTTTTATAGCTTAATATATGTAATGAATGTTGCTAATCTTTGAAGGCCGAATGATGACCTATAGTTGTTTACATCCACATCATTTTTATCTCTTGTGAATAGTTTTCTCATTGGAAATCATACGACATCTTCTTATTTTTTTTACGCGGGAAGATTTTTCAATAAATCATTGTCTGACTGTCAAGCGATCAAACACATGACTTCCCACTTTTGCAGTTATTCCAAACGTCAATTATTAATTGGAGTGAGTGTCATAACATCATCCACGACTCGCTCCGTACTTACTGCACGAAATGGATAAAACGAGAAAAAGATGACAAAAAATCCGTAGATTCTTTTTTTAATTCAGTAATGAACATAGTTGATATTCGTATTAAACATTTTACTCCTAACAACAACCATAATAGCCCTATTTCTCGTATCAAAAATAAGCTAAAAGAACTCGCCAAGGAATTTGTTTTTATCCCGGCTGATACGGCTGACAATGATATCATTATTGCTTGACGTAAATTTTACATTGAGGTTCTGCAAAAGGGAATCACGAATTCACCAACTTTCCAACTGACTCCATTTTCGAAAAATGACATCTTTACAAACATAAACTTTTAGATACCTCTTTCCAAGCAGAACCGAATAACATGGAAGTTCCAACTATGTACTGGCTTCCGAAGCTGCACAAAACACCTTACAAATATAGATTTATTTCGTCTTCAAGCCATGGTCCCACTACTAAACTGTCTAATCTACTTACTAGTACACTTGGTACAATCAAAAACCTGGTAATAAATTGTTCAAATAAGGCCTTTAAAAATAGTTGAATTAATTACTTTTTGAGTGTCAAAAATTCGTTGGATGGTGATTTCAAATCTGTTCAAAGTTCTGATTCTTCTACCCTATATACGACTTTGCCTCATAATCTCATTAAGAAAAAATTCACACACCTAATTAAATGGGCATTTAAAAAGTCAGAATGCGAATATATATGTTCAAACTCTTTTATGTAATTTTTTTTTAGTAACAACAAACAAAAGACAACAGAATTATGTCAATTAGACCTGCTTTTTACTAGATAACATTTTTGTTCGCTATGGAGATTCCGTATATCGTCAATTTATCGGAATTCCAATGGAGTCAAACTGTGCACCACTTATTGCGGACCTGTTTCTGTATTGTTACGAGTTACAATTTATGACTAAAATCAAAGACCCATCGAAACAACATCTGATACAAAAATCTAATAATACTTTTAGATATTTGGATGATATATTAGCTCTCAATAATGACGACTTCTGTATGTACACTAAAGAGATTTATCCGGCTGAACTGACTTTATATAAAGCTAATAATAACAAAGAACACTGCCCTTTCCTGGATCTTGATATCTATATCGTTTACGGGAAGCTTTATATCAAAATTTACGATAAAAGAGATTTTTCATTTCCTATTGTTAATTATCCATTTTTAGATGGTGACGTTCCCTTGTCACCATCTTATGGTGTTTATATATCTCAACCTGTTCGATTCGCTCGTGTATGTAACAACGTATTTGATTTTAAAGACAGAAATCTCTGTATTACTGAAACATTATTACACCAGAGTTTTCGATATCACAAACTTGTCAAAACATTTTCTAAATTTTATCATCGGTACAAAGACATCATTCGTAAATATAAATCAATGCGCAGACATCTTATACGTTCAGGTGTTGCACATCCAATGTTTTATGGTAATATTCTATACAAAAAAAGCACAAACATGTCGTCATTCACCTCAAAAGCTAACCAAACCTTTAAACATACTTATTCAGAAGGGATATAGTTACGATATTGTTATCAGGTCATTAAATTTTTGGAATTAAAATTGATTCACTCATAGGGTCTTTGCATCGGAAAAAAACACATTTATTCTAAAACCAGTTGTTGCCATGATACGGATCATGTTCTTCACGTATATTTTATGATGGTATGATACTAAACCCCTAACGGGAGGGATTGTGCTTGATTTTCATATGATGAAGACATAATCTTTCAATCAGTTTAATTGAGGTCTTGAGCTGGCATGTCAGTAACTGCTAGTAGTCCTTTGTTAATTTATGTATCATTGTCATTTTGCTTAGCTTCTTCTGTTACATATCCTAATATCATCGGACTCGGACTTCTTTTAAACTGATCTTTACTGTGCGTATTGCTGTGTGTTTCTTTATTCTACATTGGCTAGAGGTATAGGGGGAGGGTTAAGATCCCACAAAACATATTTAACCCTGGCGCATTTTTGCACCTGTCCCAAGTCAGAAGCCTCTGGCCTTTGTTAGTCTGAATAATTTTTTTTAATTTTGGTTCATTTATATGTTTCGGAGTTTAGTGTGACGTCCATTTTCGCAGAACTAGTACACATTTTTGTTTAGGGGCCAGCTGAAGCCCGACTCCGGATGCGGGATTTTCTCGCTGTGTTGAAGACCCATTGGGGGCCTTGGGCTGTTTTATGCTCTTTGGTCGGGTTGTTGTTTCTTTGACACATTTCCCGTTTCCATTCTCAATTTTATTTGCTGTTTTACTGCTGTAATATACAGGATTGGATTCATTTCTGTATAAAAGCCAGACAAACACGTACGACAGATTTTCTGGGGAAAAGAAAATCAGCATCACAAGTTGCAAATATACCAGATAAATAATTGTTATTGTTTCAAAATGTAGAAATACCATAAACATCGCATTAATCTAATTATTCCTTATATAAAATTAGTCTGCAGAAATCCAAACCAACTAATAGTATTATTTGATAAAAGTATATATATATTCCAGCTAGACCATATCCAGGCTTTAAAATATTATTGTCAACAGCTGAAGTCCTAATTTATTCATACATTTGTGTTTGAAAGACACGACCGATTACATTTAAAAAAAAGTAAACAAAAAATCATTTCAACTGAAGAACTCTAAAATGCGAACGTTTTCGTCGGATTTTTTTACCGGTAATAAGGTGTGTTTCATCTATGAGTAACATAATGTCCCAAAAATAAACCATTTTTAATACGATCACTGCACTATTTATTAAAGTAAGAAAGATTTTACTATACTGTGTTGATATATAATAAGATAACGAATCAGTTAAGAGGCCTTTTTGGGAAGTTAATTGTCATTTAGGTCAATGTGTCGGTTAAGTTAATTTTAAAGTCCTATAAATAACACGAGGGTTTTTGACGTCTAGTATCTTCTCGAATGTTCCGAGTGACGTACAGTACTTCTAGAAGCTTCAGAGTGTTTGTAAATAAGTCATCGATTCTAATTTAAGTATGATGTTGCCTATTAGTAAACATTATGATTTCAAAACCTTGACGAGAAGGTTCAAGATCATTCTTGAAATACACAAAGTTGAGGTAAGCCATATTAAATATATTCAATATATCGATGACATGTTTTTTTTTTTTTTTTTAATTCAGTTGATCTTTAAATGTTTGTGTCCTTCAAGATGCACCATAAACAGTTCAGAATTGACTGATGATTGTCATTAGCATGCGACATAAATACACTGTTTCATGTCTGTCATATTTGTTTTTTCGTAAATTGTTTTGTAACAATTATGAGGGGCGTAAAGGGGGTATCTGCACGGAAGAACGCGAAATGAAATTGCCATTTTACGATGAACGAACAATTAAAAATTTCTTGCACGTTGATCTTTTTACCGATTTCACGAAACACGGTGAATAACGAACCTTTTTCACGGCTGCACGTGAAATAAAAATGACAAAACACGTTGCACGAAAATAACCCCTTACCACCCTCAATTATAAATCCAGCCGTTGAGTTTCTCGTTTGGATTGTTTTACATGCTGTCATGTCATAGCTGACTATACGGTACATACGGTATAAGTTTTGCTCATTGTTGAAGGCCGAACGGTGACCTATTGTTTCTTACTTCAGCGTCATTTGGACTCAGGTGGGAAGTTGTCTCATTGACAATCATACCACATATTCTTATTTTTATATTAATTAAATCGTATTCAATTGCATTTTCATAAATATATTCATAGTAGACTAGAATATCTATGACGTCAGCGGTTGTGAACAAGGCGACTTCTACAGGTATTAGCGAATTTGCATTGAATGGTTAATGCAACCTTGACCGATATATTATTTCCGCTTCTACTTTTAGTTCTACTTTATTCATTGATAAATTTTATGCTAATCTTAAAAATGAGACATTTAAACTTGTGGGTGACCTCAATTGAAATACTCCAAATTCTTTATAATTTTAAACAAAAACTTGAACTTGCTTATCACAACAGAAAATAAATGTTATTAAATGAGAAAGTGAATGTCTGTCAATTAAGTAGTTGATATGGAGCTCATTCATTACTTGATGGCTCAGTAATTTTTTCCCCCTGTTTTCAGCTCGAAAACATTGTTGATATTGACTTAAGTTAAACCATGTTATTATTTATAAAACAAGGCTATTAAAAAGTACAGTAAAACACTAGAGGGATATAATTACTCATTCATTCTTTACAAGAAAATAATTTGCCGTATATTTTCTTATTGTAGACAGAACGCTCAAAAGCAACCGGTTCAAATTTTGCTCACTGCACTATCAAATAAAGTAAAAAATAAGATTCATAAAAAATACCAGGCTTCTAACTTTGTACGCCAGACTCGCGTTTCATCTACAAAAGACTCACAAGTGACACTCTAATCAAATAAAAAAGAAAAATAAATTAAAGAATTTCTTTCTAAATTTCTTGAAAATAAAAGATTCGTTTTCCGATGCACGTTTTACAATAAAATACGTTAAATCAGTGTGCATTGTACTTTTTTATTGTCATTTAAAGTCACAGTACATGTATCAGTTCAGTTAACGTTTAAAAAAGAAAAGAAGCAATTGCGCATATTCATTATTACTTATAAAAAAGGTTGTTGACTTAATTAAAGCCTTTGTTTTTAACTGAAAATAAGTGGAGCTTGTCACGGATTTTGAAAGCGTGCATATGACATCCATACACAATTTTTTTGCAAGCAAAAAATAAATGTCTCCGTTAAATTAGGTTGTTTGATAGGGGACATGCAGTACTTTGATTTCTAATATACTTGCCAACCTCTGACAATGAGAAATCATGTCATGACATGACCTGACATGTTAAAAAGCGTGTGAAAACGCGTGACGTAGATGCGGACTTTTTCATATGAACAATGTTCATAATTTCACAGTAATCATTATACAAAGTTGTTAATATTATAAACCAGAGTCTACTGTAAACTTTTATTGAATTCAACTGTTGTTTTTGAAGCAACATCACTAGGCACATATATATTCAAAACAACTGCCAGTTTGGTTACATTTACTTGATAACAAGGCACAATTGTCAAGTTCTGATCATGCTGATCAAAATTCAGTGTAAATTTATTTATAATTGAAAATGCTCTCTCACAGTCAGAATTGGTATTTGGCTAAACTAAAATAGCTTCATCAAGCTTTGAACAAGTGTCATAACAATTTTTTTTTTGGCCATCTAAAATGTCATCTTTAATCTCTGCCTTTGCTTCCAACAAACTATTTATGTTGCTAGTGGCTGGTCAAGACTGGGTAGTTCATCAGAAGACAGCTGGTACTATGAGAACTAATCCAACAGTTCAGTGATATTTCCAACTCCTATCACCTGTTGAAATCTGTTGGCCAGATTTGAAACTGAAAAAGAAAAATATTTTATAATACACCTTATCGCTATTTGTCCGCCATTACTGGACATCACAAAAGTTCCCGTAAAATTTTGACGTCATAATAGAAAATATCCGACGCCACAATGGAAAAGTGATTGTTGTATGACGTCAAAAGTTTAAGCGGGACAGATTATCGGGTCAAGCGGGACAGCTTTCCAAATAGCGATAAGGTGTATTTGATCAAGGCTATTTTAAAGTTTTTTTCTATGACGCCTTCCTTGAAATTTTAAATTATTTAGGATAATTTCTAGTAATGATGTTTTTTTTAGGAGGTGAAAAGAATTGTAATATTATAACAATCCAAAACGAAAGTCACATGCGTCTTAATCATCGTTGAATAGTATTGCACAACTTAGCTTCTGTTTTATTGTGTAAAAATAACTTCGTCATACATACTGAACATTCGATATTAAAATTTGTGATTCATGATAAATGGAGAGAAAATTGAAGCAGGAGTTTGTTGTGTTATCTGTGATTTAATATAAGTTATTAAGATAGATAAGAAAATATTGACAATTGCAAATATTTTTATATCCTATGCATCTGTTAAAATTTATTCTTACGAGCGTGTACAGATTAGAAATGAACATTTTGGAATGGGTTCTGCTCATTGTTGAAGGCCGTGCGGTGACCTATAATTATTAATTTCTGTGTCATTTGGTCCCTTGTGGAGAGTTGTCTCATTGGCAATCATACCACATCTTCTTATTTTTATATTTTGTACAGAAGATTGTTTTTTGGTGACGACTGCCGTATGTTTACTTCTTGGTGTTGTTACCTCATAGACATATACTCCACTTTTTCCTTTTATTCATGCTCAGTAGATTTTATTGAATGTGTGTTACTCCGACTATGATGACTACCAGAAGAATTCGAGAATTAGTAGGTTTGTGGACACGAAAATTGATCTTAACCTACCACATTGTGTGCCAGTATTAAGTCTGGCTATATGAACCATATGTTTATAGGTATTGTTTCTCTTTGTTCGTATGTACGCTTTTTTAAGGTTTAGTGGTTACTGTGGACTTATGTGCTGTGTGGTATTGTTAGCGATACCTTTTATTTAAGAACCAAAAGCTTCTTTTATAATTCTATTGGGGGTGTAAAAGCGTTGACCGAAGAACATATTGTATGAAGCGCGGAAGTGTTTCATATTAAAAATGTGTGCGCGATCAACGCTTTTACAACCTTATAATCTTGCACAGCTTGTAGTTTGAAAAATATCATGTTGACCAATACTATATTATATTTTTGAAAAAAGTATGATTCAAATACTGTAAACCAAATTATTTTTGCGGATACGTCTATTTCGCGTATCTAAAGCCGTTTTGTGCCTATTTTGAAGCGCAATGTATAATCGGAATTTTCTTCGTGTATTCATATACAAAAATATTTAGTTTGATGTATTCCCGACTATTTTATTTTTGCGTTATTTTTCTACTAGCGAAAGTCGCAAAAATACTTCGCTCGCGAATATAAGACAAGTTGGTGATCAGTTATACATCGAATAGAAATAGGCAATTGTATTCATGAAATGAATTTCATTCACGCACTTGACAAAACCAAAAGCAACGTCATTGCGTCTTATCTACTGTTCTTAATCCCAAAGAGATTGGGTTTCTTCAATGCTAATCAAAGGCTTACTACTCACTGCAAGTTGAAGACGCCGGTTTGACGGAAATCTCAGCTAAGTGTAGATAGATAAAGCCAGGGAATAGTATCTACAAAAGAAAGCTGTAACGAAAAAGAAAATTTAGAACATGCTTTGTTGTCGGGTTGTTGTCTCTTTGAAACTTTCTCCGTTTCCATTCTCAATTCTATTTTAACAGAATTTATCTGGACAGTAGAAAGTTTAACATGCTTAAGGTTTCAGCTCTTATATTTTTACAGTTATAATGTTTCTATTCTTGAAATAATTTCTCGTATGCATGCCATCGTTTTCTTGCCTTCGGCAAGTTTGTTTGTTGAAAATATTATGCAGTCCAAAATTGTTTGCTCAATTCAAACGAAATTTTCGGTCAAATTATCGCACACATACATGCATCTTAAGGTGTTCTGTGGTTGTCTAATTGTTTGGATTATTTCTGTATTTAACTGTAAGATTGCTGGGTAGTTTATGACAGTATTTGTAAGATTTCTTTGCCGGATATATTCTAAAATGTTTTTTTTTTGACACATAAAATGGAGATCTTCTGCATATACTTTAATAAAGAAATAGCCCCTCTCCTTCTGATTCAGCCGTTGTTTTTTCAAGTATTTTGGTTTCACCAGTGACGATAAAAAATAACCTTAGCTAATTTTGAAAATATTTCAGCCTATTTTGAAAATATTTTCCGTCGAATTCCCTTAATCCTGATCTGTTGTAAAGCGTTTAATTTGCGCGAACTATGGATGCTTGCGAAACAGTGGTTGACAGGAAATTCGATGTGACCTGTCCTATCAACTGTAGTCTAATGAACTAGTGAAATGAGGGTTGTAAGTTGATAGAACTTGGGGGATAAAACATTGTCATTTGAAAGACTGACCAGTGACAAAAAAATGCAATGAATGGCCATGGCTCAGATTATAAAACATGATATGAGCTGAGTAATTCCCCAAGTTGTAAGATATTTTTAGCGAGGAGGAATCTTTAAAAGGGGGAATATGGGAGCTTTCAAGTCGCATGTGGGGAAAACAAAAAACAAAATTAAGAAGAAAGGAATATTCTAACAACCAATCATGAATCACAATATCATAACGGTAAAGTTCGTATGCATATAGAAAAACGCCAACTCGTGACATGGCTGAATATTAAGTAAAAACAAGAAAGTTCACATCTGTTAATTTTTACGTTTGTTGCAGACTTTAAACTGAAATACAATTTTCTCGGCAAAAACCATATGATACGAGTTGAGTAAATAATAGTAAAAGATAAGTCCACATGTATCAAGGATAAACAGCAACTCGTCACAAGCTGAACGAAAACAAGAAGTCTAAGCGGTATCTATCAAAATAATTTTCCATAGTGATTATTTTACGGTTATGATCTGACCGCTAAGCTATAACTCCAGACGAGACACAGAAACGAAAACAAACAACCGAAAGTCGTTATAGACCATTAATAGAAGACCGAGCAATAACATGCAGCCGTTGAAACAATTATAAACCAAAATTATGTGTTATACAAATGGGCCATTCCATCTAATATCTGAAAGGGGTGGATGGTTACCTTGTAAAAAAAAAACTATGAAAATTTCAGACAATTTCAATTACTCAGATGATTGGTTTAAAACCCTCAGATGCCAAATCATGCCTTCAGCCCCTCATTTTTAGCTCACCTGGCCCAAAGGGCCAAGTGAGCTTTTCTCATCACTTGGCGTCCGTCGTCCGTCGTCGTCTGTCGTCGTCCGTCGTTGTCCGTCGTCCGTTAACTTTTACAAAAATCTTCTCCTCTGAAACTACTTGGCCAAATTTAACCAAACTTGGCCACAATCATCATTGGGGTATCTAGTTTAAAAAATGTGTCCGGTGACTCGGCCAACCAACCAAGATGGCCGCCATGGCTAAAAATAGAACATAGGGGTAAAATGTAGATTTTGGCTTATATCTCTGAAACCAAAGCATTAGAGCAAATCTGACATGGGGTAAAATTGTTTATCAGGTCAAGATCTATCTGCCCTGAAATTTTCAGATGAATCGGACAACCCATTTTGGTTGCTGCCCCTGAATTGGTAATTTTAAGGAAATTTTGCTGTTTTTGGTTATTATCTTGAATATTATTATAGATAGAAATAAACTGTAAACAGCAATAATGTTCAGCAAAGTAAGATCTACAAATAAGTCAACATGACCAAAATGGTCAGTTGACCCCTTAAGGAGTTATTGCCCTTTATAGTCAATTTTTAACCATTTTTCGTAAATTTTTGTAATCTTTTACAAAAATCTTCTCCTCTGAAACTACTAGGCCAAATTTAACCAAACTTGTCCACAATCATCATTAGGGTATCTAGTTTAAAAAATGTGTCCGATGACCCCGCCCGCGAACCAAGATGGCCGACATGGCTAAAAAATAGTACATAGGGTAAAATGCAGTTTTTGGTTCATATTTCTGAAACCAAAGCATTTAGAGCAAATCTGACATGGGATAAAATTGTTCATTAGGTCAAGATCTATCTGCCCTGAAATTTTCAGACCAATCAGGCAACACGTTGTTGGGTTGCTGCCCTGAATTGGTAATTTTAAGAAAATTTTGCAGCTTTTGGTTATTATCTTGAATATTATTATAGATAGAGATAAACTGTAAACAGCAATAATGTACAGCAAAGTAAGATCTACAAATAAGTCAACATGACCAAAATTGTCAATTGACCCTTAAGGAGTTATTGCCCTTTATAGTCAATTTTTACAATTTTCATAAATTTTGTAAATTTTGTAAATTTTACAAAATATTTTCCACTGTATACTGGGCCAAGTTCATTATAGATAGAGATAATTGTAAGCAGCAAG
This sequence comes from Mytilus coruscus, assembly GCA_017311375.1. NCBI lineage: Eukaryota > Metazoa > Mollusca > Bivalvia > Mytilida > Mytilidae > Mytilus > Mytilus coruscus. Next base: position 62,161,852 of record CM029603.1, on the reverse strand, counting down.
AATGTTCAGTAAAGTAAGATCTACAAACACATCACCATCACCAAAACACAATTTTGTCATGAATCCATCTGTGTCCTTTGTTTAATATGCACATAGACCAAGGTGAGCGACACAGGCTCTTTAGAGTCTCTAGTTACATATTTAGAAAGACCCCTCAGAAACAAAAAAATAGTACCCCTCATATATATTATGAGCCAATCGGTAACCCTAAGAACTGACTTGTGATACCCCTTAGAAAAATCCCGCCCTTTTCAGATTTTAAATGGTCAAATAATTGAAAAATATAAAAACTCAAGAAAGATACTAGGCTTATAATTTTGTTCGCCAGACGCGCGTTTCGTTTCCATAAATCTTATCAATTGCTCTAGAATAAAAAAAAAAATTGAAGGCCAATTAGAATACGAAGTTGAAGCGTATTTAAGACAGAAAATTCCAAAAGGTGTACCAAATACGTTTAATAATGTTTTTTAAGGTTTGGTGGTGGATTTGGACTTATGTGATGAGTGGTTTTATTGATAATTCCTGTTATCCTTTATTATTTTCTTATTATAAATTTATTAAATGAGATATTTGATGTACGTTAATGAGACAGGACACAACGACAAAAAATACCAAAAAGACATCTCGAGGTCAGCTTACAGTCGTCAACAAAAACAACAGTAACTGCTAGTAGTCCTTTGTTAATTTATGTATCATTGTCATTTTGCTTAGTTTCTTCTGTTACCTATTCTGACATCGGACTCGGACTTCTTTTAAACTGAGTTTTACTGTGCGTATTGCTGTGTGTTTGTTTATTCTACATTGGCTAGAGGTCTAGGGGGAGGGTTGATATCTCACAAAACATCTTCAACCCCGCCGCATGTTTGCGCCTGTCCCAAGTCATGAGCAAATGGCCTTTGTTAGTCTTGTATGTTTTTTTTAATTTTGGTTCATTTATATGTTTCGGAGTTACGTGTGACGTCCATTTTTATACATTTTTGTTTAGGGGACAGCTGAAACCCGCCTCCGGATGCGGGATTTTCTCGCTGTATTGAAGACCCATTGGTGGCCTTGGGCTGTTTTCTGCTCTTTGGTCGAGTTGTTGTCTCTTTGACACATTCCCCGTTTCCATTCTCAATCTTATTGATGGCTCAGTAAATGTCTGGTCCTATTTTCAGCTAAAAATGTTGATTTTGTCACAATATAATGACTTGAATTAAGCCATGTTTTGATTTATAAAACAAGGTTATTAAACAGTACAGTAAAACACTAAGGAAAATATAATAACTCATGGATTCTTTTATATATAGAAAATATTCTGCCGTATGTTCTCCTTGTACACAGAATGCTAAAAAGCAACTGATTCAAATTTCGCTGAATGCACTATCAAATAAAGTAAAGAGACTCATCAAAGATACTAGGCTTCTAATTTTGTACGTCAGACTCGAGTTTCGTCTACAAAGGCCTCATCAGTGACGCTCGAATCAAGAAAGAATTTCTTTCTAAATTTCTTGAAAAAAAAAAGATTCGTTTTCCCTATGCACGTTTTACAATAAAATACGTTAATTGAGGTGTCAGTGTGCAATGCACTTTTTTTTTTGATTGTCATTTAAAGTCACAGTATATTTACCAGTTTAGTAAATATTTAAAAAAGAGAAGAAGCAATCGAGCATATTCAGTTTCATCATTACTTATAAAAACAACAAATGGGTAACTCAGTAAAGTCTTTTATTTTGAACTTTGAATGTTAGAGGAGCTTGCGCACAGTCTTGTCTCGGGTTTGGAAAATAAGCAATATGTCATGGATATACTATTTTGTTTTTGATGTCAAAAATAAATATCTCCGTTAAATTCAGTTTTTTGATAGGGGACATACAGAACTTTGTTTTCTCTTTACATTTCCGAACTTAAGAACATACATATCATTTCAGTATTTGTAATTATAATTTCTGTGTAATGTCGCCCATGCAATTTCTTGATTACAGCTAATCTTCGACTGTCTCAGAGTCGACTGTTGGGAATGCGGAAAATTCGCGGTTTCTTGAGAAACAGTAATAATCTCATATATCAATACCAATTATATGTTAATTTATATACTACAAAACATATCTTACTTCCTTTAAATAAAGTCAAAGTATTAAATGTACCTGGTTTCATTTAGAAGCTTTTACGTGCTTTGACGTCACGTCAAAATCAAATAGCATTAAGAGACGTCATACTTTTTCAGACTAAATGTCTAGACATGATGTCTTTTCCAAGAAGTATATTATATTTAGTATGGGAAGTCAACGAATTGATAAAGAACATACTGTAACAAAAATCCGGTGCATCTTACTCATCGTAGAGACGTCATACTTTTTCAGACTAAATGTCTAGACATGATGTCTTTTCCAAGAAGTATATTATATTTAGTATGGGAAGTCAACGAATTGATAAAGAACATACTGTAACAAAAATCCGGTGCATCTTACTCATCGTAAATAGTATTGCACAACTTGATTGCGGTTTAATTGTGTGTATAAAACTCCGTCACATATACTCAACATTAGATATTAAAATTTAGGATTTATGATAAATGAATAGAAAATTGAAGAAGGTATGTGTTTGTGTTAACTTTGTGTAAATATAAGTTAGATATTATATAACAAAAAAATATTTGATTTTTTTAATTGCAGATTTTTTACATCTTATGCATCTGTTGAAATTTATTCTTTCGAGTGTGTACAAACTAGAACTGAAGACATTGTACAGACTATTGTCTCTTGTTGACCACTGCCATACTAGGTTTACTTCTGGGTGTTGTAAACTCATAGCTATATACGTCATTTCCCCCTTTTATTCATGCTGAGTATTTTTTATTAAACGTTGTAGGTGTTACCACGACTATGATGACTACTAAGAGTTCGGCAATCAGTAGGTTTGTACAAACGAAAAATTTGTCTTAACCTACCACAAATTTTGTCAGGACAAATTCTGGCTATATGAACCATGTTTATAGTTATTGTTTCTCTTTGTTTGTATGTAAATAGATATAAGAAGATGTGATATGAGTGCCAATGAGACAACTCTCCATCCAAGTCAAAATTTATAAAAGTAAGCTTTTTTAAGGTTTGATGGTGGATTTGGACTAATGTGATGTGTGGTTTTATTGATAATTCCTGTTATCCTTTATTTTTTTTTTTCTTATCATATATTAATGAAATGAGATATTTGATGTACGGTAATGAGACAGAGACACACCGACAAAAAGTACTCAAAAGACATCTCGAGGTCAACTTACAGTCGTCAACAAAAACAAACATGGGTCTATACAGTATTTGAAGCTTTAAATATCCCGAGTCTATAAAAAAAGGAATGGATAAATTACACATTATTTACCAGAGATCAACAGGTCATCAACACCATCAACACCAAATTCTCAAAAGCTTGTTTTTACAAAATCAAACTTTAGGATTTGGTTACATACTGATAACCAATTTATTTTCGCGGATACTTTTATTTCGCGTATAGTAATTTTGAGCCTATTCCGCAGTTACTAAAATTTGCGATTTTGTTGGTGTTTTCGTATAAGAGAAGGTCAAAGTTTCTAGTATTCCCGACTATTATGTGTTTATTATTCTACTAGCGAAAGTCGCGAATATATGTTCGAGTTGGTGTACAGTATAACATGGAAAATGAATTGGCAACGTGTATTCATGAAATTAGTTCCATTCAAGCACTTGACAAAATAACGAGCAACGCTACAGCGTTTAAAATACTGTTCTTAATCCCAAAGATAGTGGGTCTCTTCAACGCTGAGGAAGGGCTCACTATTCACTGCTAATTGCAGACGCCGAGTTGACGGTATTCTCAGCTAGGTGTCAAAAACGCTTTATCTGTGCATTGAACTATACATGTAAAGCCAACAATGGAAAAACTTTAATAAAAAAGAAATTTAATTCATGCCATCAATAGAATTTATCTATCTTGCTGGTTGAAGACCGTAGAAATTTGCCATTGCTTAAGGTGTCAACTCTTATATTATTATAGTTATAAAGTTTATATTCACGAGACAATTTTTGTATATATGCCATCACTTTCTCGTCTTTGACCAGTTTATTTATAGAAAATGTTATTCAGTCCAAAATTATTTGCCCTTTTTATGCCAAATTTTCTGTCAAATTATCTAACAAATATCTTAGTGTTCGAGTGATGATAAAAATCAAAGGAATATTAACACATGTAACAGTAAAGCATAATAGGAGAATGTAAAATTAAAGGCAACATACAATAGAATTGCGCCTTTAACTAACTATAAAAACTCAGCAAATATACCATGTTTATAATTGGTTCGCCAGGCGCGATTATCGTCCACATAAGACTCATCAGTTGCGCTCGACTATGACACGGGACACATATCAAACGATGAATCACATTTTTAGAACCAGTCACATGTTATATGTCTAGTAACGATTTAAATACCAGGAAAGGAAACTTATTTTCTGGTAAAACTAGATGTGTTATTGTTTAAACGTGTAACGAGTTCCAGGTATAACTTACTTTTCGTAATATTTGCCGTGATTAAAATCGCCATCTTGAAATAAAGGTAATTTTGGAATGTTTATGTTTACCTCTTAATTTTACTTTACTTTACTTTGACAGGGAAGGAAAACGATGACATACACACACATACACATACAAATTTGACTCTGGATTTGTTTTGTAGTTTGACTGTATAGTCCGAAGTTCATGTATTGATAACACAAACAACATCTAGGTTAATGTTTTCGTTTCCTTTTATCCGAAGAATAGAGTATTATTTTCGAGATCAATCAAAAACAAAAATTGGATTCATTACTAAAACATTATTGCACATTTTTTCTTCGGTTTAATTGTGTATATAAAACTTCGTCACTCATATTAAACATTCGATAATGAAAATTCGTGATTCATGATCAATGAGGAAAAGGAAAATTGTTTGTGTCATATGTGTGTTAGAAACAATGTCTAAACAATACTGAATTTACCGCAGCGGATAAGTCTGAAAACTGACTAAAATACTGAATATGACCGATTATTGTTCGGAATTTTCAGATGTTGTTAGGATCGTTTAAGACTAAAACTTATTTACTAGTGATATCTAAAAACAATTCTGCCCAAACCGGTGCAAGTGGTTGTCTTGCACTTGCAGTGAGGTAAGAGTTTTTGCTTCATGCTGAAGGTCTTACTTTGACTTTTAAATGACAAGGAGCAATCAAAAGTGTTGTTCCTTTCACTTTTGATTTTTCTCGTGTGATATTTTGTCATGAATTGATACACCACAGTCTTTCGTTTCTGTTGTCATAATTTGCCTGAAAGTCTCCTCATTGAAAAAAACGTGGCAAATGCCCCCCAAAAAAAAAAAAAAAAAAAAACATAATTATCAAATATGGTTGAAAATATAATCTGCTGTTGCATATAACAATGAATAGGGCGTATCTTGAATAACAACTTTTCAATGTACATTTAAATAGAAAGAGTATGACATTGCATTTTACTTGTCGCATAAAGAAATGTTACATATAATTTATACAGATATGACTGATTGATTGTTGGTTGCTTAACGTCCAGTGGCAATATGCAGATATGAGAGCATGAACAGAAGTAGAAGAAGATAATAAAACAATATTAACAGAATAAATAATTTATTTCTAGATACAAAGTTTAATTTCGTTACCTGCCTATATATTGTTTTTTAACATTTTGAATGATAAATAACACCCACATTGGGAAATCACCAAACAATGTACAATGCAATAGAAATGTACTTCAGAAGGTCTGAATTTTCTACTAAATGATATTGCAGTGGTGAAAATCAAGTTTGAACAAACAAAATCATTATGTTAGCTACACGTGATGACTTATTTGTACAAATAAAGACAGGTTGACCCCGTTTACTAAAGAAAAATTCCGTTTCAATACTGCAAAACCGTAAAGACAATTTTATTTCGTCAGGAAAGCTTTTTTTTCTTTACTATTCATCAGTGTTTTGCTTCATAGATAGCTGCAAACCTGCAAAATACCATATCAATACTAGATTCCACTTAAAAGCTATTTCTTTGCTTTAGAATGTCACTGTAATTTTTTTTGGAAGTTATTTTTACAATATTACTGACTTAGTGTATGAATAAAGAGCAATAGGCTAATGTTCTTATAATTCTTTTTTTTTTTCAGTGAAAACACATTGTGAGAAACTAGTTTTGAAAACAACCACATTTCAGTCTGCAGTACAACAATTTAAGATTTTAAAATGACCGATGTCAATACATTTGAAACAACCAAGAGACTTGCATCATTCCAAAACTGGCCAGACTCGTCATATTCACCTGTCATAATTGTCAGAACGGGATTTTCATACACCGGCAATGGCTTTGAAGTAGAATGCGAGTTTTGCAAGGCAAAAGTAGATATGAGTCGGTTAAACAATAATGTAATTTTACTCGCCGATGAGCATGACAGCAGTTGCAGAAGAAAAACAAAGCCACAAGATAACTTTCAAATTCCAGTAGCGTTAAATAATGTAGCAGGTAATGCAGAAGAGGGGACCAACACTCAGAACAATCATGTGTCAGCTTCATCTTATAATGATGATGCCAATTTTGATAGAGGTAACACAGCCGAACAGACAGCACAGGACAACTCAGAACATAATTGTGAGGAATCTAGCTCAGTAGATTCTACAAATATTGCACCATCTTTCATGCCGGCTCTACCTTTGAATGCGGGACCAGAACCAAGAATACCCCCAACAATCGTGCAATTAAATGAAAGAATCTGTAGTGATTTATCTCTGTATAATTATCCGTCAATCAAATTAGCACCAAGTTTGTGTTGTCCCTGTAGACTATGCAGATACAACAACACTATTCCTATTTTTCGCAATAGGAAGAAGACTGATATGTATGGCCTTCCAAAAATGGATGGAAGAACTCTGATGTTTAGTCTACGGGAAAGAGTATCAAGTGGCCCACTTCATCCAGAATTCAACACATTCGAAGCTAGAGAAAGAAATCTAAACGGAATTATTGACTCATATTCATGCATAGCAGAAGCAGGATTCTTTGCTGATCGTAAGTAAAATTCTTCATGTACATGTTGGTATATAACTATATAATAGTATCATTCCAACAACATCGATATAATAGTTAAAATTTAAAAACAAAAAGGGTTGCATCCTTCCTTTTTGACACAATGCATGTTATCAAAAAGTATTATTTATACATAAAGGGTTAATTGGGCAGTTTTTTTTGTAGAAAGAAAGACAATTCGTTTTTGGCGAGATGTTGAGTTTGCGTTTCATTATTAGGGATAATGTTAAGTCCTACTGCTTTTGTGGTTTTTCTCTGATAAAAAATTAATATTGAAAATATTTTGAAAATAAAATCTAATTATTTTTTGTTCTTTGTTAAACGCATTTATGACTAGTCGAAAATCGGGCCGCTTTGAGATATTTGGCTCTATACTGCATGTGATTCTGATTTAGGTCTTCGAGTTTAATTTGTAGTTCTGATGCTGTCTCATCGAATATCTTCACGCATAAGCACAAATCAAATAACTATAGACAAGCAGTAAAATCAATGTTTTAATTACTTTTAAAGCGATGTTATAACAGATTCAGAGAGAGAGAGAGAGAGAGAGAGATTAACACATGTACTTATTATAAGATATCTCCGGAACCGTTTCATAGGTGCCTGTGGCAAAGAAAGAATATGCTGCTTTTACTGCGATGGCAATCTTAAAACCCAACCGCTGAGTTACAATCCATGGAGAGAACACACACGCTGGTTTCCTGTATGTCCTTTCATCATACAGCAGAAAGGAGAAGAGTATATTCACAATGTGTTAGAGGTATATTTATCTTCTTTACATTTGCTTGTATGCCCCGTATACAATATTAGGGGCATTATATTTTCCGGTCTGTGTGTCCGTCCGTTCGTCCCGGATCAGGTTAAAGTTTTGGTTTTAGGAAGTTTGTTTTCACATGCAACTTCGTTCATTATGTATATTTTGAAATGAACTGTTTACGATATATCAAAAATAGGGTTTTAACCAATATTTCTTGTTTCAATGAACATGGAAATGTGATATAAAGAGGGATTTGTGTCATATGGACACATTTTCGTATTTAATGATATATTGCTGGTTTCTTTCTTGATCTTTGGTTTTAATTTTTTTTTCATGAATATACCTCTTGATTACAATCAAACACACATATATATATATCACATACGTTAGTTTATTTGGAACGTGCATAACATAATCAAGAAAATGGCAATATTTTTGTGTCTGTTTCTAAGTATATTTTTGTAGCATTGTCAGTCGCTGGAATCCATTTGCAGAATGTACTGCTCAGTTCTTCTAACATTTATCAATTAATCCTTTTCAAGTATAAAATGAAAATCGTACTTTTATTACATTTTTAAAATGTAGAAATGATGTACAGGTCTTTCTATCGATCAATTAAGCTTATTCTTAATTTACTTGTATTTATTTTGCAGGATACAAAGATACTCAAGACTTACTTGGAAGGTGAGTTAGTGTATTTTCTATATAAATTTCACAAATATTAAATATTTCAATTCGAATTTGTTTTTCATTTGTTCTTGTCTCTATCCGTTTTGAATTCATCAGATTCCTTTTTTCTTGTTATCATCTATTTGTCGTTTTTATGTCTGGACATGTGTGATTAAAAACGTATTAAATTGTATGTCCGGTCTTGTGAATTAAATAAAATATTAACTGTAGACAAGTTGCCCAAGGTCCAATTTTACAAATGACTCAAACCACTGATAATGTGAGAACAAGTTAGCAGCAGGACGACTTGTCCTGTCCCCATTAATGGAACATCGATACAGCATACCTTTGTGTTATCGATATTTTATTCATATTTGTTTATATGTCAGATCTTTTTACTTTTTCAATATGTAAAGGTTTTGTTTGTTTTGTCCAATTCATATATTCAACATCAGTGGACATATCGATAGTTTCGTTGATTTTTTCTTGCAGAACAGTATTAGGTCACTATGTGGTATATTGTGATATCATGCATATGACAGAAAGTGAATCGAAATTTAAAACGTTTATGTTTTATGTGTTACCAGGACATCGAGTGGCATATAGTGAATTATGAGATTCTCCTGTATGTAACCTTTAAAGGGACAGATCTTTTCAGCAACTATTCATAAAATCCGTACATGTATACGTTGGGTATCCAGACACAACATTTGGGTGAATTCCAAATTATTGTTTGTCTCATTACACATCTTTGTTGTAAAGTTTGAGTTTAACACACTTTATACATTATCGTCTTTGATTTGTTTTTGGTTTCGCAACCAGTGTTGATTTTAAGTTAGTTGCCTTTGTTTTGATTTTTAATGTTACGCAATTTCCAATTTTATATGGGGCACTCCACTTTTCACATATTACAATGCTTAATTGGTAAGCATTGATATTTGATATTATCTTTACCTATGGCATGACTTTTACTTTTGTTTTGTAATCAATTCTGTGTATTTATGGAATAACAAGACTGCACTTCTATTGGATTTGAATACGAAAAAGTTGGAACTAATGATCTGTTTACACAGAAGTTCGTTTTGTATTTTAATAATGATATTTTTAGATAATTGTTCAATTTTGATTATTAGTATGGCTCAGTTCAATATTTCATTTACTTCCTTAATATGACCAGGAAATTGCTACTTTTTTATTAATACTATTATATCACATTATCTTGAGGGTATAAACATAATGTTATAATACACCACATGGCTTATTAAAATCAATTATTCAGTTGATAAGATCATGCATAATCATAGTTTTTATTGAATTATTTCTTTTCTATAAACAATTCTGAAAGATATGAATTCCTTGACAGATGATAACGATCATTTTAAAACTATATTGAATAATAATTGCTTAAATTCAGCGCTGTGATGTCATCTGTGATACAAACTTTAATAAGTATTTCCACTACCCTTTTTGGTATGGGGTTGTCACTTCACTTAATCGCCTGACTTGAAATAAAAGAGAGATACATATCTTACTTTTGTTTCAGATAAAAGGAGGACGTCTTACATGGACACAGACATTGTTATAGAAGCTTTGAAAGTCTATCCACAGTATGCAATAGGCAAAGTTATACAAGGATTCTTTTTAGAGAATGGTAATTAATGTTATATTTCTACCTAAAAAGTGTGAAACAATTGTTTTAACTAAACACGATATACGGTTTTATTTTAAATATATGTACTAACTATTTGTTTAAAAAAAGGTATTAACCACTGTTCAATCTCATAATTCAATTAAGAAGATAAAAATCAAGGTAAAACATAAGACGAGGTGTAAGCATTCACTATTAGGAACGAGACAGGGTGCTTAAACAAGTTTATCGTCTCCTGCTATTTAAGTATCCACCGCTATGTGATTCCACTCTCTGTCAACATGTCACAATCAAATATAGGCCACAGTTTTAGAGGTAAAAAATCCAAGAACGCGAAAACATGTTGCTAGTAAATAAATACACAAACAGATCGTACAGTAACGTATATTTTTATGATGACTGAAAAGCTTATGGAGTGTCGATTTCAGTCGTATTACTTCGTAACTATTGTGGTGCAGTTTTCGTGTCAACACTATACTCCTTTGACTTTTACGTATAGTGTGAACATGCTCGAGCGTAATGTATAAAATTGAGATACTTAAAAGCCATATGATTGGACAAATTCTATTTAGAGTACTTAGGTGTCGTCCTTTGGATAAATTTATATCAATAAATCAAGCACAGTATTGTTGATTTTGTTGGCTCCAAGAACGGAAAGATTATTTGAACAAGAACAAATTCAGTTCAAGTGGAACCAATTCATTGCTTTCTGATGTCAGGATGTTTTGAATAAAACTCAAAATACGTGGATCGTCTGTCGAAACTATAGCAAAGGTACCCCATAAACAGTTCATTATTTCTCAAAACTTAAACCGTCACAATAAACATGGGTAGTCATGAATGACGCGACTGTCATACAAGTGAGAGGTTAAGCTAGCTATAAAACCCGATTTATTTCACTATTTTCTACATAAGGAAATGCCTGTACCAAGTTAGGAATATGATGGTTGTTTTCCATTCGTTTGTTGTATTTGAGCTTTTGATTTTGCCATTTGATAAGGCACTTTCTGTTTTGAATTTTCTTTGGAGTTCGGTATTTTTGTTATTTTACTTTTTGAATTTGTATTAGAACATGTAGAACATGTACTTTAGATCTTGCTTTTCTTGGATGTATGTTTAACTGATTTATCGGTAACAGTAATTCGAACTAAGTAGAAAGGATCAAATATCTTAAAATTGTTTGAAGTAAAGACATGAAGAATGCAAAATGTTTACGTGCAAAAGCATATTTCTCTTTTGATTTAAATTCACTTCTGTCAGAGTATACTTCACAACACAAATAACGCACCACATCTTACCATAAATAATACTTTCACAGTTTCTTGTTTTTGAAACAAATTTGTAGAAATATATTGAGATTTAAGCATAATATTCAAATAAATGCAGAGTTAACAGAGACATTTTAATTTAAGTGGAAACAACGGAGATTTAAAAAAAGTCAAAAATCAAAAGTCTGAGATAATTCAATTTCAAATTCATCAAGAGACAAGAATTCGATTATGAAACTATTTCAGATTAAAAGTTACACACGACTTAAGTTTACAATAATTTGGCAACTTTCTCTTTTTTTTTTGAGATGTCAAAAATCAAAATGAAGAAAGTTCTCATTTTCATAGAATTTAATGTTTATGAGTTCAGTCAATTTGTGTCAACATTTTGACTCATTTCAATCACTTTAAACAAAAAGGTGAATGCAATAGAAAGTTTTGCTCCAAAGAAATTAATTGGAGATGGTGCGTTTGTTTTGTTGTTGAGAATATTTTGGAACAGTTAATTTGTTTTTTCAAGTATTTATTATGAAAAATCTAAACAAAAAAAAAACAGCTTTTCATGTCAAATAATTTAATTTTGTTATACTTGTATCAAAGACCTACATATTATGTTGATATTTATTGAAAATATCAATGTTTATTTTATTTTTTTATATGACTTCAAGTGAAATGTAAATCATTTAAACATTTATGTAATTTTGCACCTCAGAGGAGGCCGACTTATTAAATAAATGTAGGTTCAAGTATTATAAAGTGTTTTGAAGAACCTTATGTATCAATAAACATGTGTAAAAGTAATGTAAAAACGTTTACTACAGAATTAACATCAAATGTCTTATGTAGCTTGCAAACGCAAACGGAATAATAATGTTAATATGTGTTTTTTATTTTATTTTCTAGGTTACTTTCCATGTCGTGAGGATCTTTTTGAATCTTTAGATAATTTCCAACTATGGAAGACATCTGAAACATATGACTACTGTCGATTCGAAAACTGAACGGCATTTTAGCTGACGTTGAAGTAAAATGCTATATGTGCCTAGCTCTGCAATATTTCCAGAACTAATGTAAATGATCTACACTAATGAAAAGAAATTATTGATATTAGTTGCCAACGTTGGGATTACACTTTTGTCTAGCTTCTTCTTATAGAAATATAGTCATCTTGGTCTTCTTTCGACTGGCAGTAAAACTGTTATCAAAGTAAGGTGTCCGTTTGACTGTGAGGGATGTATAAATACGAAGCTACGTTCGGTCGGGTTGGGGATATTAAATCCGATGCCTAATTTAAAGAGTACCACGCTCTATGCACATTTAAGACCACCTTGAAACAGCTCTTCGAGGGATCAATAGATGCCTTTTAGCAGCAGGCTTAATTACTACCCCTATCGAACATACCCTCATTTACAGTGGCAGTTCTTCCGATTGGTCAACATTGCAGAACCTACCTTTTGCATTAATTCCTAATTGTTTCTCGTCTTGGATATACATGAAATATTTGCAACCAAACAACTAAAGCAAGCAACAATCAAGCTATATTAGGGTTCCTATGCCAACAAAAATAAATAATTTTTGGCACAATTTGAAAAAAAAAAAAATTATTATGATCTGACGATACAATCTTGAACAATGCTCACAGCCATGGCAGTATTACGACTATAACATTAGTAATACATGTAAATCAAAATAATTTCTCACTTTCAGTATTTATTTATTTGACCAATCATATCAGTTATTGTTATTTATTATTGAAACAGTTTCCTTTTGTTATATTTCTATCTGTATGTGTTCACCCTGATGTCAGCATTTTGTTAATTTAATACAGGTGTGTTGTTGTTTAATTCTATTTTTTTGTTTCCGTTTTCATGTTTATGACTTTTTTTATGTTATGTGCATATATAGTTATATTATCTGTTGGCATTATTGAAATAAATCATTATTTATATATATGTTTTATACATTAATGCCATTTATTTTAATCCAATCTTCATTTAAAACTAGTTGTGGGTTTTACATCAATATATAAATAGAGGTCAGCATACATTCGTCGATAATAGAAAAGTGATTGGACAATTATATGGCATCCTTTAGATCGCTTCGACTTTAAACATAGACTTTTACAATTTGCCTCAAGATTTGAACTTTTATCTCAAAATAAGAAAAACACAACCATAAAGTTAACACAAGTCAGTCACCATCAATACTTCTGACTTGGATGAGGAAGACGGAGTATCTGAGGAGAACAACTGACCATTGGCAGGAAAAATAGTAATCTTAATCGATTGAAAGTCTATTGCATCTTCTCGAAACGCAGGCACATAGACTAGTTATCACATGTATCACTATAATTGAAGTACATTGACCGCTCGGCCATCAAACCCCCTCTATCTAATGCAAGATGATTGATTGATTGTTGGTTGCTTAACGTCCAGTGGCAAATATTTCATGCATGTTCAGGACGAGAACAGATTAACAATAAATACAATAGGTAGGTAATGTAATAGAGGCCGGCCGTAATAAAGGTCGGGAAAATTAATACTACCACTGAAAAAAATTATGGTACTTTGGATAGGAACAGAAATTTAGCCTTGCAACAGGCCACCTACGGACCCCTTAAAGAGTTGTTGCAAGGGTTCTTAACGGACGGAGGACTCACTTTGCAAGGGTTTTACTGCCGGTCGGACAAAGACCTGTAATGAGCATATTTCCAATCCCCAGTCAACCTTAGTGGGTTTAATGCAAGACCCACAGGCACTAACAGAACAATAATAAACCACACCATATAATACAATGCATGCAGAAACTAACAACATTCAAGCTAAACGAACAAAACCTGCTTGAATAAAATTATGTCATCCTTCACTCCTGTTGCGACTGGTATTATTGATCTGACAGTCCGAGTTACCTTGACAATAAAAGTGTTTTGTATTGTGTAATGTTCAATTACCAAAATATGTTCTGCATAGTAAAGTTTGATTTTTACTCCTATGCGTAGGAAGAATTTTGTTTAAATACTAGTATTTACTACTTTCCGGTATATTCATTGTGACCGGGCCCGAGTTGGAAGTGTTACGTCTTACAATGTGTACCCGCATTATTTGCCCTAAACATGTTATATAACATATATCTCGATGTGCCACATGGTTTTCTAAATGTTTGTATTGTGTTTGAACTCCTCAGTGTGACTGTTGGGCTAAATTTTGACACTAAATTAATGTTTGATCTCTTTGATTTATTTTATTGTTATTACTCCATGGCTCTGTTATTCAATTCACAGTTGTGGCGTGATCGCTATTTTGCAATGAATCCCGCTCAAAACGGTGCTAGGAGCTGGGTTAAACTTGCAGTGAGGTGACAGTTGTGAAGGCCTCATTGTGACTTTGAGATGAAGAACAGCAATACAAGCGTTGTTCCTTTGCTTTTTGTGTTTTTGCTGTGCAAGTACTGATTTTGTGTCATGGATAGATACCCCATATCCTTTCTTTTCTATTATATTACATATTTTAAATTTAGATTCCATTTACCTCACGATTGTTTTACAAATAATTCTCAGTAGAAATCAACGTTTTTCTGTAAAGGGAAATTAATTTTTTTCACAATCCATTCCATGTTTGTAATAGCGTCATCTCAATCTAGCTTTGAATAAACATATTTTTGAACTACAGCTTTTAATACCTTTTAAATATAATAGAGTGATGACATCGCATACAAACGACAAATACAATTTTGAATATAGAAATAAGTAGAAACTGCATGATTGCAAATGAGACTGTTATCCACACAAAAAAAAAGAAAAAATGTATTAACAACTTGCGACCTTCAATAATTAAGTCCACAAAGTTTCACAGAGTACGACAGATATGTTCCAATTTTCGTAACCACAATCCCGTCCCAGAATGTGACATACCGAATTAGGCTTTTCACCGGGATTGTACCTATATGAGCAACACGACGGGTGTCACATGTGGAACAGGATCTGCTTACCCTTCCGGAGCATATGAGATCACCTCCGGTTTTTGGTGGGGTTCGTGTTGCTCAGTCTTTAGTATTTATGTTGTGGTTTGTAGACTGTTGTTTGTCTTTTGGTCTTTACCTTTTTTTCATGGCATTGTCAGTTTATTTTCGACTTTTGAGTTTGAATGTTCCCTTTTTGTTCCCTTCGTGTCTCTTTTTCACACTGTGGAGTAAGTTGAAAAAAATAGGTCCGTGTAAGACAAGATGTAAAACAATTAAAACGTAAAACCAAACTATTGGATTTATTAAGAATGATAGAAACACATTATTAGTAATTAAGGAGCCAGTAAATGACCTATGTTCAAATCTTGTCAATGGAATAGGAAGAGACAAATCATGGTAACAAACAGAAACTTGAAGGATTCACATAAACTTCAAAAGGAGGGTGACCGGGTTTGGCGTCAAGATAAGGTTCTACTGCTATGCACGCATCACCCACCATGCGAATCGAGGATATATAAAATTTATACATAAACATGTATCATAGTTTAGACAAATCTGGTATTCTCCATACCATTTTTAAATTAGAAAATAAAAATTAGTTTCAAATATCTCTTTAAATTTCAGATAATTATATGAACAATTTGGCTTAAAATGTTTTAATTGGTTTTTTATTGCTTGCTTTTTTATTGTTGTTGTTGTTGCTGTTTTAGTCAATAAAACCAATGAACCCCAATTTATATATATTTCTAAAAAGTTTTTCGTGTTGATTTTAATGATTTTGTCGTCCATCTTTACATGGAACCTAGCAATTAACACGAACTTGCAGGTTTCAGAAGTTATCAAAAATGTGTTTTTGGCAGAAAGATGATCTCCCTTTACCGTATATTTGATATAAATACCTGATGTTACAAATCGTAAAGTTAAGACATGGTATGAAGAAGTTATTTCAATTAAAATATACTGTAAAATGCCAGAGCTTTTAGATATATAGATATAGGAAGATGTGGTGTGAGTGCCAATGAGACAACTCTCCATCCAAATAACAATTTATAAAAGTAAACCATTATAGGTCAATGTACGGCCTTCAACACGGAGCCTTGGCTCACACCGAACAACAAGCTATAAAGGGCCCCAAAAGTACTAGTGTAAAACCATTCAAACGGTAAAACCAACGGTCTAGTATATATAAAAAACGAGAAACGAGAAACACGTATAAATTACATAAACAAACGACAACTACTGTACATCAGATTCCTGACTTAGGACAGGTGCAAACATTTGCAGCGGGATTAAACGTTTTAATGGTACCAAACCTTCTCCCTTTTTCTGAAACAATAGTATAACATCACAACATAGAAAAACACACGATAAAACATCAATTGGAAGGCTTAACTCAATCAAAAACGTAAATTAACAGTATGATTTTGTTGATTCACCATATGTATGGAAACTTGATTAAGAATACACAATTATGCAAACATAACATTATTTGAACTATTTACTCATTCATTCTAATATAAGAAGATTTAGATTATGTAAGAAATATTGAAATAGTATAATCAGATCCAATTGTTGACTGTTTGAAAACTGAAAGCATTACCTGTGTGTATTTCTTAAAACTAAATAAAACATAGTTTACGAATGCGAAATAGTTACAACATGTGCGCTAGAAATATTTGAATATATAATGAGTAAAAAGATAGGGAGATGTGGTCTGATTGTCAATGAGACAACTATCCACCAAAGTTCAAATAAAGTGGATGTAAGCAATTATATGCAATCGTATGGCCTTCAACAATGAGAAAAACCCAATACCATATAGTCGGCTATAAAAATGAAAAAAGTGAAACAATTCCATTGAGAAAACTAACGGCTTAGTTATTTTACAAAACAGGTTACTAAAAACAAATATGACAGACATGAACCAACGACAACCAACTAGATGCTCCTGAATTGGGACAAGTACATACAGATTGTGGCGGGGTAAATCATGTTTGAAGGGGCCAATCCTCCCCTAACCTGGGTCTGTAGTGAAATGACACAACACAAGAACAAACTATGCAAAATAATAAACAATATGAGAAACTGCAAAGAACGAAAACCACGCAGTAACAGGCCCCTTACTTAGGACATGCACATATGGAATGTGGCGGGGTTAAACATGTTAAACATGTTTGCAGGTACCAAACCCTCCCCTAACCTTGGGCAGGGGTGTACCAGTACAACATAAAAACAAACTATAGAAATCAGTTGAAAAAGGCTTAACTCATCAGATCAATTCAAAGCAGGAAAACACAAACACAGACTGGACGTGGTAGGGAATTTATACACCCCCACAAGAAAAAAGACCATCTAAGAGTACTCGCAGTTACTGACAACTAGTTCAAAGCCAAAGACAACTAATAAAAATCATGTATCTATGACTAAAATATCAATCATTACACATCCAACATCCAATGAATCTAATGTAAAGTCAATCAGAAAAAAACATGACCTTTTGCACTGGAAAAAAATATAGGTATCGAAAGATTGTACAGCCGTAAATGTGCATAATTATTACATGTATTATGTGTATATCAATAATATTCAGTATGATTTTTAACTTACTGGTAACAATATCAATATTCCTACAAATAAAAACAATATTCAAAGATCTTATAACAGTGTTGGAAGTTTATTTGACTTATGGGTGTAATTGGACAATATTGATATTTTAAATTTTAATAAGAGATGTATCTAGTCACACATACACAAACACACACGGATAATCACACAAGCACAAGCAAGTTAATTGCCTTTGGATTTGTGATCATCTATTTGACGTAGATTTTCTTCAACCTTTTCAAAGTATTCTTTGTGTTTTTTCCGTACAATAAGACTAATATCGTCAACTACCTTTTTACTCTGTTCATTCAATTCTGTTCGACGACTTTCAATTTCTTCTTTATCCATGCCTGGATCAAGTGCAACAAGACCACCTAATATATTGATTTTGCCAAGTAGATGCGTGTCTGATACTTCAACGTATGAGGATGTTATGGCATAAACAGCGTACGTCATTGTGCTCACCTTCAACAATTCTACAAAGATAATTTTATTTGTAAATTCGGTTATTTTACCTTGTTTTAGCTTTGTATCAACAGCAAATGTCATATCATCAACTAAATTTTGCGCGTTTTCGTGAAATTTCATTTTTACTACTTTAGAAATAGTTTGGAAAAAACCTGACAATCTGTCCCCATACGGATCGAACCTCTGCTATTGATTTTAACCTTTAACTCAAATTGTTCGGATGTCATAAAAATTAACTTCTTTGATTTTGAATCTGTCTAATTCTTTCAAAGTATTTGTTATTCTTTTGTTAGTATTTATTATGTTTTGAAAAGTTTCCTCTTTTCTACGTCTCGAATCTTCTAACAAATCTCTTGAACTTTCGATTTTTATACTCGATCTCGTTAGTTCATGATGAACCAAAGTATCCGAGCTTAATATTGTCTGCTTCCATCCAGCTCGAATTTTATGCATATGTTCTTTTGCCTCAGACAAAAAATGTTTTGCGTCAAGATAAATATCCTCTATGTTTATGACTACTTGCTTCACTTCATCATCATCTCTCATCAACTCTTTATAGAGTTCAATTAATCTTTCACAATATTCTAAAGCATTTTTGCTGATCTTGATACCTTGATGATAAGCATCTGTATGTTCGGAATCCTTCTTAAGCCTTTTATCAATATACGAAATCCTATGTTTTATTCCTCTCAGTTCATCTATTATATTCCAGTCGGGTTCCATTTGTCCATTTTTATTCACAGAGGTGGCTATTTCCACCAATTGATCCACCGCTAGATGCGTATCTTCTCCAAATCCAAATGCACGATTGTTTGCCCTGTCCTCAGTGGATTCTTTTTCTCGTTTCTCATAAAATTGTTCGTACAACGACTGATCTCTGCCAAATATTAATTTATTTGCAACTACAAACGTCCAACCGAATACGGAAAACGCCATCAGTTTCATCGAGGACGGTGCATCATCAAGTGCTTTTTTTTAAATCTGCTGAGGTACTGTTTATCTCCCCATCGATTTCTTTCAACCTTTTATCCAACATCTCTTTTTCTTCTTTTGATTTCCTTACTTCTTCCTTCGCGGCTCGAATAGCCATTTCTGTATCCTTAGCTTTATCCTCGTAAAAGCCTTTTGCCATTGAGCTTGCTTCAAGGAGTTCACCAGTAACATTCACGAAGAGAAGAAAACGTGCTTCTACATCGAGAGACAGCTTGAGGCACTCATCTGCGATTGATTCAATTTTCTTTAGAGTCTTTGTATTGAAATATTGCACTTCATCATTTGTGCCCTCTGTCATGACATTTACTAATAATTTCAAATGGCTATCAATATTTGTCATATGTAGTTTCATTGAACCCATATTTATATGCGCCTCATTAAATGCAATCCATCCAATATTTTTTAATTGCACCAGTGATGTACGGAATGATTCGGGGTATTTCAAATATTCAAACTGTTTTTGAAAGATTTAGTCTTAAGAGTGAAGTCATTGTTATTTGCTATAAGCAATAAATTGCCAGCTTAAGCTATTACCTCATGAGGTGAAGTCAACAATTTGGTCAAGGCCGTAAAAGGTCCAATTTCTGTGTCTGCAACTTTTTTAGCTCTCTCTCTAACGTCTAACATTGAGCCTGGAAATATTTTTTGTTTCTTTCGCTGCTTCAAAAGTCCTAGAACACATAACATATTTGAATAATTGTAACGTTTGCAGCACAAATTTCAAGACAGCTTATAATAACATAAAGAGTGTCAATAAATTGAAAGATAGTCATATATCTTAAATAAACAATATAATGTTTGATATGTGCAGAATTAAATCTTTTGCTATGTCTAAAGTTGATCTTATACATGTTATATATATTTGTCTATTCTGAAGGTATCTAATGATTATATCGCTTATAGCGTATTCTGGAAGTTAAACACCCTTTCCTTACAAACGTTTGAATATGAGCGTTTCTGATGAAAATTAATTCACAGTTAAGCACATCGGGCGGACGAAATTTATTAGTTGTTATTTTTATTCACTAAGAAAGAATTATTGATGTGTTTGAATATATATTGCTGGTAACATGTTAAGCGACTCAATGCTGTGCTCTTAAGTACTGACATTATTTATAGCAAACCTTTCTTGAATTATCCATTAATGCATTTAGTAAAAAATAGTCCACTAGGTTCCAACTCCCTCAGGCAAGAATTCGTTGGCTATGTTTTCCATTCATTTTTGGCGATTAAACTTTACACGCAATCGGTTACTTAAATACCCTCGGGTTTCCAATTTTCAGACTTGAGCCTTCCTGTTAAGGTCAAACTAGAATAGCAGCAGATTTATTAAGTGTTAAATGTTAAATAATTCCTATATAGGAGACAATTATAAAAAGACAGGAAAACTTAGTATTTGAGTTATACAAAATAATTTGTTTCTACTTTTCAACGGCAGAATATGCACACATTAGAGTATGTTTTAATTTGAATATCCTAAAGATAGGAAATGTATCTAATGGATGAAAAAATGCAGAAAACTGGCCAAGGGTGCCAAAATATAGAACTTCAAATACAACGGCACCGAACACTACTAGATTCCGATAATTGTATAAAGCAATGTTGATGATCCTACAATTATTCCGACCTCAATTTGTTTGTTATACATGCAAAACTGTACAAGGGAATGAATTATACATGTGTACCGTAGTAGAGTGACGACATTCTGCACGGCACATTGATTTGTTTTATGTTACTGATTTTTCGCAGTGACGATAAAGTATTTATTCCAATTCGTGGTTTTAACGTCACCTGTACATTAAAAATTTGTGGAATGAAAATTCTCTTGTCATGTCGGAAATTAACATATTTCTCATTGAATACCTAAATATTGATTTTCAGTTTTTATTCGGGTTACATCTTTAAAATACAAAACTGATTACTGAAAGGTTGGCAAACCATCAAATCAAGGCGCACCAGGAATTGTATATTTAATATTTTTTTGGTCCAATACCTGGCTTATCAGATATTATTTTCATCTTATTTGGAATATAACTAAAATGCACAAAAGAAGTGTTTTTGTTCATTTGTTTAACATATTTAATGAGGATCTGACATATAGTTTTGGAAAAGTTATTCGAAAAATGTGTGCGACTTTTTCATGTTTTTATTGACCAAATGAGCGAAACTTAAGGAGACTTTTTATAATTAATAAAAATAACTTTTTCAATGTTTGGTCAATTAAGAAGTACTATACAAGTGTTTGCCTTGTATATTTTCAGAGATCAAAATAAGAATTACTCCCATAACGGAACATTTCTTTAATGATAAGATTTATGCAAACGAAGGAGACAGTGCGTAAATATTTGATGTGTAAGAGATTTTAGATTATTATCAAAGTTAAAACTTGCTATATATTTTTTTAACGTAAGAGCGCGCGGTTCATATGCATATGTCATATGCTAAAATGTTAATGCTGTCCTCCCTCCTCCTCCTACTGCTTTGTGATTTGGGATACCAAATGACAAACGAAAGAGAGAGAATACTTATATAACAAACACAAACTTACCTAAGAACACATGTTATAATAATAACACACGCAGGACGACAACAACCACTGCATGCCACCATTTTGTCTAAGGCTTCAATATAAAATTAAACATATAGTACATATATTGTGGATACGTCAATAAG
This sequence comes from Mytilus coruscus, assembly GCA_017311375.1. NCBI lineage: Eukaryota > Metazoa > Mollusca > Bivalvia > Mytilida > Mytilidae > Mytilus > Mytilus coruscus. Next base: position 62,139,727 of record CM029603.1, on the reverse strand, counting down.
AGTATCATATGTTTAGTATCAACGACGTATATCAATAACGACAAAGCTGTTTTCTCTAAAAACCAATACAATCAAAGGTACAGAGAATGACATGCAAAAACAATCTACAATTAGCATATAATAAGGTAGAGGTTGGTAACATTGGTGTAGTATGAGATACATTATGAAAAAGAAAAACGAAAAAAAACAACAACATCAAAACCCTTTTAGAAATCAGTAGGTCATTCTTCTCTGGGTTTATGCTTAAAACATTCTTTGAAAATGTTATTTAACCTGAAGTGTTGACCAGTGATCCCGCCTGCCAATGAAATGATTCTTTAAACTGGTATGGACACAGAACATGGGAAGAGATGTTATAATGTCATGATCTATGTCTTGCTTTTAGGTATTCAGGTATTCAATTGTTTATGTTTCTGAAACACGCGAACTGCCTTGGGCGCACGAAATTGACAACAATATTAATTCCTGCCACCTACTGTTTATTTTGTCAGACGATTTCTTCTATGAGTCATTGCCCTTAAAAAACGATGTGTTCCATTTTTGCGAATTTGACCCTTGTAAACTACAAGAGAAAATAGAATAAAAATAATTAACTGCAGGACAAGATCTATATACGCTAAACATGGTAGTAATCGTCAATTGACTTATATAATTGATATTGAAATTGAGAATGGAAATGGGGAATGTGTCAAAGAGACAACAACATAACCAAAGAGCAGAAAACAGCAGAAGGCCACCATTGGATCTTCAAAACAGCGAGAAAATCCTGCACACGGAGGCAGGCTTCAGCTGGCCTCTAAACAAAAATGTGTACTAGTTCATTGAAAATGGACGTCACACTAAACTCCAAAACATATAAATGAACTAAAATTAAAAGAATATACAAGACTAACAAAGGCCAGAGGCTCCTGACTTTGGACAGGCGCAAACATGCGGCGGGGTTAAACATGTTTTGTGAGATCTCAACCCTCCCCCTATTCCTCTATCCAATGTACGATAAAACAAACACACATCAATACGCACAGTAAAAATCAGTTTAAAAGAAGTCCGAGTCCGATGTCAGAATAGGTAGCAAAAGAAAATTATCAAAATGACAATGATACATAAATTAACAAAGGACTACTATAGCAGTTACTGACATGCCAGCTCCAGACCTCATATGTCGTCATCATATGAAAATCAAGTACAATCCCTCCCGTTAGGAGTTTAGTATCATACCATCATACAATATATGAGGAGAACATTACCCGTATCATGCCAACAACTGGTTTTAAAATCCCTGTGTTTATTTCCAATGGTCTGTTTAAAGGTTTGGTTAGCTTTTGAGGTAAATGCCGACATTTTTGTGCTTGGATAGAATATTACCATAAAAGATTTGATGTGAAATACCTCAACGTATGAGATGTCTGCATGTTGATTTATATTTACGAATGATGTCTTTGTACCGATGATAAAATTTAGTAAATGTTTTGACTTGTTTGTGATATCGAAAACCCTGGTGTTATAATTTTTCAGTAACACAGAGCTTTCTTTCTTTAACAGAATGATCATTAAAAATTCCGGCAATATTTACAAAATCAAAACCTTTATTGACATATTTGCTTTTAATAAAATGTGTTTTATGATTTTCAGGGCGATCAATTTTGGGAAACTGTGTTGCAATCCTAAAAAATTTGATGTAATTTATTAACAGGTAAAGAACAGAGCTTGATTAACAGATAATATCTGCCGTTGTATTTTTTAAATAGTAATTAGGTCCGAAATATTTGTATTGTTGGTACGAAAGTTTCTCTGACTGCGATTTATTCAACGCCCATGAGAACGGTTTTTACTAACAGTTTTAGAAACTATATCCAAAATGTTAACAGAATCAATTCCTATGATATTATCATTAAGACCGAGAGCTTAGACTGTCTGTAATTTTGTAATCCAATTTAATTCAATTATTTTTCGTGATCGTACAAACTTTGAATGAGATTCCCCAGGCTGCTTATTTACTACTTCCAAAGGTTGGACTGTTACGTATTTAATAGGATTATTGTGCTTCTTAGGTTGTTGATAAATAATATTTTGAATTTATGGGATCTTTTAAAACGATAAAGGTGTTCTTGCGTGCGTTTATATAGGGGAGCGTCGAGTTTCTCCTACGTACTGAATACCGCATCCCGGTTTGTTTCATGTGAGTAAATAGATAATACTGTTAGTTTTTTCAATTTATATCAGTTTCAAAATTTAAGGAGAATGTGCGACCATTAAACGTGCATCTTACCGTATTGTTGGTGGAAAGACGGGGACATGTAAGTTATTTTTGGCATGACACTTATCGATAGAAGGGTCACCACGATTTTTATTATTAAAAATTTTTTTATTATTAAAAATGCAAGCCATTGTAGTATTTTCAGGTAAGCGATTTTGAAGATTGAGACGTGTAGATACCCTTTGAACAAGTTTGGTATTTTGTCTTTTTCTATTTCTGAGTTTCATTTTTGTTTTTTGTTATCCGTATTTCCAATTGAAAGGAGCCATAGTATGAACCAGCACACAGGAATTGAATAAAGTAAAACAATAAAACTCTTCGACTGAAGACGTCTAATGCTATCCGTCATCGAGTACCCGACAGAATACGCAAACTACAAAACCAGAGGACAAAAACAAAAGACAGGGTATATCAGGGTAGCACCTGACGTGTGACTAAATAGTAGAATGGAGCTGAATAGTGAAATATGAGTTTTAGATAAATATACCTAAAGTAATGAACACATAGAAGTTCTCGCTCGGACACGAACTCCATTATCTTGTATATTAAAATAGCATAAACCTGAAGCACGGCGAGGCACTCTACTGTCTCCACACGGCACTAAAGACAAACTACAGCCCTTGGATGGTGTAAACTTCCCAAAAAAACGTGTATGGTGTAATGCTGTATGGCATATGGTGCAATGGTAGAAGGTGTATGGTGCTATGGTGTATGGTGTAAGGGGAATGGTGTAATGGTGTAACGTGCGATCGGGAATGGTGTGAATGAATGGTGTACGACATTTAAAACTATGCAAAATATTGATAAGAAATGATTTTTAATTTTATACATTAATTTACAATATTGTGATCAAAATTCGTTTTCTTAAATAAATAAATAATTTTGTAGTCGCACGCTTTCTTTGAAATTAAATTGCATTATGGTGTAATGTGTAAGGTGTATGGTGCAAAGGTGTAACGTGTATGGTGTAATGGCACAGGGTGTATGGTGTAATGGCACAGGGTGTATGGTGTAATGGTGTATGGTGAATGGTGTATGGTGTTTGGTGTTAGTGGGAAGTTTACACCATCCAAGGACTGTAGCTAGCTATGCTGTTAAAATTGATGTTGGATTTTTCCTTTAATCCTTTTTTATTTGAGCACTACTGTTGAGTCCCATGTAGACGAAATGCACGCCTTGCAATATAAATTTGATGTGTTTTTATTTAGGATTTATTGCTCTTGAATAACGATGTTTAACAATAGTAGACATAGATTTGGACCATGATCAGGAAAACAATAAGAAATTATAAATAGCACAAATGAGTTGCAGGATACGATCTACACACATGTCAACATGTTTGAAATAGTCAGTCCATTTATAAGTAGAGTTATTACCCTTCAATTACGATTGATTTTACGCATTTGCGCGTTTTATGCGGAAACTATAGAAGATAGAGAAAGAGATAAAAAAACTGAAATAAAGTATCAGCAAACGTACGTAGATCTACAAATAAGTCATTATGACAGGTATTATCAGTCGATTGTTTTTATGAGTAACTTCCCTTGAATGGAGATTTTTTACATTTTGTTGTGTTTTTGCTGAAACTACATGTATGGTCAATACTATGAGGGAACTGTAAATAGTAAAAATGATCTGCTAGAAAATATCTACTAATACTTCTGAATGTTTAAAATCGTTGCCCATTTTTGTTAAATGCAGATGTTTTCCTACTTTTTTTCTTTTTTTTTTTTTTTTTTTTTGGGGGTCTTTTGTCGTGCTGACTATAGTAAATTGATGAAAACTCTCAATAGCAATAAAGATTTACTGATAAATCGGCATGTCTGAAATTATCGGGTATGGCCCAACCTGCCACAATATGAAATATCAATATACCTGCTATGAACATTTTTAGCTACAATTTTGGAATCCCGTCCAATATAAATAGCATTGTGATTCGACCCTTGCTAATATTTTTTCCCCTGTTGAATAAGGTATTTTGCCAGAAACTATGACTGTAACTGAAAAATCAAATTGCATACAACATATTAAAAAAAGTCAGCATACCAACATACATGACTTTTTAAGTAATATATATATACTTTAACGATTATGTGAATACAGTAGGATATTGAGAGAATCTGTAAATCGCAGAATTTATCAGCAAAATATGATCTTTAGATAAGTTTGTGACCAAAATTGTCACAGTTAACTCTTTAGGGGAGTTGTAGCCAATACATTTTTGGTCTTTAACCTACGTTTTTAAAGTTACAATAACTGGACTAAAATTTTAAACACCTATAAAAGATCTTGAAAAATGTCAAAAATTAAAATCGTCAATCGCCTCCTTTCAAGAGTTGTTTTCTATAAATTATAGAATCAACCGGTTTTTTGTTATGTTGTGTATTATTCTGAAAATATAATGGATAAACAGAAACACATTCCAGCAAAAACCGATCGGCAAGACAATTATTGGCATACATAGTTTAATTCCAACACAAGTATACTTCTTGCATTGTATAAACTGTACTTTAAATTATCAGGTGACCGATACATGCTCCTGAAAATGTTAATGGATACGGACTCGTTCACAAAATGGGATTATCTGTCTGACCGAAATACCATTCCTTACATGTGCTCCATATTATACAATGAACTATAAGGCTTTCCGTCTTACAATAAATTTCTGTATTTTGAAATTTGTTCGGTTTTCTAGTATTCACAAAGCCCTAATCTAGATTCATTGCATTTGAAAACCGTGTATTAAACGGATCAATGTAAACAATGCAAATAAGATGTATCTCCCTTTAAAATTGCATCAATGATATCGTTTAATCATACAACTGTTGTACAACCGTGCAAATAATGACTGGCAAAAACTAAAATTACAATGACAGTATTGAAAAAGCATGTTAGAAAATACATCTTGCAGATGAAAAAAAAAAAAACATACACCTTATAGACCAGCGGTAAAAACATAAAAAAAAATAATTTAATGCACCCACCGAACACATGGCTAAATTATATATCACTGAAAAGAGAGAATTGTAAACTTTCAGATTAATGATGCCGTAAGCCTGAGAAGTGGTCAGAATTTTGCATAATGGAGGTCAAAGGTCAACAATTATATATTTCCTATTATTGTCTTAACGGTTAATTTTTGGTTAAATTCAGGAATTATAAAATATATTAAAAAATCAGAGGACAATTTTCCATTCAGCATATATGAAGCCTGTAGGAAATACCATTTATTTTAAATACGTTATTTTTTAACGTTAAAATTGACGTTTTTTATTTGATCAGAAATTTTGTTTATTTATGAATTCATATTGTTTCCATACAAGGATGACCTTGAACTTTATTTATAAAAAAATTACATAGAAATGAAGTTTTAAGACGATTTGATACTTTGCAAGACTTCAAAGTCTTGTAAAGGACGGGTTAAAGTTAAGCTCATTGATTTCAGTTCCACTGGCTATTTTAGTCAATTTTTGACATGTTCATTTCAGACAAAGGCTGTCTATAATATTTTGTTGTACAATCAAAATGTATCCGTATAAGGTTTATGAAATATATTAGCATCATATCAGCGTTTTTTGACGTTTTTTGACGTTCGGAATGTCCCGATCATTCTATCATAAGAAACGGAAATAGCTTTTATGTCAAACTAACATAAACGTATTAATAACAGAAAAAGTGGACAATAACTGAATGTAAAATAATTTTATAAAGTAATTATCATGTTTAAGACGTTAATAGGTCAGATAATCAAGCATCATCATCATCATCATCATCATCATCATCATCATCATCATCATCATCATCATCATCATCATCATCATCATCATCATCATCATCATATCATCAATATCTGTCAGGTGTGTATTGATATTTTGACAAAGGTCTGATGCTTGCATTGACATTGACAAAGTTCAGTACAGGACACATTCTGTTCCAAACACACACAACCCTTACTGCAAACTGATTTTCCTTTGCACTTGCACATCAAATCTTCAAATCTTGAAGTAAGTCAGATGACATTTGACCTTCAAACAATACCAATTCAAGACAATATTTTCCTTCTTTCTAACCAAACTGTAGAGATGACCCAATGGCCGACTTGGCTATATGCGCATTCATCCAGACTTTGGTTTGGAAAGAAAACCTCAAGACGTGCTGTTTAAATGATGCTTCACAAGGGGGAGTCGGACCAAGCAGGAATTTTTACAAGTGGCAAATTTAAGACAGAACCTTTCATATTGCTATGGACTTTCCTTTCTGATCATAAAGCCTTGTTATGAGTTTACGACTGACGTCTACCGAATCATCTATATCTAATGAAGATATCTGGGACATGTCATTGAATTGATCAGGCGTTTCTTTCAGTGCCTTGAGCATTGAGTTTTTGCCTATACCAAACAAATTCGATGTAGTATCACATCCTGTAATGGCATGTTCAACTGGTAGAGTTCTACACACAACTGAATTTAACGACTCACACAACTCATGAACAGGAATGTAACGCCAACAATCCATAATGCTAGTGATCATTACTATTTGAAATCACAATCCAGATATGTGAGACATCTGTGGGAAATAATATATTAAAAGTACCAGAACGTCCGTATCCGGAGAATTTACAATAATGCGACCGTTTACACCGTATTCCTGTAAAGTTTATCAGCATTCAAAGCATGCAGAATAATACTTGTAACCGCTTTTTCTTGTGTACTTGACAATTTACTTCAATCGGATATACCATTGTGGATTATTATTTTCACTATTTCTTGGTTGGGAAATGATCCAGCAAGGTACAGTTTTTATCCCTCCTTTAGAGAAATATTTTCTTTCAGATATTTTATAGTGAATTCACCAAGAAACTTTACAAGTGACTGCTTGTTTTCACCTGAAACTAAGAAATTGTTTCCAGTCTGGAATGATTCTTCCTTCAACTAATTGAAAAACCTTTGGATTGAAAAAAAGCCTTCGATCGACGTTCCAGTTCAGCGCTTTTTTTAATTTTGAATGTCATATCTATGAAAAATATCAGCAACCACTGAAGCATATTGAAAGCAAGCAACCTGATTGCAGACAAAATCTTATGCCAATTCACCAAAAGTTTTATACCTTTTTGCATTGACAGAATGCAACATTGCCATGCCATCTCGTATATGGGTGGGTCGAGATATATCGAATATTGGAAGAATTTGATAGACTACTACATTCTGTTCCAGTATGTGCGCTAAATCTGCCTTGCAAGTCTTCCGCATTGTGCCATCGTCATGGAAAATTGATGTTGGGATTGGACCAATTGAATAGGAAAGAACTTTTTCAACTGCTACATCCTCTCGACAATTTTCTAAAGCCAAGGCACGTCGAAAAACTAACTCTTGGTTTATACGCACATTAACTGTGTCACCAGAACGACACTTAAGTTTGCTTTTTTTGTTCATTGTTTAAATCAAGGCTTTGTATATCACGCTTTAAAATATTAGCAGCGGTGAATAAAATCTGTTCTTCACTTGTTGTATTTTTTGAATTTTCAATTTCCAAATCTAACTGTGCTTTTTTGAGTTCAGATGTTAAGCTGACTTGCAGCTTTGACGGCATCACCGATAAATATTGAGCTGCTGAAAATGATATTTGATTTGCCCTGGCCTTGTTTTGGTTGTATGACAATCGAATCGCCGTAAAAATTCGATAACGTATTTTGTAATTTATATGTTGTGTATTTGTCTGCATACTCCTGTGCAAGCAAGGCACGGAATTTTTCAAGTAAGATGGACATCATAAAAGCCTGATGCTTAATCATCAGGTCAAAACTTATTTCTGATACCAACTTCACAAATGCAGGATCGTGGTCAGAAGATTCTGTATTCACTTTTTGGGGTATTTTCAGTAGATATTTAGCATGTTTAGCTAACGAAGCCGAATGATAAAGTGCATTTTCAGTAAAATTTTCATATAAAACCGTTGACTCAATTTCATGATCTGAATTATTTCTGGCTGCCTCTAGTATATTTTTAATTCTGTCTTCTGATTCCACTTTGTGTAGTCTTGCATCGTGTTTGTAGGTTGTGTTCTTACAAAATATCCCGGAATACCAATCTGATCGAGTTGTAATTCTAGATGTGCTTGCAGCAGGTGAAATTATGCATGCGCTATCGACTTTCTCCTCTGTTTCTATAAATTCTTCTTTATAACGAGTAAGATTTTGTTTACTGGTGTATGATTTACAACAAGATCTATGGTATTTTACCTCAATATTTTCCAAAATGATATGAATGTTAGAAGACAGCTCTTCTACAATCTTCAAAAACATCTCATCTTTTCGTACTGTAGTAGCTTCAATTAAACTTACTTTGCCCTTGTCAGTGAAAATATATAATTTTTCCGGGCTTTTAGTCTGACAAATAATGCATTCATGCAGATCTTGAAAACATTTCCCACTCTTTGCACTTGATGGGGGCAAGTGTTAAGGACTACTTAACGGTGACATTTTTTGGAAATTTTTCACAACAGATCCGGAATATTTTTAAACGATCATTAAACACAACGTAAATAATGATAGAAAACAATATTTTCACATGTCTGTGTGTTCGAAATAAAAACAAAAAACAATGAAATGAATAAAAAGCATATATCAGACTAGTGTAAAGACAGATATAACTACAAACAGTGATATAAAATTAAAAAATTCAATCGACATTTGGCTTGCACAGCAATTCTGGCATTAAATTTACTGTGTAACGGATTGATGTGTCCTATTTAAATTAAAAATTTCTTGTAAATCGAATAAGAAAAGCTTCAAATGAAGGTTGTTTTGTATAAAAGTAAATATCAACGTGTATTTATATGCAAAATAAACACAAATGAAGCGTTTTGTTATAACCTGAAATTAAAGGAAACCGTTGAAAATCGTGTTAACCACAACTACTGAAATACAAAAGTTTATAAAATTTGAATGGTAAACATTAAAAAAAAATACTGTCTCTTTTTATCATTAATGTCATATTCTTACATATTCTTACATTTGCATAATAAAATAGCCGTGATATTGTGATTCGTAATAATAATTAACATTTTAGTGTATCAGTTATTTTTGTCTTTATAATTTCAATGTTCAACCCCCAAAAAATCATGTTGTCCACTGTTGTTTTCTGACAATCAAATCATTCAAAAAATATACAAATCAAGTAAATCAGTTTCCAATTGTCACAAATATGATAGAATATATAAGAAAGTTGTCCCCTATTGATCTGTTTTATTTATAACTAAAGCATATTTTTTAAAAATTTGCACTTTAAAACTTTGTCTCATGGGGTAATTTCCTTGCTGTTACCACTGTGTTTTTTCACCTGTGGAAACGTTTGATAGACCAAGATTTGATTTCCTATAATGCCATGAGAAGGGCATCCTTTCCTGAATGTATGACTGCACATGTATCTTTTGAATGGCGGCCAGTTTGAAAAATCTGAGCTCATCCAAGATAAGAATTTATAGAAGAATACTTTTGTTGTTCTGTCCTGTTACAGCCTTTTTGTGTACCTTCTGAGAATATTAAATTGATATGTAGATGGAAGTTCACTTCCATCTAATTCAAATAATAGGACAAAAAGTACTGCGTAATTCCTTTTTGTTACGTTCTTTCATGTTACCTGATAAAAAGTAACAGCATAGCCATAATCAGTAACAGGAAGGATGATAAAGACAATTTTATTGACGAAACACAAATTTAACCTTCTATATGCCAAACAGTTTATTTAATATAAGTTATTATCATCGTATTAAATAACTCTCATCATAATATACTGTCTATTGAATGACAAGACAGGTTTTTGACTTTTGATAACAGCAGAGAACATTGTGCAATTCTGAAAGGAATTTATTTTTGAAATTTTCATTACAGGCAGATTTTTCATCTAGCAAATGAAAGTTTCAAAAGAAACATGACTTTGTTTGCTGCTATCTTCCAATATTGACCAATTTGTAATGATGTATTTTTCTTAAACTATGAAAACAAAGGAATTGTTTTGAAATAAAGTTCTTTCCTGTTACGAACTCTGTCCTGTTACTGAAGATTCTCTCATGTTACCGACAACTCGATAACTCGATATATTTTACTATATTTCTTAACCTTATGTATTATATTTGGTTAAACAAAAATTGGCATTTGATAAAATATTGCAGGATGGACTAGCAAACCACAAACAGTATCTTTAATTTATTCCTCATTCACATTAGAAACTTTTTAAAATTGATTCACTTTGGTAACAGTTTTTCCCATTGCCCAAAAATAGACATTTTTGATATTGTCTCTATAGACAGCATGAACTTGTGTATTTTATGTTGTAATGCATTAAGTTACTGTCGCATTTGTTATCAAAAAATTGAGTAATATTATTAAGTTATAGGTCTATTTGGTCATACGAGCAAACTTTTTACAATAGACTGTTTTCATATTACCGACTTTTGACTCCGGAGTTTTATATTTTTCGATAGGTTACATTTTCTGTTGTAGGACATCCTGGTACTCGGTCAAGTACGAGCAACTAAAAGAAGAAAAATCAAGCTTACAATCGGTACAATTTAGAGGGGAATGTACTGTTGTATGTTTTCTGTACACGACAAAAATCATCGAAAAACAGTAGACTTTCACCACAAATTCCACCGATTATGTGTTTGGTTTTACTTCTTTTGGTTGCTCTTAATTGACAGATTACTAGGATGTCTTACCACAGATTAGGTAACCTGTCGAAAAATTATATAATCCGGAGTCAAAAGTCGGTAATATGAAAATAGTCAATTGATTCTCTGATTCTATTTGCAGTAGTGTCTCAAACCAGTTTCTATCTACACCACTTACTGTCTGAAGTCGAATGCTATGTCTGCTATCATTTTACGTCGTTATCTGTACTTTTTATCTCTATATCCCTGAACAAACATATAAAACAAGAAGATATACAGAAAACTTAATAATACTAAAATTTGTTGCTGATGATATCGATATTTTCAGGATATTTTTTTAAATACTTTAAACTGGTTGATTCAGATGAAATTAGAGGACTAATCTATTATTTTTGTGTCGCAGATATTTCTAATACATTTTATTATTTCAGCTCAAATTTTCTGTTAAGTGTTCTAGCTTATACCAACATAATGTTAGATTGGAAGCGTCTTTCAATATTTTCATATTACTAACTTTTGCCTTCGGAGTATATAATTTGTCCCAAATTGATGTAGGACATTCTGGTACTTTTTCAACGAAGACCAACTAAGATAAGCAAGAGGAATTAACTAATATCACAGACGGGTTTGTGTTACTAGGTATGACATTGGATTTTGGTTTTGTTTGAGTGAAGAACTCAAAATGAACTGTTAAAAGGGAAAATGAGAGAAATCACAAAATTAGTGCATACAATAAGTCTGAATAAAAATTACATGTACACAAACAAATATTTAAAAAGTAAGTATGGACACTATGACACCAACAAAGACAAAAGTACTCAATGGTTAGTCATGTGTGTTCTTTCAGTAAAAATGTGAATAGATTTTATTTTTATGAGCAAGCTGTTGTAATCTTCAAAATGAGTTGGTCTTATTCTTCCGTTCGGTGGTCGAGTGGTATAAGGGCTTGTACTTACCGGGTGATCACTGTTGAGTTCCGGTTCAAACTTTGTGACAAGATGTGTGCAGTTATTTAATTCTGAAATGTGTCTTGGAAACCAAATTACTAAAACAAAAATAAAAAAATGATGCGTTTTATTTTAGAGGAAAATTTGTATGTTCGTGTATTATACTTGATTTCATGAGTTTGAAAAATTTTGCAAACGAACCGATAGAGAACATGTGTATTTTCTTAAACACTTAAATCTGTGCTTCACATATGTACAAAAAAAGCTGCAATTATTAGAGAACGACCATTTAACTTCAAAAGGAGGGGGCGGGGGTGGAGATTATGGTTTTTCCTAAAAAGATATTCTGATCCAATTTAATGAAAAAAAAAAATATTGTGGTCAGGCAGATGACAAAAACATTTATTCTGAATCCAGATTTCCCCTATACCTTATAGTGTTAAATTTAAAAAAAAATAATTTGATTGATAGCGTAGGAAAACTAATAAAAAAGTACGTGCTTTGCGCGAAATCAAATTTCTGACTCAGACAAAAAACCATACCCCCCTTGAAGTTAAATGGTTGCTCCCTTATTTCCACAGAAAATAAATATCGTACATATATTTCTATTTTTAGATTCAATTCAAATAGAGGAGTTATTGTATATGATTTATAATTTGTTAAAGCTTGTGACTCATCTTTTGTCGTTTTTTTTCTGTTACTGCCAGAATGAAAATGAATGTAGCTCTGCAAAAACAGATTTTTGCCTTTCTTTGTTTGACACGAAACTTCAATTTACCTCACAGACACTGCAACGAAACCTGACTACTATTTATAATGAATTTAATACATCTTTGACTGAAACCGATAAATTGAAAAATCTATGATAAAGTGAAGACTTAATTTTTCTGATGGCGACACGCACCTTTAGTTTCAACTTCTTGATCCGATACAATTGCGACGTCAGCTATAGACGCGACCATGCGTAACGAATTTACAAGCGATGTGATTCTATTGCGTGAACTAACACATTTTATCAGAATTTCAAATTGTGCTCTGGATTTCTTGGACTTCCGTGATTCGATGTGATCTATAATCACCTCTGATGCCTGAAAAATTAAATTGATAGATTAAAGGTCAATCTTTCTAGTTGTTTAAAATGATGAATATTGTCTTCCTAAATGCCATTTTTGTTAATTCATAAAAAATAAAAAGCATGAACATTTTGGATAATACATGACAAAATAGTTTTTTACGTCAGAGTAGACAATTTAATTAATTAATGAATTTAATAGCATGGAAATGAAGATGGAGCATGTAGAAACACAATTATTTGCCAAGGCCATACATGTAGGCCAAGGTAGCATTGGTTTTAAAGGTTTATATAAATATTAATTGACCTAAACAAAAATCTAACTGCACATGTATTATTGTGTGACAGCAATGAAAGTATGGACACATAACATGTGGTATACTGTGAAAGAGAGGCGAAAGATGCAAAATAGCATTCACACTCATACATTGTCATAAGACGAAAACAAACCGACAATACGATGGCAAAAAACAAACAAAAAAACGACAAAAAGACAAAAAATAGTGTGCAATACAATACAGAGAAAATTCAGAACTGAGCAACACGAACCTTACCAAAAACCAGGATAAACTAATCTGCTCCAGAAGGGTTTGTAGATCCTGCTTCACAGATGGCACCCGTTGTGTTGCTCATGTACGTACAAATCTGGTGATAATTCTGGTGGTCACGTCCGAGGAAAAGAGGATGGGACTGTGGTTACGACAATTGGAACATATTGCAAGATTAAAGACCCTCCTGGTGTATTTTATAGTGTGTTTGTTTATACTTTGCCTTCTCACTTACATTTACACTCTACATATCATTTCCATTTATTTCAAAGTTAAAGTGAAACCGATTGTATGACACACATAATAAAACAATATGAACATTAACAGAATTGTCTTTGGCAGCCAAAGCAATTGAATAACCGAATGTAAAACTCGTGCTCATATTGTGCTTAGTTTGAATCGTTTATTTTCGCTTCTTTTGTAGAATATTCAGATACTTTAAGTACAATAATCTAGAAGTTATATATGAGAGGGGTCATATATAATCTGATGACATCTTCCTCGAAACAAACTTTTACATCAACAGTTCATAAACAATCATATCATGTTATAAAATTCAGATAATTCATATAGCCCAAAATCAGTGATTTTTTAACGTTAAATATCGTTATTCCTGTGAAATGAATCAAATTATGTTCTTAAATGGTAGTAAATGATATTCATGCACAATAAAAATCATTCAATTTCTTGGAGTGTTTAAATAATGTCCATAGCATATGTCTATTGATGTGCCATATCTCCAAAGTCCGCCTTGTTCCGATACTGGACATTAAACCTTGAAGATTGTTCGGTCAAAGAGTTTATCAATAAATGGCAAAACACCGTAATGTTGTTCATATATACAGCAAATGATTAATTTACCTCAAAAATTGTTAAGATTCTCGACAGACTTGAAATACCATTTTTTATGCTAATAATCAAAAGCACGGCATGCGGAGGTTCTGTCTCAATTGGAGATATACATTCACCGTTCTGTACAAAAACTTTCTCTTCTTCTTTACTGATAGAATTTCTATTATTTTTATTATTCTCGTCCTGTAAGAAAAAAGCAAATTTAAATTCGCCACAGTTTCGAATTCTATCTTGGCATTTTCTTTAAGACACATCCGTATATATATAGCCGACTGCATCAGATAATATCGGTTACAGATATATAGTGATGGTATTTAAATCTCTTCCAATCAACATTTAAAGTTAAACCAAAGCATTGATAAAAGACAAATTGACGAAAAAAGTGCGACACCATCAATAGAAATTTCCAGGTAAACAATTAATTAAAGAGATGACGTTTTTGAAAAAAGCAGTATGTCCTTGGTTCTTGAAAATTGTGAATATAATTATTTTCAATCAGACGAATCCTCCTTGTTTTAACACTTATATCTAACGTACTTATGTACAACCAACAGTATAACCCTTATTCTGTCCAAACGACAGTATTCACCCAAGAATCACGTGAAATGTATATTATATTTAAGATATATTGTATTAAAATGGCGACAGCAAAAACTAGAAGTCATGGAAAGACAGAGCACACCATTGTACAAAAAGAAACATCTGCAAAACACTATATATAGAACAAAAACTAAGATTGAGCAACATCAGTTACATGTAATAGTAATTACAGGTTCAATAGATTGCTATAAAACCAGGTTTAACCTAAAATTTTCTTCGGAAAATACCTGTACCAAGTTAGAAATGTGACAGTTGTTTTCTTGTCGGTAGGTCACATTCGTGAAAAGGGAACGGGATTGTAGTTACGAAAGAAGGAACATATCCGCTATCATCTGTGAAACGGATATTCCATAACGATCAGCCAACTCTTGATGGCGTCCCCAGTACTTTTGTTATACTTCATAGTTTCTATTTCTGAAACAAGTGTAAATTGAATAGATCTATTGTTACAAATAACAGTAGATTTTGACCACAGGATGTGACGAGCAGGGCTTCTGGAAACCCCTGCGTCTACATCCCGAAAACACAGTCCATTGTTATTCATAACAATAGAAAGTGATTATTTTTTTTAAATAGAACGAACATAAGAAATTATTAATAGTGTTCACTACAATTTGTTTCAAGATATTAAAAAACACATTTTAGGAAATTCCAATAGCGAAAAAAATATTAAGCATCTATTTTAAATAAAAAAATCCTTTAAATACTCCTTTGCTTGAAGGTAAAATTTTTGATCCCAGTCATATGTCTCTATTCTAAATAGATATAAGAAGATGTGGTATGAGTGCAAATGAGATAACTCTCCATCCAAGTCACAATTTATAAAAGTAAACCATTATAGGTCAAAGCACGGTCTTCAACACGGAGCCTTGGCTTGATCTTAAAGAAAACGTGGATTCCAACTCCCGGACCCCTCCTCATGGATTCTCCCAAAAAGGGAGTTCCTAAATATTCATTCTGTATTTTTTTATGTTGATCATGTCCAGTCGTTGGGTTTGTGACCCAGACACACCTTTCCCTCAGTATGCCCGAATATGAATGTTTGTTTATTCTTTTTGGGTTATAATATTGCCTTTATCTTTAGTCTCTTCTACCAAATCCAACGCTTGACTCAAAATGTCGTCCGTCTTATACCCGTCCATATTGACAACTGCATACAAGGAACATGATGTATTGTTTTTGTAATAAGAACGCACGAAGCGGTCAACCTTGACCTGCTGATCCATATTAGCACATGGATTTAACGGGTATATGCAAAACAATAACTTTGACATTTGTAAAATCTACTCACTTGTCGAAGTTTGAACGAAGGTAGCCAAAGTAAGGTTACTAGTGGGGTTTCATGTAAAAAAAAAAAAATTCTTGTATAAATCATGGTTTGATATTGTCAATAAGTATTCGTTCTTTTCATTTAATAATCAATGTTAGCAAATATAGGGTTTAGCATCGGGTGTAAGTTAGTTATACACCTCGGGATACGGCGTGTCTGGATCTTCTATTCCAGACACACCCATACCTCGGTGTATAACTATTACGTCAGCCAACTCTTGATGGCGTCCGTAAAATTAATGAAGGGATGATTTCAACTTCATCATTTGGAACTCTTTGTTTGATAGCTTCCTTGTGAGCAGCAACCCTCTATCAAGGAAATCATGATAGGAAATACATGCCCGGGAATATCGTATCAATTGGGAGATATATACCCCATATGCAGGCGCAGCAGGAATGTTGCTACCCATGATGTTGCTCCTATTGATGAAACAATATCATAAGCATTTTTTTACTCACATTATATTTAAACTTTAAACTTTAATTTTATTGCCATATAAATCATTTTAAAAAGATTTGTGACAGTACAATACAAAAAGATAACATGTAAACATTATATGAATGCAAACATACACAAAAAGACAAAAACAAAACCATAGGAAAACTTATCCCATAAACCATATACAAGTAAAAATGCAATACAATCTATTTGTGTATTTGTATAAATAAATCAAGAGTCTTCTGTCCTCAGTTCTAATGCCTGTTTAAAAAAGGACTCTAAGCCTTCTACTGCTTTTGGGGTTGATGGGCAAAGAAGATATTTAATTTTCTCATTTTCTTGCCAGGACATGAACACAGGCATATGGTTAACTACGTTTTCTAAGACGTTATCTGTTACTGTAAAAACATTTTTTACAGTATAACATAAATTGAGCTTCATCCTCCAATGTAGTACAGGATGGGCAAAGTCTTTTTTTCTCTAGGTATTTTTAAATGCCTTACTTTTTTCTATCAATAAATTATGGTCAATAATTCTCATTTTTGTATGTTACTTCTCTTTTCAAAAGACTTACAGTTAAAGTTATTTTTCATTTCTAATTTTGCTTCAAACTTTTTTATAAATATAATTTTTTTTTATTTTTTCATCTATTTTTTCAAATTTTTGTTCAAATATATTTTTGTAGAAATTTACAAATTGGTGTTATAAGGTTTTTGTCAACAACTTTGAGTATTTATTTTCTTTGTTTCCCCTCAAGAATAGATACTTCTATGTTTACCTCTTTCAAAATATTTTAAACATATGTAAAACAGGTATAGCAATCTGATTCATGCAAACTTTTAGAAAGTTAAAAGGATTCATTAAATAATGGATTAATTTCAGAATTTAAAAATCTTGTAAGCAATAACGCATACTCTGAGTTTTTATATGCATCCCTAGTGGGTATCTTCCTAGCTCTGTTCTCACGGCTATGTTTGATTAAGATTTTTTTGTTCCGAGTGTATACTTACAGAAAGACAAATGTAATTTTTCTAAACATGATTTTCAGTTAAATAAAGGAGGTCTATATTTGTTTCGGAGATCATTGATCGTTTTTCTGCTCTAAATTTTGAAACATAGGTATGATTATAAGTAATTTCTGGATTGTAAGTGGCTATTGGTTTAACTATAGAGTCAAATAGACTGCAAGCTACTTTAACTGGCAGATTATTTAAAGAACCAGTATAAGTTTTAATGGCAAAAAATACTTTCCTAGCTTTATTTTTTTATAAGTTCTTCAAAAATATGCAATGATCAAAAAAGAGAGGTAAGACAATTCAACTATATTTCATTTGAATTTTAAAGAGTTTTCATGTCCCTGTTGAAAAATCGTTCAACAAGTTTTCATACTTTCATAGTATACATTAAAGAATATCGCAAACTTTGAATTTAGCACCGTAGAAAATCGGAAACTAAAGGGAGTATTATGCGTTGCATTTTAAAAAGGCAATAAATGCCATTACCTAAAATTGAGACTACAATTTCGCTTTTGAACGATTTTATGGTAAAAAATCATATTAATCGTAAAAAACATGATATTTAATAATTTTTTGGCGATCAAAGGGGGTGTGCGCCCTTTACCCCTCCACTCTGGATCCGCCACTAATTCTCAACCTCGGATGTGTTTTTCTAAGGGGGGCAATCGTTGCTAACCTCCCATTATTTGGCAATATTTAAAAAATTGCAGCTATGGACCATCTTTAATCGTTGTTTTTATATACAAAGTACACAACAAAATTAGTTTAAATGGCAATTTCGCCAATAAATCATGATTGATAAGATTAATACTATAAATTCCAATTGTTTATTCGTTTTAAACATCCTGACATCCTGATGCGAAATTATTTAGAAAGACTTGGACCTACCACTTTAATATTTCATCTAAAAATTATTTTCCTATTGAACTGGTTTTTGTTATGATGTTTAGTAATTGAACGTATAGCTGTATTACTAAAGGATAATTATCCTCTCTCAAATATATCTCATTGGAATTCAAACAGTTCGATTGTTGTAAAATTTGTTTTTAAGTGTGTGGGTTGATTGCATTGTATCAATATTCGGTTCCGAATTCGCATCACGTTTTGTCACTTAGGTGTTCTCAATAACACCGCTGAACTTTCAAATTTAAAAAGGTTGCTTAGGCAATTATCATCATTAATCGGTTAGCTCTTTATTACAAAACAAATACATTGTACTATTATTACTCGGCATTCTACAATATTGTTAATTACTTTTCGTGTTACTAAAAGAATATCGTTATTTATTAAATAGATAAAAATGAATTACCCAGAAACATAAAAAAATGGATGCTCTTTTTTTCTATTATTTCTTTTTGTAATTTTTTGTGTTTAATGACAATCAAGGTTCAGATAATCAAATATTAGATAATGCCATAAATATTTTGATTAATTGTTTGTTGTTTGCTGAACAATCAATGGCAAATATTCAATACATTTTCAGGACGAGAACAATGAAAATAACACTAGATTAATAACGTGCGTCCGAAGCGCTCTTCTTGATTTACCTTCATCAGGAACGCACAAACAGAAACTTTTGAAAGCCAAGGACGTATGAGATACAACACGTGAAGAGCTATATGACCAAAAAGTACCTAAAGATAGCCAATTTTGTCTAAAGTCAAATAATGCAAAAAGTAGGTTTTGCAGAGTGGGACGTACGGGATAAAACACTTCGGGTCCGTGTTAACGATAATATGAACGCTGTTGCTGAAAGCGTCAAAAATATTTAAACTGCTGATATTAAGAACCACGCCGTTAATATTTAACCTGTTGATATTAGGAATCACGCCGTCAATATTTAACCTACTGATATTAAGAATCACGCCGTTAATATTTAACCTGTTGATATTAAGAACCACGCCGTTAATATTTAACCTGCTGATAGTAAGAATCACGCCGTCAATATTTAACCTGCTAATTTTAAGAATCACGCCATTAATATTTAACCTGTTGATATCAAGAATCACGTCGTCAATATTTAACCTGCTGATATTAAGAATCACGCCGTTAATATTTAACCTGATGATATTAAGAATAAGCCGTCAATATTTAACCTGCTACTAGTATTTAGTAATTTGCACATTTCCTCATTGATCTTACTGCTTAATATTTTCTTAAGATCATGGACAGGACTTGATACTCGAAAATATTGGGCAATGACGTCATTTATCAGTGCAGCAACGTCACGTGGTCAATTAAGGAAATTAAGTTGTCATAGGAGAATTGATTATGGTTTTATATTGTACAAATTAATGAATACATTGATGAATATATTGATGAGTATGCTTAATATACAAATTTAAATGACCTGGTCTTTCAAGCAAGAGGGATAACAATTATTGAAACAACAAAATTTTTATTAAACATCGAATTGATTTGAATTAGAAGATAATTAAGATAAAGATAACATACTTATTGTTACAAGACAATTTGTTCTAGAACTAGGATGAATATCTAATCTGATTAAACCAAGAAACCTGTAAATTTATTAAAATTATTAACTTAAAACACATTTTCATGGAAAGATTGTATCTTTATCAAAGAAATTTCTTTTGCAATGTATTGATATAACGCTTCAAGAATGATAATCCCCTATACACAAATCCTTTTCAGATTAAATAGACGGGTTTATCTATAATTGACCTAGAAAACATGGGCGCATCCATTAACCTCTCACGTGACCGATCCGCCATTACAACCGTGAAAAATAACGCACGTGTATTGATCAAAACATTATCGATTTTCTGTTTACATTTGTATTTCCTTCCTTTTCGTATTTATTTCACTATGGATACTGCCGAAAGTTATAAAAAAAGGTGGAGGCATTTCTTGTGCAGTTAATAGTTGTTCATTCAAATAATTGTAGAAAATTTCAGATGTGCAAAAAAATCAATAAATAAAATATGTGAACTATACAAGTTGCGCCGACTGCACACAATCTTTTTTTTTTTTTAATAAAACTTTTTATGAAAATAAAATTACACTGGCAGACGAATGTTGACACGTCGTCAAACGAAATTATCTATGAAAATTAATCCGATGACTACAGTGCATCTGCCTCTGTTTGTATAGAAGATCTACACATCAGATGGATTCAGGAATTTGAAAAGGGGGGCCGCGGGTCCCCAAACAAGACACAATTTGTAGTGGAAGCGGTAAAAAGTCTGAATTAACCATGAATGAAGCTTCCTGGGCACCCCCTAAATCCGTTCCTGCACATTTCTTTATATAATAACAATGAAACCTACCCCGAGGCTACATGCATGTAGTTATAATTGGATGCAAATCAAACAAGTATGAAGAGACGATTTTTTTTTTTATACATGACGACTATCTTTAGGCTGCAAAATGGACAGACATTCCGACAACATTAACTCAGACAAACATATTGTTAACAGAGGAGTAAGGAGTTCAAAATTGAATAAAATCAGGAAACCACGTCAGCGTATATAGACATAATTATGAATGACAGTTACGCATTATTGTATACTTGTCTTATGTAACTAAGTTTTCTTTACTTTAGTGAAATAAATACAAAATTTACTTTTCAACTACGATATTGCAGATCAGCTGTTGCTCGATCGTACTGATTAGGTTAACACTTAGTTTGATGTTTAGTTATTTGGGACGGCGCTTTCATATTTCGAAAATTAAGGCTTGTAAACTATTTTATTCCTGGGTGCCAGTTCTTGCTGAAAAACTTAAAGGTTTTACAAACAGCTGCATCCATAGACAAATCACAGCAAAACTTACTATTAAGGGCACTTCTCTATAAACCTCGTCGTAATGGTCCATATATGAAGGAATGTGTGCTTAAAGTATATATTCACTTTAGTCGGATGGTCCAATATACATCCCTAATGTAATACTGTAATTCTGTACTTCACTTTATTATATATATCGGGGACTTATAAAGGAGTCTAATACAGATTCAGGATGAAAATATACGAGACCTCTGTTTTGGGGTGGTGGGGAGGGGGGATTGGCAAAACACTAAATGACGCTTTTAAAACATAATTCTAATCATTGCTTTTAATTTAATTACACGTTTGCGTCTTTTGTGGTTTAATGACATTCATTTATTTTAAGCACGGGCCGGAGCATGATGTTATACTATGCATACTAGTAGTTTTATGTCAAGTAATTTTTCTGCAAAAGAAATTGGAATCGAACACCTTAGTAATATAATAACTATATGATAACATGGGCCGTGAAAGTTCAAAACTTCTTCGGCCCAATTAAATCGCAAAGTTAAGTCTACATATGGCCCGACGCACTGATAGCATATAGCGCAATTCATGCGGAGACAAAAGTGATACGAAAACGTCACTCAATTTTGAGCAGTATACGTGAGTCGAACAACAAGCAAAAAAATCGTTTCTGTGAAAAAGTTTATCATCAAACGGTACATGACTTTTTTTTTTGTCTATAGGTATATTTTTTTTCAGAAGATGTAAGTAACCGCGCGCCGGAGAAAACGGGCTGTCGAATATAGGACCGTCGGATTAGAGGATTGTTGAATTTTAGGACTGACTCATTATAGGTTTGCATGACTACAGAAATTTTTATGAGTTTGATAAAATTGCACCTGGTTTTTCTGATATATCACATTCGACCCGCAAGTCAATTTATTTTTGTTTATGTATGTGTTATAATAATCAATATTATGATTACCAAATGATTATAATCGATATGTAACCTGGGATTCGTATTCGTAAATATTATGTCCCGGTTCTAACGTATCAAATACCATGAGTTATATTTTAAGGACACGACACCTGGCCTGCAATACACTTATAATTTTAATGTCCATTCCTTATCTAATTACTTTATTATTTATTTTGTAATTTTGCCGAGGTCAAGTACGCTTCACATTCTTGTGTTTACGTTAATTATATGCGGTCTGGGAAATAGATGTATATCTTGTTTACATTTTTTTCACGGTTGTAATGGCGATCGTACTACAACGACGCCTAGGAGTCGCGTCACAAACTAAGGCAGATAATTGGAAAAACCTGTCTATAAGAAACTGAAAGTAATTCAATTTTCATACTTAAATTTTACAGCTAGTATATTTTTTATCTCTTATATATATAAATATATATATATATATAGAGAGAGAGAGAGAGAGAGAGAGAGAGAGAGAGAGAGAGAGAGAGAGAGAGAGAGAGAGAGAGAGAGAGAGAGAGAATACTAGATTAACTAAATAAATAAAAAAAAAACATTGGAAATTGGGGATAACTATGCTTGTCTTTTAATTCACGATAACATTATTTGCTTCCCTTTGTACGCTCAATCTTTTGTGACAACTTAATCCTTTCTGGTATCGTTTGAGACTTCTGTTTGAAAGTTTATCCATTTTTACAAATTAATCTCCTCAACGATATTATTACACCACAATGTCGATATGTATCTAATTGTGTTTAAAGAAATAATACGAGAAATACAGTGTATCATCCAAATAACAAAAATAAAATAATAATAATCAAAATAAATAAAAATAAAAAAGTACCTACCATCTCGCTGTATTTCGTTGGAAATGAAATGTGTCAAGGTGTGCCTAGCTTTTTAAACACAGAACGAATGCTGTTTTTTTAATCTAATCCCTTTAATTATTTTTGACAACTTAATCTTTCGACCTGATAAAAAAAAAAAAAAAACAGGATATTTTGGATGCCTTGAATTTGTTTTCAAATTAATCCCTTGAATGTCGTTTAAAAATACAATTAATTTCGTGTTAACAACATAATCTTTCGACCTGATGAAGACAGGATATTTCGATCCTAAAAAATGATTTACAACTTAATCCCTTGAATGTCGTTTAATATCTTAATTTTAACCCGATATCATATACTATACTTTTTGATAAATTAAAATTAAATAAACTGACATGTCTGTCGATGTTTCTTTAAATCTTGCTTCTGTTTGTATTTTTTCTCACAAAACGTAAACTGATATTTTTTTTCCGAATGACGAGATGTGACGTGAAGGTCACAGTCACTCTTGGTCTCGAAGGATAATTCGCAGTATTTGCACGTTGTCATGCACTTACGACCGTGCTCTGAGTACTTACCCGTTGAGAAATTTGTTGCATTTCAAGCACGTAAACATGTTTTGCCGTGGTTAGAATTTGAAGGTATTTTTTCATGGTAAACGTTTTACCGCAAATGAGACATTGGTACTCCATGGTCTGTTTTAAAGAAAAAAATATATCACCTCGATATTACAGCTTGTTGACTTTTCGACTGATTTGTTGTAAATGAGGTTAAACATGGTGTGCCTTGCTTTATATATACAGAAAACCCTATATTATCATTAGTAGAAAAATGACGCAGTGTACTACTAAAAAGTAAAATAACAAAAATACCGACCTCCGAGTAAAATTCTAAACGGAAAGTCCCTAAACCTATGACAAAATCAAAAGCTCAAACACATCAAACGAATGGATAACAACTGTCATATTGGATTTGCCTTTATATGTCTATGCGGTATTGTTTTTTTCAAATAAAACTCGGAAATTTCACAAACAGAATTGTTTTACTCCGGAAGTGAAAAAAATTATGGAAAATTTTCAAATAAATTAATAAAACCACATTTAACCCTTTAGAAAAAATGGTAACTATAAAGGTTGTTCCCCGAATTGAAAGATAAATGCATGGTGCCTTTTTTTTTTTTTTTGTAGTATGACATTTCAAAGTGGGAAGTCTATGTGTTGAATCAATTGATACATGTCTTTTACATATATAAGCAAACGGAAAAAATGGGTATTCTAGTTTCATCTATCAATAAAAAACTGGCCATTGGATGGCGAAGGTCGCTGAGCATGGAGTTTAATACTAACAAACAAACGTACAAACAGCACAGAAATGATGTATACACAAGGAGAATTCGGTAAATTTTAATCTGTATTCATTCATCTTTTTTTTTTTTTTTGCATGTACGTAATGTACATGTGAAGTTCACATTGCTTCAGAATAGAATCAATGAAAAACTATGTAATAAACTCAGATACTCAAACTGAGATTTAGAGTTCGAATTCCGCACGTGGCAGGTGCGTTCTAATCATATCGTATTTGACAAGGGTTCCCATTTTACTGCCGAAGTTCTATGGTTCTCATGGGTACCCGGATTCCTCTGCCGATAAAAACTGGCAGGCGCCACGATATAGCCAAAAGCGCTGAAAGTAGCGCTAAACACCAACAATCAAGTAATCAATGGAAGTAAGAATGGAGCTCACATCGGCAAAAGAATTAAACTTATAACAACACTTAGTTTTGTAAATTATTAATTGTTGTATGCCGGGGGCTGTTGGGTTATCCCTGTGTCCGTCTACCCGTCATATTTGGTACATGGTTTGTCCGACTAACTCTGACTTCAGTTTACAAACAGGAACTTTTATATAATGCAGCTGTGTGAAAGCACATATATTCATATATCCAGGGTTTTGATTTTCTTAAAATTCAATGACGCAGTGTACTACTAAAAGTAAAATAACAAAAATACCGACCTCCGAGTAAAATTCTAAACGGAAAGTCCCTAAACCAATGACAAAATCAAAAGCTCAAACACATCAAACGAATGGATAACAACTGTCATATTCCTGGCTTGGTACAGGCATTTTTTATGTAAAAAATGGTGGATTAAACCTGGTTTTGTAGCTAGCTAAACCTCTCATTTGTATGACAGTCGCATAAAATTCCATTATATTGACAACGATGTGTGAACAAAACAAACAGACACAGTAGGTAAAAATGTCAAACATAGGGGTACAGCAGTCAACATTGTGTTATAATCTTAATCGCTATAAAAACAAGCAAATATATCAACAAATATAAACAAAAAGGCACATAGACAAAGCACATTAGCAAAAATGAAAGACAAAAAAATTTACCGTAGCACAATAAAACAATGGCGGGATGTATAAGTACCGATCCACGTCAAATGGATATTGCCAAAAATAGACTAAACAGTAAAAGTAATAACTTACAAAGACAAATGAAAGAATAATACTATAACACGTTATTAAGATGATAAACAACGTCAGTACCTAGAATCTATACTTCAAGACCATCGTGTATTATTTGTGAAGTTGATACGGAATATTTATCAACAAGGTCTTGGTATCTTCCGATGAACTCTTTTAGAAAAAGGACGAGACGTTCTTTGACATAATACTGGTTCATCAACTTTCTGCTTAGACACTGGTGACGTTTTCCAAATTTTGAGTAGTAGCTGCAAGCTTTTGAATATCGAATGAGTTGGGAAATGTATATCCCATATGCAGGTTAAGTTGATATATTGCTACTAAGGTGGGCTAAATTGATAATTTCAAAATTAAAATCGATTCGTTTATCATAGATTCTGGTACTGAGATGACCGCTTATGTCAAATTCGAGGTATAAGTCTAAAAAGAGATGCAACTACACGTTTGTCACCGCATTCCAATTAAGCAAACGAAATAATCTGAAAAGGATTTGTGTATAGGGGATTATCATCCTTAAATGTTTATATTAATACATTGCAAACGAAATTTGTTTGATATAGATACAATCTTTCCGGAACGATGTGTTTTCGTTAATAATTCTAATAAATTAACAGGTTTCTTGGTTTAATCAGATTAGAGGTTAATCATAGTTATAGAACAAATTATCTTGTCACAAAAATGATGTAACCTTCATCTTAATTACCTTTTGATTTAAATCAATTCGAAGTTTGATAAAAATCCCATTGTTTCAATTATTGTTATCCCTCTTGCTTGAAAGACTAAGGCATTTAAATATCGCATATTAAGCATATTCAACAATATATTCATCAATGTATTCCTTTATTTGTACAATATAGAACCATATTCATTCTCCTATGACAACTTAATCTCCAAAGTGATTTAACATTCTTATACCGTTATATTATTATGCAGCAAATTTCATTGGTCAAATATGCGTAAGGCATTTCATAATAATATGATATTTCCTTAAACGGATTTGTGTATAGGTGATTATTTGGTTATATACTTTTGCAGTCTTTTCATTGGTCGATATATGTGACAAACGTCATACGTTCTTAATCGGATTATATCATCTATATTTAGTCGTAGGGGAATTCCACATTGACCGCCACCTTGGGCCCTATGTTTTTAGTTGACTAAAACAGCCTATTTACTACTCCTGCTGATATTAAGAATCACGCCGTCAATATTTAACCTGCTAATATTAAGAATCACGCCGTCAATATTTAATGATATATATGTTTAAAAGATTTTTTATATTTGGTTTGGATTTGCCTTTATATGTCTATGCGGTATTGTTTTTTTTTTCAAATAAAACTCGGAAATTTCACAAACAGAATTGTTTTACTCCGGAAGTGAAAAAAAAATTATGGAAAATTTTCAAATAAATTAATAAAAACCACATTTAACCCTTTAGAAAAAAATGGTAACTATAAAGGTTGTTCCCCCGAATTGAAAGATAAATGCATGGTGCCTTTTTTTTTTTTTTTGTCGTATGACATTTCAAAGTGGGAAGTCTATGTGTTGAATCAATTGATACATGTCTTTTACATATATAAGCAAACGGAAAAAATGGGTATTCTAGTTTCATCTATCAATAAAAAACTGGCCATTGGATGGCGAAGGTCGCTGAGCATGGAGTTTAATACTAACAAACAAACGTACAAACAGCACAGAAATGATGTATACACAAGGAGAATTCGGTAAATTTTAATCTGTATTCATTCATCTTTTTTTTTTTTTTTTGCATGTACGTAATGTACATGTGAAGTTCACATTGCTTCAGAATAGAATCAATGAAAAACTATGTAATAAACTCAGATACTCAAACTGAGATTTAGAGTTCGAATTCCGCACGTGGCAGGTGCGTTCTAATCATATCGTATTTGACAAGGGTTTCCATTTTTACTGCCGAAGTTCTATGGTTCTCATGGGGTACCCCGGATTCCTCTGCCGATAAAAACTGGCAGGCGCCACGATATAGCCAAAAGCGCTGAAAGTAGCGCTAAACACCAACAATCAAGTAATCAATGGAAGTAAGAATGGAGCTCACATCGGCAAAAGAATTAAACTTATAACAACACTTAGTTTTGTAAATTATTAATTGTTGTATGCCGGGGGCTGTTGGGTTATCCCTGTGTCCGTCTACCCGTCATATTTGGTACATGGTTTGTCCGACTAACTCTGACTTCAGTTTACAAACAGGAACTTTTATATAATGCAGCTGTGTGAAAGCACATATATTCATATATCCAGGGTTTTGATTTTCTTAAAATTCAAAAAATGAGCTCATGTTGAACTCTTCGTTTTCTTGTGATTCAGAAAAAAACTCTGGTGGGAATATGGTTTGTCCGGCTTTTTTTTTGTACAGTTGTTAAACTAGAACTTTCAAATCACACAGGGTGTCAGAATATTTGCTACGGGTTTGCTAAATGACAGGATTTTGATTTTCACTAAATTTTCCACAAATAATAGGGTGTTGAGCGTTGTTATATAATATCATCGTGACAAAAGGTCAGCAGTTAAAAATTTCATAACACAATCGGTGTGAATATATTAATGTGTTAATCTATTATGACTTGCCTTTATACGAAGCGTATTGGGGACATAGTAAAAATAAAATAAGATCAAAGTCGAAATTTCGACGTTTCAAATGTAATATGTTTCACGTACAAATATCTACTTCAAGTCCGGACTTCAGTTATGTATCAAGACAACCCCGTTATTCCGACACACCTTCTATTGAGCCATACTTTTTATTCAACAGTCTAATATATAAAGACAATGGTTAATATTGTGTCATAAGAATGCCAACTTGTAGAGTTTAATCAATGTTTCAGAAAAAAAGAACCAACATTTCAAAATTCCAAAACTAACACTCTGAGCAGCATATGAGTCGTCCTGAATATGAATGGCATATTTGCCACTTGATTTACCATTGTGTAAACAAGGTGAAGTCAGTGACTTGCTTTTGGGTCACCAATTAGGCTTTTGAAACCAACACTTAAACATGGGATGCAAAATGTCCTCAGATCTGACGATCCTGTGACAGTGTCGTGGAAACTAAAACATGGAATATGGGAAAACAACAGTTTTTTTTTCTATAAACATGCGTGTTCTATTGAATGAAACTTATTAATATTAAATTCTTATCCATATCATAATTTAAGAACAAAACAAATTTTTGATTAAAATTAACAAAATATGTAGATGACGCTTCAGTAATTTGCGTCCATGTCTCCTCCTTCTAAAATTGTAATAACTGTGTTTGAATACTGATATCAAACTTTGAATATTTATTCGGGATTTGAAAAGTTAAAATTTCGAGTTTTAAGTCGAAATTTTAAGATTTGAAATGTCTAAATTTCGAAACCAGAAAAAAAAAAATGCATTGCCAATGTTATGTTTACTTGGTCCCTAATACACTTCCGTGTACCGTATGATTACTTTTATCTGATAAATAACATTTTGAGATTAGTGTTTTCACATCAGTTCCACATTAATCAAGAATTTGTTATTTACTGGATACAATACTTACCAAGTTCATTTTTTCAGTTTGGGAGCAACCCCCCACCAAATGAGGGACTGTCCCTTAGAAAAGGGGTAACTTTGCTGTTGTAGAAAAGAAAAAAAGAAAAACTTAGCCTTTTTAATTTAAAAAGGGGACACTTCATTGTATTTGGGACAACTTTTCTAAAAGAGGATTATCTTATTTTTAATAATATTCCAAAATTCATGGACATGTTTTGTCGATATAATACCAGATACACGTATTGTTCTTTGGGAAAATTTTCTGCAAACAATGTATATATGTGCCCTTTTGTTCTTAAAAGTTGTTTAAAAAAAAAAATATCAGTTGAAATCTATCCCTCGTAAAAGGTATAGTCATTACTTAAAAGGGATTATCCATCATTTGAAGGGTTGTTCCAACCCTCTTTTTACTGTTAAAATTCACATCTCTCAACCCCATGCCAGTTTCGCAAACTTTGAGTAATGAAGTTTTAAATATATGTGTAAAAAGTAAAATCACAAAAATAACCAAATTCCGAGAAAAGTCCCTAATCAAATGGTAAAATCAAAAGCTCAAACACATCAAACGAAAGGGTAACAACTGTCATATTCCTGCACGACAATGCGTTGTCCTTCAACAAATCATGACTTTTTTGTTTTCTGTCAATGGATTTATGACTTTTGGACAGCGGTATAATACTGTTGTCTTTATTTATCATGGTTATGCTACTCTCCTTAATGGCGATTCTTTGTCACATTAACGACTTCATTAGGACACATTCTGATGAATGTGGCGAATGGAATCGGAGTTTACAGCGTTTCATTTTAAACGAAGAGGAAATTAACCATATTTTGACCTTTCACATGCCCGCACTAAACATTTGTAGTAGGTATTTAAACCAAATGTGTTTTATCATATTGAAAACTTATGTCTAAAGTGTCTAAAAATACAACATGGATAATCAAACTGCAATATATTCTCTTCCTTTTCGGATTGTTTGTATATAAGAAAGACATTAATTTTTGTTTAAATGTTTTGTTTATATTTCCCATTTGCTACCATTGCAATGAGAAATTCAATAACTGAACATACGATTTTTACTTAGTTATTAAATATGAGTGATACCGATTTATCCGACGTTGATAGTTTTTAAGAACTTTAAAACTGATGAAGAATGTTGAAATATGTTTGGGAAAAATAAACCACAACATATACCTGAAGGATACTTATATTTAGGAATATTTTCAAAATTTACAACAGGTAAAAAAGTTAGATACAACTTTCCCATAAAATACCTACACACAAATCATTTTTTTACATTAACGCTCTTTCGACTCACTCTCTAGAGAGTTAGAGAAAAGACTAGTATGCTCGAAATTTGGTCTCACATTTTCAATCATCCAAATTATACCTTATTTTAAGAGAAAGAACATGTGTAAAGATGTTTATATCAGTGACAATACAACTACGTCATGAAATAATTAATTGCAGTTATTCTGAATATATTTATGGCCTCAGTTCCCATGTAATACTGTGGATTCGTTATTATTCGTGGAATATCAATTTTCGTGGACTTCGTGGATAAAGGTGAAGCACGAATATAAATCCTCAACGAAGTACACATTTTCTATAGGCTTCTTTGTAGACTTTGGCTAAACCACGAAATTAAATATCCACGAAAATACAATTTTTACTCAATCCACGAAAATTGGTACCCACGAAAATAAATGAATCAACAGTAACAGGAAACCTTAACATCGTTCATGACCGAGAGCTGAAATCATTCCTCAGTTAATGACCTCAATATCGTCACCCTTCAATTAATAATTGGAATAATTGTCTTAACATCATCCACGACTCACTCCGTACTAACTGCTCGAAATTGATAAAACAAGAAAAGGCTGATAAAAAATCCTTATATTCTTTTTTTAATTCAATAATGAACAAAGTTGATATTCGTATTAAACATTTTAGAGAACTTACTCCTAACAACAACCATAATAGCCTTATTTCTTGTATCAAACATAAGCTACCAGAACTCACTAAGGAATTTGTTTTTGTCCCGGCTGATAAGGTTGCTAATAATATTATTTTTGTTTGACGCAAATTTTAAATTGAGGTTCTGCAAAAGGAAATCACGAATTCACCAACATTCGTACCACTCCATTTTTGGAAAATTACATTTTTACAGACATAAACTTTGAGCTACCTCTTTACAAGCAGAACCAAATACAATGAAAGTTCCAACTATGTACTGGCTTCCGAACCTGCAATACACCTTACAAATGTAGATTTATTTCGTCTTCAAGCTATTGTTCCACTACTAAACTGTCCATTCTACTTACTAGTTCACTTTGTAAAGTCAAAAATCTGGTAATAAATTTTCAAAGATGGCCTTTGAAAATAGTGGAATTAATTACTTTTGGAATGTCAAAAATTCGTTTGAAGTACTTGAATAATTGCATGCTTATATTGGTGATTTCGAATCGAATCAAAGTTTTGATTTTTCCCACTTTCCCTCATAATCTCATTAAGAAGAAAAAAATCACACATTTAATTAAATGGGCAATTAAAAAATCAGAATGAAAATATATAAGTTCAAACTCTTTGAGGTCATTTTTTAGTAACACCAAAATAAAGAACTATGTCAATTAGACCTGCTTCGATACGATAACTCCCCTTGAATTTTTACTAGATAGCATTTCTGTTCGCTATGGAGATTCCGTATATCGCCAAGTTATCGGAATTCGAAAAAGGGACTAAATGTGTACCACTTATTGCGGACCTGTTTCTGTATTGTTATCAGTTACAATTTAAGACTAAAATCAGCAAAGACCGATCAAAACAACATCTGATACAAAACTTTAATAACACTTTAAGCTATTTGGATGGTATACTGGCTCCCAATAATGACGACTGAACTGACTTTAAATAAAACTAAAACTAACAATGAACACTGCCCTTTCATAGATCTTGATATCTATATCTTTAGCGGGAAGCTTTATACCAAATTTACGATAAAAGAGATGATTTTTCATTTCCTATTGTTAATTATCCATTCTTAGATGGTGACGTTCCCTTGTCACCATCTTATGGTGTTTATATATATCAACGTGTTCGATTCGCTCGTGTAAGTAACAACATATTTGATTTTAACGAAAGAAACCTCTGTATAACTGAAGAATTATAACACCAGGATTTTCGATAGCACACACTAGTCAAAACATTCACTAAATGTTATCATCGGTACAAGGATATCATTCGTATATATAAATCAACATGCAGACATCTTCTTACCGCCTGTCGATACTTTTATTTTGGCATTGCACAAATCATGTCTTCTTTGACTGTCCATGGCGTTAAAACAGTAAATCCCTGGAATGCGTTTTAATTCAGTTGAGTCTCTGATGCATGATTTTTTATTATAATTGTTATTGGCTTTTAACTATAGTCCAGCTGATTCGTGCGTATTTTTAGAAGAGTTGTGGGTTTGATGATAAAAGCATGAAACTTTGCATAATTGTAAATATATATTTTGTACTCAATTTAAGCTAAGGACCCACTCTAAAAAATCCAATACGGCGGCCATTTTCAAGGTGTCTGCCAATCAGTATAAATTTCACAACCATGTATAAATGAAAGCAAATGATAAAAAACTAAATCTTTTAAAAACATAAAATGTAATCTAACGTTTCAAGTAAGTCATGACATTTCATTTGTTTTCAAAATGTTGGAAATTTGAAAATGGCCGCCAAAAAGTGAAAATGAACAAAACTGAAGCAAGGCTTTGCTGATATTTATTGCTTCTATCGAATTGCACTTTGTAGTTGATACAATATTCTAGGGATTGCTAGTTTTCAGTAACTGCGAGTACTCTCAAATCGTCCTTTCGTGTTAATTAATTAGACCTTGTAATGCATTCTTTGTTAATCAATTTATGCTTATTTTGTGTTATATCTCGTCTCACTCTTTTTAATATGTACCACCTTTGATACGTATTTAGTATGACGATAAATTATCACTTCTGTACTCGTACTGTGAACAACAAATTTATTCATTTTGTAAAAAATATTTCCTTGCACCTAACAACAAAATTATTATATTTAAATTGGCCTGTGTTCATTATTTTATTTAACGCCATTTTGTCCCAGGTAACAGTTGTCTATAGATCAAATTTATTCGTTAAGTTAATATTTACTTGTTAAAACGTTTAAACTTGCTGAATTTTTATGCATCTGTCCTAAGTCAGGAGCCTGTTGTTCAGTGGTTGTCGTTTGTTGATGTGGTTCATAAGTGTTTCTCGTTTTTTATATAGATTGGGCCGTTGGTTTCCTGTTTCAATTGTTTTACACTAGTAGTTTTGGGGCCCTTTATAGCTTTCTGTTCGGTGTGAGCCAAGGCTCCGTGTTGAGGGTCGTAATTTGACCTTTAAATGTTTACTTTTTACACATTGTGACTTGGATAGAGAGTTGTTTCATTGGCATTCATACCACATCTTCTTATTTTTATCTTATACGTTCAGGTATTTCACATCCAACCTTTATCGTAATATTTTATACAAAGAACAAAAATGTCGACATTCACCGCAAAAGATAACCAAACCTTTAAACAGACTTATTTAGGAAGTATATAGTTACGATACTGTTGTCAGGTCATAAAAGATGGCAAATTTTGGTATTAATATTGATTCACTCATAGCATGCATAGGGTCTTTGCATCTGAAATAAACACATTTATTCTAAAACCAGTTGTTGGCATGATACGGGTTATAATCTTTTCATATATTTTATGATGGTATGATACTAAATACCAAATGGGAGGGATTGTGCTTGATTTTCATATGATGAAAACATAATCTTTCAATCAGTTTAATTGAGGTCTGTAGCTGGCATGTAAGTAACTGCCAGTAGTCTTTTGTTAATTTATGTATCATTGTGATTTTGCTTAGTTTCTTTTGTTATCTATTCTGACATCGCACTAGGACTTCTTTTAAACTGGGTTTTATTGTTCGTATTGCTGTGTGTTTGGATATTCTGCAGTGACTAGATGTATAGGGGGAGGGTTGAGATCTCACAAAACATGTTTAACCCCAACGCATTTTTGCGCTTGTTTCAAGTCAGGAGCCTCTGTCCTTTGTTAGTCTTGTAAGTTGGGTTTTTTTTATTATAAGTTCATTAATATGTTTTGGAGTTTAGTGTGACGTCCATTTTCACTGAACTAGTACACATTTTTGTTTAGAGGCGAGCTTCAGCTTGCTAAAGTGGGCGTCAGTTTTGGTTGTGCGGGATGTACAAATACGCAACCACACCATATGAGAATGATGACTTTAAACCCGATGCCTCGTGTAGATACCGTAATTTGCCATGAGCTGTCCAAATATCAGGACCTACTTATTTTATTTTTTGTCAATTTATTCTCGTCCTGAACATGCACGAAACTAGTGATACTGGACGTTAAACATACAGCAATCGATCAATCTCAGTTGTTCACCTCTATTTACTCTTTTACCGGCAATCAGTACTGAAGATGCATTCATAAACATACATGTACTATAATTTACTATAAACTTTAAAGTTGTAAATATACCAGATAAGTAATTGCTGTTGTATCAAAGTGTAGAAATATCAGAAAAAATCGAATTATTCTAGTTATATGTCAACATAAACGAAATTATTTTTCATATTCGAAACCGACTAATAATACTAATAAAGACAATATATCAGCTAGACCATAGTCTGGCTTCAAAAGATAATTGTTTATAGGTAAAGACACGTGCCCATTGAATTTAGACAACGTAAATAAGAAACATATTAAGTTATCCCACTTGTAATTATTTTTTTTAGAGAATAGAAAGTCGGTGTTTGATAGCCGAGGGTCTGGAATGAACAATAGAGAATAATGTGTGAAAATATAACAAATGAAGAAAATCGACCATAAAAATAAAGGAGTGAAAATAATTGGATGCTAAAGTATAAAGAATAGAGAATAATAGGCAAAACATATAACGTATAGGAAGCAAATGACTAACAAAAAGAAAACAGAAATGACGGACGCACCATCCAGACCTTCATAGATACAGAATTGTCATAGGATATACCAATCACTGATTAGTTGCTAACTAAATATGCAGTCATGTTGTTAGCAATACTTGAGAACATGAGACGAACAATGTAAAGTTCAATCAACATAACAGGAAGTACTACAAAATGTAGCTGTCCGACATTTCGGACAAAAATGTTGACACTTTACATCTCCCTCTGGATATGCTTTGTCTCTCTTTTAAGACTTACTAAGATTTAATGTAATAATCAAAATATCAGAAAACAGGCAGAAGGTGTCCGGCATACCCTATGAGCGTCACACAATGAAATGTATTTTATAAGTTACATTTCAATGTTCGTAAAAATCTATATTTTAAAGAATCACTGCTCTATCCATTAAAGTAAGATAATATTGTCAGGGACCTTCCCCTTTTTGAATTTGCCTTGTGCACGTAGTTCGGTATTTTTTAATACCTTCTACTAAACTGTGTGTTTAAATAGTAAACAGATAAAGAATCAGTTAAGAGACAAAAGTCAATGTGTTAGTTTACTTCATTTCAAAGTCCTATAAATAACATGGATTTTTTGGTGACGACTGCCGTATGTTTACCTCTGTGTGTTGATAACTTATAGATGTATACTTCTTGAATGACGTAATATACTTCTAGATGATTTACAGTGTTTGTAAATAAGTCATCGATTCAAATTTAAAGTGTGTTATTGCTTTTTAGTAAACAGTAAAGTGCATATCTGTAACGAAAAGGTTCTGGATCAATCTGGTACATGTAGAGGTAAGCTTTTTATATATCAATGCCATTTTTGTCTAAAATTAGATTTTAGTAGATCTTTAAATGTGTTTTTTTTTTTTATTCAAGATACACCATCAACAGTTTAGAAATAGTAGTACTGGTGTTTGCCACTACCATCCGCCATACATACACTAGTTCATGTCACGCTGTCGTATTTTGTTTTCATTATTTGTGTTTTAATTCAGGCCGTTTGTTTTTTTGTTGAATTGTTTCATGTTTTCATGTCGGTACCTTTTATAGCTGACTATATATGGTATGAGATTTGTGCATTATTGAAGACCGCACGGTGACGTATATAATGGATTTCACAACATTCATTTGGACTACGGTTGATTGTTAATTGTTTCATTTGTAATCAAACTACATCTTTTATTTTTATAGATATATTTATGTTAGAAAATAATATCGAACATTAAAGTCAGTTAATATGAAGAAAACGACGAATATGCATTAAATGGTTAAGGTAACTGACCGACATTAGTTAATGTTTCCGCGTCTATTTTTGGTTTTACTTTAAGAGTATGTGTATATTCATTGATAAATTTTATGCTAATCTCTGAAGTACTTTGAATAATAATGTGACATTTAAAAGTGTGGGTGACCTCAATTCAAATACACGAAGTTTATATCAATATTTTAAACTTGAACTTATTTTTTTTTCATACGGAAAATAAAAGTTAGTAAACGTCTGTCAATTGAGTAGCTGATATGGAACTGATTCATATCTCTTTCTAGATTGATTGGAAATAAAAGATTTGTTCGTCATATGCACCTTTGGTAAAGTCGTCTATTTTAAACTTGCAAAATTAAAGGATCAAGCATGTACACAGTCTTGTCGGTTAGGAATGCGTGAATATGATGTGCATAAACACTTTCATTCAAAGCCAAAAATAAATATCTCGTCAAATTCGGTTTTTGGATTGGGGATATATTTGTACATGAACCTAACCCAAAGAAATTAAAAAATATGTAAATCCATTCCAATAATACACATCCTAACGATTTTTCCTTTTGGTTTTGAATTGATATTAACTATTAAATTTGTTCTAAAATTTAAGGCAATCGTTTTACCTAAAAGTTTACTCTTTGTCGTTTAGATCTTCGATGGTATAAGCTTTGATTGTAACGTCCAGTAGCAAACTTTTCATGCATGTTTAGCACAATGTAGATGCTTTGCCATGCTCACTGATGAATTGACTTAAAATTACAGTTTCTTCCTACAATGCAAGTCTTATATAAAATAAAAAAAGCAAAGAACGAAAACGGAATATTTGAATGTTCCTTATTGCAGAGTTATACACGACCAGAATCTTTACAAACCTACAGTTAATATCGACCTCAATTCCGGATTATTAATTTTATCATATTTATTTGATAATATTAATAATAATCTTAATATATCTTGCAGTATTCAAGCAAACATTATTGTATGATAGTCCCCTTTCTTTTAATGATTTTATAGAAACTTTTTTTCTATGCGTTTGTTCAAGTGAAATTCATAAAGATGCCAAGTAATTCCATTTTCACTTTGCATATATGATTCAAAGAACTGCCATGATTTTTTATTATAGCTGTAGTTGTTATGTCGTTTTTGAGATTTCTCGATGATATTGGCTATTCATATACTGTGTCAAAAGAGACAGTTGGAAATGGGGGAAATTCGCGGTTAAAAAAACACCAGTAAGATCTCAATGTGCCACTTGTTACTTTATCAATTACAAAAACAATTTATGTATAAAATATGCCTGTTTTTTTGGCACAATTTCACTAAAATTTGTGCATCAACCCTTTTCCAAATCAACACAAATAATTGTCTTTATAACCGGAAGTGCACATTCGTAAAGTCAACTTTCGAATACACAAAGGAATTAAGAACATGTGATTGTAAACACTTACTGAAAGAACAATTTGTAAGAAACTGGTTCTTTGGCATGCATAATAGTCGGAGACTCGACCAATCAAGTTGATCGATATACTTTTCTATCTTTCGAGACAACAATCATTTGATATGAAATAGCTGACAAGACATTTTTAAACTACTCTAATTATGATGAACACAAATATTGAAAACAGCAATTGAACGAAAATCATGTACATTTAAATATAAATAACACATATCAAATATTTAGCAACATTCTGAGAACTAGCGACTCATTTCATAAATAATCTTACTAGTTGAAGTACTCTTAAAGTCATGAACAATACAGTATGAATTACCAATTTTTGTCGTAGATATTTTGCGAAATGAGCTACTGGTGTCTAGTATACTCCAAATGATTATAATGTCTCGTAAGGCTATTTCTTTATTTTTTCTTTTGGCTCTGATTTCACATCAAAATAAAATAGACTTACAGGACGTCTTAATTTTTCGGACTAATGTCTAGACATGACGCATTTTCCAGGAATCATGTTATATTTAGTATGGGGCGTCAACGAATTGATAAATAAAAATCCTGTATCAATAATCCGGTACTTCTTACTCATTGTTAAATAGTATTCCACAACTTGATTGCGGTTATATTGTGTGTATATAACTCCGTCACACATGCTCAAAATTCGGTAATAAAACTTAGGATTCATGATATATGAATACATAAATCAAAAAAAGGTATGTGCTTGTGTTACTTTGTGTACATATAAGTTAGCTTTAATAGTAAGAAAAATATTGACTCTATCATTTGCAGAGGTTTTACATGTTCATGATGTTATGCATCTGTTAAAATTGATTCTTTCGACTGGATACAAACTAGAACTGAATATATTGTACAGACTCTTGCATCTTGTTGACCACTGTCGTATGTTTATTTCTGGGTGTTGAATCATAGATATAGACTTCATTCCCCCTTTTATTCATGCTGTGTAGTTTTTATTAAACGTCATAGGTGTTACTTCGACTATGATGAATACCAGAAGAGTTCGGCAATCAGTAGGTTTGTGCAAATAGGTCTAACTGGTCTATCCCCACCACATTTTGTTCCAGTATTAAGTCTGGCTATGCGAAACATATGTTATTGTTTCTCTTTGTTTGTATATCAGATTTTTAAGGTTTAGTAGTGTTTACAAATGTGTTGCGTGGTATTGTTAGCGATACCTTTTATTTAAGAATCAAATGAATCTTTTTATAATTTTAGTGGGTTGTAAAGGCGTTTACTAAAGCACATACTGTATGAAGCTCGGAAGCGTTTCATATTAAAAATTTGAGAACGATCAACGCTTTTACAACCTGATAACCTTGCTAAACTTGTATCTTGAAAAATAGCATTGTGACCAATAGTCTATTATATTTTTGAAAAAAAGCCTGATTTGAATACTGTCAAAAAACTAATTTTTTTGCGGATACGTATATTTGGTGTATAACCGTTTTGAGGCAATTCTGATGTGCAATGTTTATTCTTGATTTTCGTCGTGTATTTATATACAAGAAAATTTAGTTTGGCGTATTCCCGAATATTTTACTATTTTATCTTACTTCCATGAAATAAATTCAAAGTATTAAACATCACTGGTTTCACTCGAAAGCTTTTACCAAAATCTATACATTAACACCCCAATGTCTTTATAACCGGCAGTGCATATACAGCAATGTCAAGCTATGAATACACCTCGACGGAAGACAGAACAGGTGATTGTAAATATTGACTGATGGAACAACAATTTTTAGAAGATTAATGTTTGGCATGCTCAATAGTTATAGAATCGCCCAATCAAGGTGATCTGTATACTTTTCATTTTTTTTTCATCGTCTAATTTGAAATAGCTAGAAACTTTTAAACTTCTCTAATTAAGATGAACTCAAGTATTGAAAAAAGCAATTAAAGAACGAAAGTTCGATAAAATAAAAATGACACATATCAAATATTGAGTAACATTCTTAGAACTAGCGACTCATTTCACAAATAATCTTACTAGTTAAAATACTCTTTAAATCATCAACTTTTTAGTACATGTATAACAATTTTCGTCGTATTTGTGCGAAATGAGCCCCTGTTGTCTAGTACAGTCGAAATGATTCAAATTTCTTGTAACATTCGTAAGGCTTTTTCTTATGCTTTGCTTTGACACCAAGTCAAAATAAAATAGACTAAATAGACGTCATATTTTTTCAGACTTATGTCTAGACATGATGTCTTTTCCAGGGAGTGTATTATATTTAGTATCGGCAGTCATCGAATTGATAAATAAGAACATTCTGTACCAACAACCGGTGCTTTTTACTCATTGTTAGATAGTATTGCACTATTAGTTGGTATTTTATTGTGTGTATTTAACTCCGTCACACATACTCCATACTCAAAATTCGATATTAAAATTTGGGATTCATGATAAATGAAGAGAAAATTGAAGAAGGTATGTTTTTGTGTTACCTTTGTGTTAATATAAGCTAGATGTAATAATAAGAAATATTGATTTGTCAATTGTAGATTTTTTTACATATAAGGCACCTGTTAAAATTTATTCTTTCGAACATTACAATCTAGAACTGAAGATATAGTACAGATCCTTGTCTCTTGTTGACTACTGCCGTATGTTAACTTCTTAGTGTTGTTAACACATATACTTGTACTTCATTTCCCCCTTTTATTCATGCCAAGTAGTTTTTATTAAACGTCGTTTATACATTTGTCAACAAGATCTAAATATAATCGATTTAAAAAAGTATCAAAACATCATATCCGCAACACCTAATTCTGACAAAAAAAGCTTTTTATTGGTTTTAAATATAACACGGAAAAGACATGGATATATTGTTTTATGAAATCAAGTACCGTAAGTAACATAATGGTAAAAAAAAAGTTCTACAACTGATCACTGCACTGATAAATATAAAGTTCATTTAAAATCCTATAAATGACATAGGGGTTTTTGACAGATTATCTTCTCGAATGTTCCGATCCATGACGTAATATACTTCTAGAAGATTCACATTGTTTGTAAATAAGTCATCGATTCAAATTTAAAGTGTGTTATTGGCTTTTACTAAACACTTTAAGTTCATATTCTTAACGAGAAGGTTCTAGATCATTCTGGAAATATATATTTAGGTAAGCCTGAGTATATATATCAATGCCAATTTTGTTTACAATCAAGATTTAGTTGATCTTTAAATGTTCTTTTTTTTCATTCAAGATACACCATAAACAGTTTAGAATTAATAGTACTGATAATTGCCACTACCATCATTCATAAATGCTCTATTTCATGTCACTATGTCGTATATTGTTGTCATTACATGTGTTTTAATTTAATCCTTGTGTTTTTTTTCTGTTGAATTGTTTCATGTTGTCATGTCGATACCTTTTGTAGCTGTCTATACGGTTTGAAATTTGTGCATTGCTGAAGACTGCACGGTGACCAATATAGTGGATTAAATCACGTTCATTTAAACTACGGTTGATAGATAATTGTTTTATTGGCAATCATACCACATCTTATATTTTTATCAATATATTTAAATTAGAAAAGAATATATAGCATTAAAGTCAATTGATCTGAAGAAAACGAGGAGTTTGCCTCAATTGGTTAAGGCAATTAACCGACATACATTAATGTTTCCGCGTCTATTTTTAGTTTAACTTTTAAAAAATATTTATATTCATTGATAAATGTTATGCTAATCTCTAAAGTACTTTGAATAAAAATGGGACTTTTAAAATTGTGGGTGACCACAATTTGAATACACGAAATTTTATAACAATATTTTAAACTTGAATTTATTTTTTCATGTGGAAAATAAAAGTTAGTGAACGTCTGTCAATTAAGAAGCTGATATGGAGCTGATTCATATCTCTTTCTAGATTGATTAGAAATAAAAGATTTGTTGGTCATATGCACCTTTTTGATAAAGTCATCTATTCTTAACTAACTTGCTTATAAAAATTAAAGGATCGAGCTTGCACACAGTCTTTTCGGTAAGGAAAGCTTGCATATGACATGCATAAACTCTTTCATTAAAAGCCAAACATAAATATCTCCATGAAATTCGGGTTGTGGATAGGGGACATACTTGTGGATGTACTTTACCCAAAGAAATTTAAAAATATGTAAATCCATACCAATAATACACATTCTTACGATTTGCTTTTCGTTTCGAATTGATATAATCTATTAAATTTGTTCTAAAATTGTTGGCAATTGCTTACTCTTTAATTGTCGTTTAAATATTCGATGGTAGAAGCTTAATTGATTGATTGATTGTTGGTTGCTTAACGTCCAGTGGCTAGCTTTTCATGCATGTTCAGCACGATGTAGAAGCTTTGCCTTGCCTAATGAGTCGACTAAACAATTACAGTTTCTTCCTAAAAATTCAAGTCTTATAAAAGACAAAGAACAAAACTTATTAAAACGCGAACAACATTGTAATTAGAGTGTGTAGTCAAATAATTGATCGATAAAAGTCACCGTGTATCATCGTACAGCGGATATAGGTACTAACCAAGCGGGCATGATCGATTTTGAACTGACACAGAAACAAAAATCTTTGTTTTGTTTTATCAACATTCAGTGCACATTTCTCAACATCTGAAATTCCTGCTCCAAAATAATTTTCACATCGATTTTTTCCTATTTATAAGACAACTTTGATATTCTAATAAGAACAATTAACTTGTTAATGCGCAAATTGTTGTGAATGTCAACACCAACTTTCAATTTCGATACAATTGTCGAGACATTTACATGTTTTATCTGAAAGAAAGCTAATACATGGCAAAAGTAATAGTTACCAATCATAAACCTACCTGTGATTACTCATTCCTTGAAACTTTTTGGGTAATAGTAGGGTGCCCAATGTCCAAAAAGTCCCCTAGTTAACGAGTTTAAGTTAACGGATAACACACGGCTGATTTTTTTGCACATTATAGGAAAATCATTATATTTTACAATCATGATTGTCGTCGTAAGTTCCCGTGGTCACGATTTTCTAAATTTCGTGTTTTTACAGGGTACCACCAGATACCGTATTGTACGGGGAATCTTTAACATGAAAAATGAAATTATTGCGTTCTTTGTTGGTAGTTAAAACAGTACCTATAATATAGTTTATATATTAAATATATCATATAACGAAATCGGAAAGTATTTAAGTGATTTTGATATAAGTATTTCAGCATTTTAGTAAGAGTAAAATTTTACCCGAAATTTACCCTATTTTCATCGAAAGCAAAATTATTACGTGTATCATCACAATATTTTTTACTCTGATTTAAACAATAAGACATAGTGCATGTGTGTGCCAAATTGCATGCGTGAAATAAAAATCGTTTTGGAGAAATTAGCAATTAAAAACACAAATTAAGTCAACATTTTGGTATTGATTAAACACGGATTATCTCGTGCCATTAATCATTTTGTTGCTTACACTATTAGGTCATTAACAAGGACAGAGGTCACTCAAAACATTTATCTTTTTTGCTTGTTGTGTGGTTAATTTATTTGTTGTGAATAGCCAGCTAACTTTGTAGATTGTCACTTTATTCGGTGAAATCTGTTTTGTGTCTGTTTTTCAAAACTTTAAACTTTTTATTGAATAAATATTTTGTTATAATTGTAGTATAAGAATCAAATCGGTCGGTTTTGTTTCACACCCGGAATATGGCACATCAAAAGTCTTGTATGATGTTTTCGACCTAAATCCCTCTCGGTGGGAACGACAACAAAAATATACCACCGTTCGTGCAACAACAAAAAAAAAAAACGGATACAACAGACAGCAACCAACGACAACCACTTAATTGCAGGCTCCTGATTTTGGACAGACATATACATAATTTAGAGGGGTTAAACATGTTTGTGATCCTTCAACCCTCCCCTGACCTGGACAATGGTATAACAACACAGCATAAGAAAAATCTGCTGAAAAACAGTTTGAAATGACTTGACTTATCAAATCGGCATGAAGCACAAAAACAACTAACATGAAGACAAAAAACACAAAGTACCGATATAATAGTACTCGCCGTTAGGGTAGAACATTTTATATTCTGAAGAAAGGGATGGGCTGGCGGCGCGAAAATTTATTTTCACTTTTGTACACATTCATATCCTCAACTATCCTGCATTTCATGTTGAAGAGTGTTCATTCTCATCCTGTCTTGTGCAAAGTCAATTATTTCAGTTCATACCAGGCCAAGTAATTCATTTTCAAAATCCTCATTCCCTCCCTGTTTTCGAAATCAAATGGGTGTTCCCTTACTGAAAACTAATGAAAGGACGTCATCAATAGTCTGAGAAAAGTATGATCATAAACATCATTACCGTAAAAACTAGCTTTTGTTATAAATCAGGCCGTTAGTTTTTTTTTTCAAATGAATTCTTTCATTTTTTTCATAACTGGC
This sequence comes from Mytilus coruscus, assembly GCA_017311375.1. NCBI lineage: Eukaryota > Metazoa > Mollusca > Bivalvia > Mytilida > Mytilidae > Mytilus > Mytilus coruscus. Next base: position 62,095,259 of record CM029603.1, on the reverse strand, counting down.
CTTTTTATAGCCGACCATACGGTATGAGTTTTTCACATTGTTGAAGGCTGTACGGTTGACTATAATTGCTTGCTTCCACATCTCCTAATTTTTATATTATACAACAAGTATTACATAAAATTAACACTATCAATGTTCCATGTTAATGAGGTAAGGTCAGATGAACTCTGCCACAAAATCATGTACACCTTGTTACCATTCCATACACCAAATATATTTAACCCACTACTATCTGAGACTGAACGGACTTGACCACTGAAACTTAACCTTATTCACTGATCCGTGAAATTAGGTCGAGGTCAGGTGAATCACGTCTGACGGTCATGTAGACCTTGCAAGGATACCATATATTAGTAACCAAATATAGTTATCCTAGAACTCATGATAATTGAGACATTCACATGACGAAAAAAGCTATACAGTTTTTTAGCAGTCACTTAACCATGAATATGAGGTCAAGGATAATGATTATATGACGGAAACTTCGTAACACAATGGATCTATATACAAAGTATGAATCATCCAGTTCCTCTGCCCTCTGAAATATAAAGCTATACAAATAGTTTGCGGTGTTGCCGCCACCACCATCAGATTGTATTCTGTATGCCTCGCATTCTGCTACTTGCGTCGAATGCGATTTAAAAAAGAACAACTTAAATTAGCTCTCTTACCTAAACCTAGTCGATGGGCTTTCAACTTAACAGTAGACAATGAAATGTAATAGCTACTACTAGCTTCGGTAATTTTTCTATGTTGTTTCGCTCTTATTAAAATTCTGATCTTTATTAATTCGCGTGCTCTTATATATAAGCTCAAATAAGGATAACGAAATCAGAGATCTATATTTTAATTAGATTGATGTTGTTTACAAGTGTTTGTAAAATACATCGATGCTGTACAAAACTTTCTTTTTGTAGATAATCTTTAACTTCATGTCAATTGTAGGCCAATTTATGTTCGATAAGTCATGTACATTACACTTGATATAAGTGTGTAAGATGGAGGGATTAGCCTGCTGTTTCTAATTCTCATTTTGTTTTCATAACTTGTAACATAAACCCTCCCCCTTTTTCACCGTTTGCAGTTTGTTTTTTTATTTCTGTAAAGCAAATATATACTCAGACCTGCTAATTCAATCAATTCTGCGTTAATATTCATCAGTTTTGGAACTAAGTACTATTTGATGTGCTTCTACGTTCACCAAAAGAAAATTGGATATTTACCCAGAAAATCATGACGAACACCTTCTATCAAAAGACGGAAAAAATAACATTTTGGGAGGGCAACTTATAAATGTTAATATCTAAAAATATCTCTAAAGATCACTTGTATCGAATCCTATGTAAAATTCCGATTTTGGAACTTTAAAAAGGTCAAGGTCACTGTTATTTAACAGCTGAATGAAAATTGTAAATGTGCACCCTATAAGTACAAATGTCAATCTCGAACCATATTTGGCAATACAATTATCAAACTAGTCCTAAATATAGAAACTATAGTTATAATCCTTTGAATAATTCGAATTTATTTTGCTATAAACGCAAATATGTAGGGGTGGCCAGCTGTCTAAACGTGACTCTACGTTTTCCTTGAAATTTTAGATTTGACCTTTGACCCAAATTTAAGAAAATCGTGACCACTGTAGACAACGACGACATCAATATTTCGACGAGGCTTGTTCTCCTCTTTCCAATGTATTTAAAATATAGCCGTGTGTTATTCCGTTAACCCAAATCGATCAAATTTGTTGACTGGGCACCCTACTATAATAAACGAGTATGAAAATTTAGTTTTTGTGTACGGTGTACAGCAACTTAACTATGCACCGTACAGAAGGATTTATGTGGTCAGCTAAACACCGTACACAACGCTTCTTTTCGTAATAAAATATCGAAAAAAACATATGCATGAAAGATTTCAATGCCAATTATTGAAACACCTATACTTATTAAACACACACAGTTGCCTTCTACCAGAAAAAGAGTTGCAAAGAAAATAGAATTATATCGGATGAGACGAGTGCCAACTTCTTTGACAAGTATTTGTACATGTTTTTAGTAATCGTTCTTGTTTTGGGAAAATAATGAGACATCTCTAATCATCAACCTACGACCAAATCATTTCTTAAAACAACAATTATGTTTAGATTGAAGTACACATTGATTTTATGTGAACAAAAAAGATTTTCTTTACCGTGTAAGGTCAAAATCGATCACGCCCGCTTGGTTAGTACCTATATCCGCTGTACTGATGATACACGGTGAAAGTATCCAAAACAAAATATGATGCTTCTGAATTATCGTTTAATAGTATTGCAAAACTTAGTTTCGGTTTTATTGAAGATAACTTCGTCACACATACTGAATTTTCTATATCAAAATTTGTGATTTATGATATGAACCCATACCAAAACGTTCACTGCTAATATGTACAAGCTCGAAAGAATAAATTTTAACAGATGCATAGGATATAAAAATATTTGCAATTGTCAATACTTCCTTATTTATCTGAATTACTTATATTAACTCACAGTTAACACAATTGTCTCATACCACATATTATTTTTATATTTTGTACAGAAGATTGGTTTTTTTTTGGTGACGACTGTCATCTGTTTACTTCTTGGTGTTGGTAACTCATAGATGTATATTGTGTTGGTAACTCATAGATGTATATTGTTTCTCTTTGTTTGTATGTAAGCTTTTTAAGGTTAAGTGGTTGATGTGGACAACCCCCTCAAGAATCCCACACAATTTCATTGTCGTTACAACCGGAAGTGCACATAGGTCAAGTCAACTACACAAAAATTGAAGCAGGTGTTTGTTGTGTTAACTGTGAGTTAATATAAGTAATTCAGATAAATAAGAAAGTATTGACAATTGCAAATATTTTTATATCCTATGCATCTGTTAAAATGTTTTCTTTCGATCGTGTACAGATTAGAAGTGAACATTTTGGTATGGGTTCTTCTCATTGTTGAAGGAGGTACGGTGGCCTATATTTGTTTATTTCTGTGTCATTTGGTCTCTTATGGAGAGTTGTCTCATTGGCAATCATACCACATCTTATTTTTATATTTTGTACAGAATATTTTTTTTTTGTGACGACTGTCGTCTGTTTACTGCTGGGTGTTGTTAACTCATAGATGTATACTTCATTTCCCCCTTTAATTCATGCTGAGTAGTTTTTATTAAATGTGTTTTACTACAACTATAATGCCTATCAGAGTTCTGGAATTTGTAGGTTTGTACACACGAAAATTTGATCTTAACCTACAACATTGTGTGCCGGTATGAAGTTTGGCTATATGAACAGTATGATGTTTACAGTTATTGTTTCTCTTTGTTTGTATGTAAGCTTTTTAAGGTTTGGTGGTTGATGTGGACAAATGTGCTGTGTGGTATTGTTAGAGATAACTTTTATTTAAGAATCAAATGCTTCTTTTTATAATTTTATTGGGAGTGTAAAAGCGTTGACTGAAGCAGATATTGTATGAAGCGCGGAAGTGTTTCATATAAAAAAAAAAAAAACGTGCGCATGATCAACGCTTTTACAACATTATAACCTTGCACAACTAGTAGCTTATAAAATAACATGTTGACCAATACTATATTTATGTTTTTTTTTAAATGCATGATTTAAATAATGTAAACAAACTTAAATAAGCGGACACGTCTATTTCCCTTTGACCTATTTTGAAGCACAATGTATATTCGGGATTTTCTTTGTGTATTTATGTACAAAAATATGTAATTTGACGTATTCCTGACTATTGTATTTTTGCAATTTTTCTATTAGCGAAAGTCGCAAAAATACATAGCCCGCGAATTTAAGACAAGTTGGTGAACAATGTATTATAGACAAAAAAATGGCAACGTATATTAAAAAAAAAATTGAATTAAAGGACTTGACAAATCATAAAGCAACTGCACAGTGGTGTACCGTTTTCTGTTCGTAATCCGAAATACGTTTGGCCTCTCTAATGCTGAGCAATGGCTCACTACTCCCTGCAAGTTGAAGAAACCGGTTTGACGTATTTCTCAGCTAGGTGGTGTCGATAACGCTTAGCCTCTGCATTGAGACATACATGCAGATCTGGAATAATTTTAACAAAACCAAGCTGCAACTAAAAAGAAAATTCAAAACTGATTTGTGGTCGGGTTCTTGTCTCTTTGAAACTTTGCCTGTTGTCATTCTCAATTCTTTTCACTGAATATATCGCAACGTATAAGTATGAAAAGTGACTGAAAAACTGAACATAATCGATTATTGTTCAGACTTTTCAGTTGTTGTTAGGATCGTTTGAGACTAAAATCTATTTATTGTGATACCTATAAAAAAAATTCAAGTGGTTGTCTTGAACTTGTAGGTAAGAATTTTTGCTTCATCCCGAAGGTCTTAATTTGATTTTTGATAACGAATAATACTTACATTGGCAAATCACCAAACAATGCACAATGCATATTACTAGTAATTTTCCTGAAAGGATTTTTTACTGACAGTGCCAATTTAGAATTATAGAATAAAATGTGATTCCTTCTTATAAATATATGATTGATATAGACGTTTGGATATGAAAGTTTAAAGCCCTAGGTGTGAATCATTTTGAACAGATGTAAACAAACTTACTATCATATTTATAGGTTAGATGTATTTTTGGGAATTGTGAATATTTCTCGTAAAAGGGAGGTGAAAGATACCAGAGGGACATTCAAACTCATACGTCGAAAATAAACTGAAACGCCATTTTTAAAAAGAAAAAAAGACAAACAGACAAACAGACAAGCAAAAGTACACAAAACACAACATAGAAAACAAAAGACTGAGCAACACGAACCCCATGAAAAACTGGGGTGATCTCAGAGGCTCAAGAAAGGTAAGCAGATCCTGCTCCACATGTGGTACCCGTCGTGTTGCTCATGTTATTACAAACCCAGTATTAAGTCTAATTCGGTAGGTCACATGCGGGAAAAGGTTAAATGTTACAGAAGACTAACTACACCTAACAAACACAACAAAGTTTTAGCAACACGCCTCACAACCTATAGAAATGTAATTCAGAAGGTCTGAATTTTCTACTTAATGCATATATTGAAGTGGTGAAAATCAAGTTTGACTAAACAAAATCATCTTGTTAGCTTCATTGTACAGGTGATGACTTAGTTGCACAAATGAAGACAGAATATCCGTTTACCGCAGAAGAATTCCGTTTCAATACTGAAAAACCATAAAGACAATTTCATTTCGTGAGGAAAGTCTATTTTGTTTTTCTTTTCATCAGTGTTGTGATTTATAGATAGCTGCAAAACTGCAAAATACAATATCAATACTAGTTTCCCTTTAAAGGCTATTTCTTTGCTTAAGAATGTCACTGTAATATTTTTGGAAGTTATTTGCACAATATTACTGACTTTGTGTATGAATAAAGACCAATGAGCTTATGTTCGTATAATTCTTTTTTTTTTCAGCGAAAACGTATCGTAAGAAACTGGTTTTGAACACAACCACATTTCAGTCTGACGTACAACAATTTTGCATTTTAAAATGTCTGATGTCGATATATTTGAAACAACCCAGAGACTTGCATCATTCTACAACTGGCCACACTCGTCATATTCACCTGTCATAATTGTCAGAACCGGATTTTCATATACCGGCAATGGCTATGTAGTAGAATGCGAGTTTTGCAAGGCAAAAGTAGACATGAGTCTGGTGAACAATGTAATTTCACTCGCCGATGAGCATGACAACAGTTGTAGAAGAAAACCAAATCGGCACGATAACTTTGAAATTCCAGTAACGT